>JBBBDQ010001247.1:1415000-1535000 GCA_037127315.1 Ascarosepion bandense | reverse complement strand
ATTAATTTGGTTCTAAGCTTTCGGCTCACATGAGCCATCTTCAGAGAGGTTATTATGACGGTAACAAAATAACATCCACTATCACCGACTATTTTATTTTGTGTTGACATAAAACTCCGCTAGGCAACGGCAATAGTTACCAAAAAACTGCGTTTGTTATTTTTGGTAACTATTGCCGTTGCCTAGCGGAGTTTTATGTCAACACAAAATACATATATATATATATATATATATATATATATATATTGCATACAACACGCTGGAAGCGAATACTGCACCAAAGCTCATCACGTCACTCATGACCACGTGACAGTGAAAAAAAAAGAAATATTAAGCATGGAAAGCCACTGGAATAAACAAATTATCATTATCAGTTATTGTCCGTGAATTGTTATACTATAATGTTATTTGAAATCTTTGAAAATGGCTTATGCAAAACGAAAGCTTAGACTGGATTATAAAATATGTATCAATATTGTGATTTTCTTTCATCATTTAATGATAATGCTAATAAGCTTATCAGTCAATATTAAAACATTTACATAAAATAGACAAAACTAGTGTATATCATTTAATGAAATATGCATCAATATATATATATATATATATAAGACGAAACAATATCAACGTTGAAAATGACAGTTGTATGCCTGAACGTAATCTTCAGGTCGCGTATTTTGGATTATAACTCTGCCATTTATATACGTCAGTCAATAAAGCATAATTGCTTCATTGACAAGATCAGTTATTTCCAGAATAATTAAAAATAGTTGTTCCCTCCCATTCAATAACCATTACAATAACACAATAAGCCGTAAATATCAACGGTTACAAAGAATCGATATTAAGTTTTCTGGAATCTCTCCAGGACGTCTATGTGCCGGCGGTACACGATTGTTAAGAACCAAGATTTCCATGAGACCAAATTTTAAAAAGCAATAGCTACTTTCTTCACACAAGCAGAAAATTTGTCAAGAATACGGCGTCTGTTTATATTGCTTCGAAGACATCTGAACTACTTTCAGTTTTTGGCCATCCAGAATAACGACTGCTCGATGTAAGATGGACCCAGAGTAGTTTAGATCATGACCAAGTTATTATCCAGGCAAATAGCAAGGTAGAAATCTTTGCAAGGACAGCGATGTTTATCGTTAGTAATCCCTGAATTTTCTATTATGTTTGGACGACCTGGTCACAACAGTCATTGGTTTACAGGTCTCGAACATGAGTATGGAATATCATATATTTAGCAGCGAAGAGTGAGATGTTGAATAGTCTAGCAGTTGCGCGATATATATATATATATATATATATATATATATATATATATATATATATATATATATGGTTAGCAAGCTTGTCTCGCTAGAATCATTACAATTGAGTAGTGAGTTCAATACACACTAATAACCCTGCACCATAAAAACAGTTTGTTACGGAAACAGCAAAATGCTGCCCTAAAACACCATTGAGTGTAATGGGTGATGATGATTATATATATATTTTCTGAACATATACTATTAAATATAAGACAATGAATGTTTATTATGTTTAATCATGAGTCGTTCTAAGCGTCATATTTTGCATTTAATTTCAGTTGAAAATAAAGACAAAAATTCTCCAACATTTGGATAATTTTTTATTAATTTGTTTCTAAGCTTTATAATCTATAATTTCTGAAACATTATCCAAATGTTGGAGAATTTTTGTCTTTATTTTCAACTGAAATTAAAGCCAAAATACGACGTTTAGAACAGCTCATGATTAAACATAATAGACATTCATTGTCACTTATATTTAATAGTAACTGTTTAGAAAATTATTTGCTGCCTCGATACACTATATATATATATATATATATATATATATATATATATATGTGTGTGTGTGTGTGTGTGTATATATATATATATATATATATATGTAGTTTTTGGTCATAATAAAATTAAACCAGTACATAGTTGTATTACCAAGTGTTCAATAAAAATATATTGTAAAACCTTTTAATATTTTTCATTTAAAAATGAGTTATTTCCTGCAATTTATGATTCAAGATTTCGTTATCGTCAGGCGATTTATAATAACTGAGTTTAAAGTTTTTCAAACGCTCAACAAGAATGTTTTTACGAACGCGTGTCTGGAATTTTCAAACAACCTAAACATTTTCAAAATTAGTGAGGAGTTATTTAATGGTCTTAGAATACTTTCATCTATGTTCGTTTGATCCTAGTAAGTATTTTTTGGATATGATTACATCTAGACATAATTTCTGATCTTTCATTTAGAATATTTTTTCTTTCTGGGTACAACATCATAGCTAATTTTTCTACGAGCACAATCTTCATTCATTGCCAACGTTGCATGGTTTGGCTATTTTCACTATACTCCAAGTCATTTCCATTCGTGGCTAGCCAGTTTGGTACAATGTTTAATATTTTAAAGTTTAAATTTAGATTTATGATTATTCCCTCTGATTTTAAAAATATATTTTGTAGATCTTAAATATGTTTTAGTTTGACCATTTAAGTCATGTACCACTGCTTTGTAAACAACCCCTTATGTATTGCAAAGTTCGTTAAGTAGACATTTATTTTTGTCCCTACAGTTACAATCCTTGTTTAGGAGGTTATTTTTCCGTTGTTGTTTAGTTTTCTGCTGTTGTGTAAATTTATGTATTTGTCTAAATTACTAGTACAGCTATAACTCAATTTGATTGAATTCCTATTGAAAATATTGTTTAGTTCTGAGTTTTTCGGGAATTTTTATTGATTAATTTAAAATATATTTGTCCTATCTTGGTTTTTAATTCTAAGTTAAACGGTCGGTTCAACCAATTAATGTTTCGATTTTTGATATGGTTTTTTGTTTGTTTGGTTGGTTAGCTGAGATTTTAATTCTAAATGGTTGTTTTGGCCGAATTTCTAAGGCATTTTCATAATCTTTTTTCTTTTTATGAAAGATTGTTTTGGTTGACGAAATCCTTGATAGCCTGTGCTCTATTCCTTTATGAATGTGTTTGAATTTGAGTGTTGGATTTTTTGATCTTGTGTTTACGTACTTTACAGTTGTTTGTTTTTATATATGGAGAGACATTGCCAGGTTGTACAATAAATTCTGCATCTAAGTATTGGACTACCTTCTTATTTGTTTAAACTACTATTTCAAAATCTAGATTTTTAAGAATTTGCAAAGCATTTTCTTATTCTATCATTCTCTATTTTGTTGCCCGATGCTACCATTAATCTGTCATTTTATTTTCATTACTTTTGCTTAGAATGTGTATTTCCATCAATTCTGAAATTTCGGATGCGTCAGACGAGCCCTGTGGTACATCAAATGTGTCTTTTTTATTTTTAAAATCCATACTTCAACATTGTAGAATAGTATGGATTTTCGGCAATGTTGGTTGTTTTGTAATGATTTTTTTTCCTAGTTTAAATTTTAAAATCATTTGTTTCTGATGAAAGGCCGAGGCCAGTCTGAAATATCGAATATATATATATAATAATAGAAATAAATAAATACTGACAAAAAAATACATTTTTAACTTACAACTTTTTAGTAGCTTTTCCTATATATATATATATATATATATATATATATATATACACACAAGTATAGGGTAGATATGGATGGAATAATAAACATTATTCTTTAAAAAGTGCTCAATAAAAAGTATATAGGCGATATTGAAAGAAAGAGAAAGTTCAGAAATCAGTCCATTTATAGCTATAGCATTCTGTTAGCGTAATGATAATCCTCGTATACTGTCTTAATATGTATAGGAAAAACTAGTAAAAAGTTGTAAGTTTAAAAATGTATTTTTTGACAGCATTTATTTATTTCTATTATTATATATATATATTTGATATTTCAGACCGGCCTCGGCCTTTCATCAGGAACAAATGATTTGAAAATTTAAACTAGAAGCGTCCGTCGCGAGTGCGTTCGTCGCGAGAAACGTCCGTCGTGTGATGTAGAAAGCAACAGAGTTTGAATATTCCAGTTTACGTCAAAGGCAGCCGGCATCAAAGAAATTTTATGTATTTCTGTTACCCGACAGAAATATGTCTGGAGTCAGAAACAATGACAAAAAAAGTATGTTTACGTCAAAAGTAGCGGCTTCAAAGCCAGAAAATATAAACTATGCAAAACAAAGGTGTGATGACGTCAGCGACAGACAGCTCCGAAGGCAATATTCAGCGAAAATGATTAACTGATGTGCCTAGCTATAGATGATGCAATTAGGCAGAATTCGAGGAATTTCGGCTTATATACGCACTAGGTATTTTGGGCAAAAGTCGGAATACATAAAGGAAGCCGAAAAACACAGGGAAAATAAAAGTAGAGATGACAAATCCTGTTAGTTAACTCCCTCGTATATGCGTGATTCACTTTGACTACCACTTCACACAACTGGCATCGACGAAGAATAAAAATATGTATTTCTATATATGTTCGTGTTCATCATTTGTCGGCAAAGACAATTGATGTTTATGGCAGCCGTGGGAGTATATAACATTTTGGCAAATGTATTTGTAGGTTTTCATGAGAAGAGCATACTCTTAAATTCTTCGAGGCGTACAGTTTGCTTTCGTTACGCTGATGATACGTTCTGTGTGTTCAACAGTGAATCAGAAGTGTATCATTTATTCTCTTTACTTAACTCTGTTCATCTAACCCTTAAATTTATTGTAGATAAGGAGGTAAATTCCTTTTGGTTTTTCTTAGATGTTCTTGTTCATTGAACACCTTTCACTTTTGTCCCTTCTATTTAAAGGAAACCTACCTTCATTGGTATAACTCTTGTTGGGACACTTTTTGTCCAAAACAACGAAAGATCAAATTGATCTAGTCATTGACGTATAGAGTTTGATCATTTGTTCTGATGATACTCTGAAGCAATCGTTTTTATTACGAGTAATTTTTTCGAATAATGTCTATCCTTTGGACATTGTTCAATCAGTAATTTGTGATAAGATTTTTGAATTTAAAAACATTAAACAGTTAACGGTTCAAAGATGTCCAGTTTATCTTCAGGTACTCTGGTTGGGTAGGGTTAACGAGATTCTTGCCAAACATATTTTATTTCAGTTCACGTGATTTGCTAATTTTTAGCAAATGTTCTTATTGTGTTCAAGACAAGATCTATTCTTTCTTCTATGCGTAAAACGTTTTGTCTTCCCATCATTTTAACTCTGTTATTTATTTTTTCAAATGTCATAAACTCGACTACATAGATAGAACAACTCAGCGCTTAGATGTACAGGCTAAGCAACACAATTGCCTACAAAAATAAAGATTAACATTTTTTTCATCTGATCATAACATTCGGAATACATACGGCTGTTCTATTGTGGATCAGTTAATTAATAATCCAAGCTGCGCTCGTGATTTTAGTATTGACTGGTTCTCTATCTTGGCTAGTCCAAACTCGTTGTTTTATCTGAAAGTGTTGGTGAAGCTTTCTATCCGGTTCAGGTGTCCTCCCGTGGTAAGCAAAAAGCGCAATTGCTTGGACTTGCTTCGTTGATTCTCTAGCATCTTTATGTGAAACCAGCAGTATAACCCGGCGTTGCGCGGGTGTAATGAAAGCTTTAAATCTAATCCATGGTCCTGGAGCTCAGACTCTTTGGACGTTGGCACCAAAGACTAAAAAGCAATAGTTGTTTCCAGTTAAAGCGAAACCGTACACTGAAAGAAAAATAAATGGATATAAGTCAAATTTTGATTTCCTGGTTTCGATATCAAATAAGTTTCTTTCGTCGTAAACTGAATTTTGAAGGCTAAATAAGTCCTCCGAGTAAATGGTATCATGGCTGAGACTAAGAACTCCAATTATACATACTTAGAGCCAAACCTGAAGCAAAAACTAAAATAAAAGGGCTGAAAAAAATACAGACATACAGGCAGATAAACAGACATGCACACAAACATCTTGCCTTTTATATATATATATATATTATCGATTTTCTGCACTATTGTAAGAACTGCAACCTTGAAACTTCTGAATATCGTTTCTTATGTCTTTGTCTATGTGTGTATCAAATTTCATTAAAATCGGACCACTCCTTCTATAACCCGATTTTTTTTATTATCGATTTTCTATATTTATCGGGGGTACTTCGACACAAAATCTAGCTAAGACCATTCGCAGACGCTTATAGTACAACTGTGTAAATTTTCAAGAAAATCGGTTCAGCCGTTTCGGTGTCTATAGGTAACGGACTCACACACACACACAGATACACACTCATACACACACACACACAGACAAAGTTCCATTTATAAATAAGTTTAGATCAGTCAGTTAAGTGCCATACGTGATACACGCTTGGGCGATCATGTCTCGAAAGAGACATGACTAAGTGGGCAGAACATTATCGCGCAGTAGGTTGCCATTGCTTTCTGCGGTAGACTGGTTGCTGACCAAGGCTATAGAACCCAATCTGTCCTGTTATTTAACCCATAACTGGAAGAAATAGACGGATTAATACCTTTCCCAAGGATATTTGCGAGTAAGTGAATGCAATGAATTCAGCTGGAATTCGAACTAGGCTCTCCGATTTCTCGTTCCAAGCCGATATCCAATGAACCACAACACAGTGGATATCGGCTCGGAACGAGAAGCCGGGGAGCCGAGTTCGAATTCCAGCTGAATCCATTGTATTCACTTACGCGCAAATACCCTTGGGAAAGGTATTAATCCGTCTCTTCCTTCCTCTTATGGGTTAAATAGCAGGACAGATTGGGTTCTATAGCTTTGGTCGGCAACCAGTCTACCGTAGAAAGCAATGGCAACCTACTGCGGGATAATCTTCTGCCCAGTCAGTCATGTCTCTTTTGAGACATGATCGCCGAAGCGTGTATCACGTATAGCACTTAACTGACTGAAGTTTAGATAGATAACTTAAAAAAAGAAAGAATTTTCCCCTTTCGTTATTTCTGTCACTCATGAAGTATGTGTATATTTTTTTCAAAAACTTACTCCGTTACATTTCTGATGAGTGAGAAACGAAACCGATTAACTATTATATTTTATTTTAAATATTTCCATGCCCTGTTGTTATCAAATTTCTCTTGTATTTATCTCTCTATTGAAATTCACTACCACTTAGGACATAGCCATATATATATATATATATATATATATATATATATTTCACATACAAGCCTGTTTAATTGGATCACAGCTCATTAGTGTGCCAAGATATCCACTTGCTCCTAAGTGGGATCAAAACTCGACCAATTTGGTGTCAGTCGAAGTTGCTAACCCCTAAGCCATTAGGCTCTTGGAATGAGAGAATGTAAATTTTAGTGTGTTATATATAAGCGGTGTATCCACAAGCCAATCACCGAAAAAACTCAATTCATTGCTGAAAAGTAATGCATAAATCGCAGAAATAATAACTGTTTTTATTTAAAATTTCCTCTATGTTTATGTTCACTATGTCTGAAATTTTATGTTTATTAGTGTTCAGAAAAGTATGTATGCCTACAGTAATCGAGAAATATTTCGATGTTCAGTGTATAGCCGTAGAAATTTGAGGTTTTCTATTGCTAAATTACAATATGAGATGTAGTCAAAAAGACTTAATCTATTTACAGTCATCGAGCAATGTTTGATATTCAGTGTTGGCAAGGTTATATATTTGGTGTAGCTCGTGAACATTTTTGTTTCCCGTAAATGAATAATGTTTTATGATCAATGTACTGTAGCTGTAGAGCAAATATGTTGGTGATAATTGTATTTCAATTATTTCAACATTTTTTATCTACAATTTTGTCGACAAAGTAATTTGTATTTAATGCGTTAAAGAAATATTGAATCGTTCATTGTTGTTATGTTCAAATGTTGTGTAAAGTCGAAAAGTGTTTTGATTTTCTGTGCAATCAAAAATATTTTGATGCATGATGTCGATTAAAATTTTGAGGTTCCTTCTATTTGACAAATGTTTTGATGTTTTCTGTTACTGATCTTTAAGGCAAGGTGAGTTGAGAAATTATTTTATGTTCAGTGTTTTCGATTAATATTATAAGGATCAGTCTAGTCGAGATAGTTTGACGTACGGTGTTGCTGAACAACGTTTTGAGATTTTGTCCTTCAGAATATGTTTTTATGTTCTGAGTTGTTGAATAATGTTTTGAAGATTAGCCTATTCAGAAAATATTTTTATGTTCGGAGTTGCTGATTAATGTTCTGAGGTTTAGCCCATTCAGAAAATATTTTAATGTTAGGTACTGTTAAATCATGTTTTGAGGTTTAGTCCATTCAGCAAATATTTTGATATTCGATGTTGTTGAATAATATTTTGAAGTTTAGCTTATTCAGAAAATATTTTGATGTTCAGTATTTTTTACTAATGTTTTGAGGCTTAGCCTATTTAGAAAATAATTTGATGTTCAATGTTATTCAATAACGTTTTGAGGTTTAGCCCATTCAGAAAATATTTTAATGTTCGGTGTTGTTGATTAATGTTTTGAGGTTTAGCTTATTCAGAAAATATTTTGATGTTAGGTCTTGTTGAATAAGGTTTTGAGGTTTAATCTATTCAGAAATTATTTTGATATTCGGTTCTGTTGAATAATGTTTTGAAGTTTAGCCTATTCAGAAAATGTTTTGATGTTCAGTGTTGTTGACTAATGTTTTAAGGTTTAGCCTATTAAAAAGTATTTTGATGTTGGGTGTTATTGAATATTGTTTTGACGTTTAGCCCATTCAGAAAATACTTTGTTGTTCGGAGTTGTTGATTAATGTTCTGAGGTTTAGCTTATTCAGAAAATATTTTGATGTTAGGTATTGTTGAATAATGTTTTGAGGTTTAGCCTATTCAGAAAATGTTTTAATGTTTGGCGTTGTTGAATAAGAGGTGTAGCCCAATCAGAAAATATTTTAATGTTCGGAGTTGTTGATTAATGTTCTGAGGTTTAGCTTATTCTGAAAATATTTTGATGTTGGGAGTTGTTGATTAATTTTTTGAGTTTTTGTCCATTCGAAGTATGTATCGATATTCAGTCTTGTCGATGAAAGCTTTGGGCTTTAGCCCAGGCGAGAAATATTTTGACACCCTGTGTAGGCGAGAAATATATTGATATGCATTGCAAGTCTGAAGCCATAATAATAGATTGCCTATTCGAAAAGCCAATATCATGATGATAACACTTTGTATTAATTAACTTGAAGATTCTGCTTTGCGATTTCAAAGAAAACAGAATTCAGAACTTCTCATATGATACATTTGAAAAGAGAGATGCCAGCCGTGCACTGAATTATGTGGGCGTGTCATTAATCACTCGATATTTGTTGCGGGTCTGAAATATAATGGCAACTTCGCATTTACTCCAATAGTTTTCTTTATTGTCAGTTGTTTGTCATGTCCTTTAGACTTGATTTCAGTCGCTCTACTCCAAAACGCCTGGCAGCTGTAGGTTTTCTTTCACAGGATATATTTTGGTTTACTTTCCTTTTACGGCTTCCTTAATTACATTCCTAATATGACATTCACTCGTTCAGAATTATAAAATCATAAATGCTCCCAAACTTCTATATGGATTTCTCTCTTTCTCTATCAATCTAATTGCTGCGTATTTTTCTTTATTCTCTCTTTCATGTAGTTACTTACACTTTCTGTTTGATTTTGGATTATCTCCCCTTGACGCAAATGTCTCATTCCTTCTGTATTTTATCCTTTTTACTTTCTTTTTCAATATGCTGTAGTGTTTTTCTCTCAGCTACACATTCTTTCCCACGTTTTTTTATTTATTTCTAATCCTTTTTTCTTTTTCTTTCTCATTCTCGCTAATTTTCACATTTACTTCATTTTTTTCTTCTCCTATTATCATTTTATCTGCATTTTTCTCTCTCCTGAAATAATTCAATGTCCCGGTCTAAGTCGTTCTCTGTCTGTAAGTCTAGCATTCTTACTTTATTTTTTCATAACTTTAATTCTGTCCTTATCATTTCTTGTAAATCTTACTTTTTTCTAATTACCCACTTCTTCCTTTCTGGCTTACTTTTTTCTACTTCTCTCATCCTCTGATTCATTCTGTCTCTAATTCTCTTTCTAGGTCTTTTTTCTATCTTTCCCTATCTCTTTTTCTCTCTAATTCCCTTTCCATGTTATTTTCTATCTTTCACTATCTCTTTTTCTCTTTCCATGTTATTCTCTATCTTTCACTATCTCCTTTTCTCTCTAATTCTCTTTCCATGTTATTTTCTATCTTTCACTATCTCTTTTTCTCTTTCCATGTTATTCTCTATCTTTCACTATCTCCTTTTCTCTCTAATTCTCTTTCCATGTTATTCTCTATCTTTCGCTTTCTCTTTTTCTCTCTAATTCTCTTTCCAAGTTATTTTCTATCTTTCACTATCTCTTTTTCTCTCTAATTCTCTTTCCAAGTTATTTTCTATCTTTCACTATCTCTTTTTCTCTTTCCATCTTATTCTTTATCTTTCACTATCTCTTTTTTTCTCTAATTCCCTTTCCATGTTATTTTCTATCTTTCACTATCTCTTTTTCTCTTTCCATGTTATTCTCTATCTTTCACTATCTCCTTTTCTCTCTAATTCTCTTTCCATGTTATTCTCTATCTTTCGCTTTCTCTTTTTCTCTCTAATTCTCTTTCCATGTTATTTTCTATCTTTCACTATCTCTTTTTCTCTTTCCATGTTATTCTTTATCTTTCACTATCTCTTTTTCTCTCTAATTCTCTTTCTACATCTTTTTTCTATTTATTGCTTTCTTTTTCTCTCTCTAATTTTCCCCCTGTTACTTTGCGTTTTTAATTTATTTGCAAATTTTGTTGTTGTTTCTGTAACAAATTGTTTTTTACGGGGCAGGGTTGCTAGACCTACACCCAACCCCCAAACCTGGAGGACCAGTGGACCATTCTTGGTCTTTATGTATTCCCAAATCGTCACCCATTTAAGTACTGACCAGGCTCGATGTTGCTTAACATCGGTGATCGGACAGGAACCGGTGTATTCAACACGATATAGCCATAGACGTTTAAAGCCATTATTTACCATCAAATGCATATCCTACTAACTTGTATTGGTAAGCAAAACTCTCCCACCGGCGCGACATGGCTTCCCTGTGTCTCTTCTATAAATACTTTCACGGCTTCTGCTCCGATGAACTTAGATCACTGGTGCCCCCTAAATACGAATTTGCACGAGACACTAGATTAGCAACTAGATCCCACCCTTTTACACTGAAACCGATAAAATGCAACCGCAACTTCTACTCCAACAGTTTCTTTCCTCGCACTTCCCGACTGTGGAATTCCCTTCCACACGTTAGCTTCCCCGACGGCTACAATCTCCAGGAGTTTCTATAGACACCTCCTAACACACTAACCTGCTCCCATTCTATCAAACACTCTTCCCATCTCCCCAACCCTGATGCTCGGTATCCTTACTCATCTGTCACCTTCCTCCTGACATTCCCTATGTCTAACCACTCCTTCTCTTTACCTTCCCCTATGTAGCCCCATGCGCAATAGTGGCAGTGGAATGCCTTGCTTGGGGTGAAATGATTAAAAAAAAAATCTATTTTTGTCACTAACTTTCTACATCACGGCTTCTAATTTTTTTTAAATTTTCTGCTTTCTCTAAATTTCTCTTTTTCTCTCTTTCATTTTCTCTGTCTCTTCTTCTCATTTTCTCTCTCTCTCTCTCTCTCTCTCTCTATCTTCTTTTGCATTTAGTCCTCTTTTTCTACCTTCTCTTCACCCTGAAGTTTCTCTCACTTTCTTTCTCTAACTCGTTTTCCCCACCACTTACTCTCTTTTTCTGACCTTTCTCTTTCTCTCGCTTTAAATCACTCCTTTTCACTATTCTTAACCATTCTCAATATAGTAATCTACTATGTATTACGTAAAGCTAAACGTCTAGATATAATAAATAGGAAGGTTGTCCAATACCAATTTTCAAAATGGTTCAGATCCACCAAAACAGAAATTCCACATATAAATTCTGGCAGTTAACTGGAATCGAACATACACATCTCGATCCGGTAAGGAATATGTGCCAACCCGGACATTTTAAATTTTTCATCAAAAGTCCCTCTCCGTCATTTTCTCCCCCTCTCTCTCTCCCCCTCTCTCTCTTTCTCTCTCTCTCTCACTCACTTTCTAATATATATATATATATATATATATATATATATATATATATATAAACTTATTTATAAATGGAACATTGTCTGGATGTGTGTGTGTCTCTGTCTGTGCGTGTCCGTTACCTATAGACTCCGAAACGGCTGAACCGATTTTTTTTTAAAATTTACACAGTTGAACTATAAGTGTCTGCGAGTGGTCTTCGCTAGGTTTTGTGTCGAGGTACCTCCGATAAATATCGAAAAGTGGTAATCGAAAAAATCGGGTTATAGAGGGAGTGGTCCGATTTTAGTCAAATTTGATACATTCATAGACAAAGACATTAGAAACGATATTCAGAAGTTGCAAGGTTTCAAGTTCTTAAAATAGTACAGAAAATTGATAATATATATATATATATATATATATATATATATATATATATATATATATATCAAAGGCACACTTGTTTGTGAGCGTGTGTGTGTCTGTTTATCTGCCTGTATTTTTTTCAGCCCTTTTATTTTAGTTTTTGCTTCGGGTTTGTCTCTAAATGTATAATTGTAGTTCTTAGTTCCCCCCATGATACCGTTTACTCAGAGGACTTATTTAGCCTTCAAAATTCAGTTTACGACGAAAAAACTTATTTGATATCGATAGCAGGAAATCAAAATTTGACTTACATCCATTCATTTTTCTTTTAGTGTACGGTTTCACTTTAACTGGAAACAACTATTGCTTTTTAGTCTTTCGTACAAAAGTCCAAAGAGTCTGAGCTCCAGGACCATGGATTAGTTTTAAAGCTTTCATTACACCCGAGCAATGCCGGGCTATATGCTAGTATATAATTCCAAGTGAAGAGGGCTCAAGGTTTTTTTTTTCTATTTTGAGTGCTTTGGCATTTATTATAAACAGTGCTCAATATAATGAGTATTATAGAGCTTAATATAATATAATTATATGGTTATGTCAATTTTACATTGCTACATGGAAATTTCTGTTTTCGAGATTAATTCTCATCATCAGGCAATGTTGGTGGGGTTGTGCAGACGATTTATGGATAGAGCGAAAAAAATAGCAGTTCGGGTTTCCTTTCGGAAAAAATCTTTTCTTTAACAAATAGACTAAAGGGAAGGGGATTGGTACTATCGAAAAGGAATATCACATCAAATGTAATAATACTGAAGGGAAAATGATATGATCAGATAAATGCGAAGGAAAACAGACAAGGGAGGAATAGGGTCAAGGAAAAAGAAACAAAGAACAGGAAATAGTTGGTTAGCACAGAAATTCCTCGGGGTCAAACCCCAAAGTGAATCTCCATTCTGATTAGCCACACACACACACACAAACACACACACATCCATTCACAGAAAACCGAAAGTATTTGTCATTTAAATGTAAATCGTCTGCACAACCACACCAGCATTTCCTGATGATGAGAATTAATCTCGAAACATAGAAATTTCCATGTAGCAATGTAAAATTGGCATAACCATATAATTATATTATATATATATATATATATATATGTGTGTGTGTGTGTGTGTGTGTGTGTAACTATATCCTTTTCTTCTATCGCACTCTTTCTCTCTTTTTCTTGCCTCTACTTCTTCTCTCTGTCTCTCTTTATTTTTCCTCCTCTTTACATCACTAGTTTTCCTCTCTCTGCATCAGTAATTTTATAACTGACTTATTTTTTATTGGTTTCTCTATCTACAGCTTTTCTGTCCTCTATTTTTCTCACTAAGGTCTCCTGTTTTACTCTTCCTGACTCTCCACCTTTCTATCCCTATCTTTCTTTTCTTCCTCTTCCTTTTAACCCTGTTCTCCTTTTATTTCTTCTTTGTAATTATCTTCCCTACTTACGATCCCCATTACATGGAGAGAAGAAGAGAAAGGAGAAAATATAGATGAGTTCACCTATAAAAAAAATAAAACCTTAAAATTTATCTTAATTTCTAAGTCATGTTGCAACCTTTTTGGTCATTCTTGAAAATGACATATTTCTCTACAATCAACTCAATTAAGGAATATTTTTTTCTTCAGCCCCCATTATCACATACAACTACGTCTTCTCCTGTAACTTCATTAAAAATCAAATTACGCTCTTTGTATAGGACATATACTACTACTACTACTAATAATAATAATAATAATAATAATAATAATAATAATAATAATAATAATAAAGCTCTACACAGTACAAAACAATTTTTTTTTTTTTACATTTATCAGCTTCATTAGTCACGGGACAAACTTCATTGAAAGTGTATCTCAGTGATGAGTATTCTGATTCTAAGATGTTTCGCGTTTTCTTATGTGCTGATAAGCAAAAGGTTTTGTTTTTTTTTTTAAATTTGCTTGTGATAAATTTGGAAAAAAAAGTCAATTGGTAAATTATCTAGGTCTCTGCTTCTTTTTGACTCCCCCCTTTTTTCGGTACATCCCTCTCGATCTCTGAATCAACCTCCTTATCTATATCACTGTTGCTCTTTCTCTCTTTCATACTCACAAATTCAGCTTAATACATAAATTTCGAACTAACACCAGAAGAAGAACTAAATTCACTTGTCGCCTGATATCATATAGATTTGCGTATATATATATATATATATATATATATATATATATATATATATATATATGTATAATGATGACCCACGTATACTGTCGTAATATGTATAGTAAAAACTACTAAAAAGTTGTGAGTTTAAAAATGTTTTTTTGTCAACAGTATTAATTTATTTCTATTATTATATATATATATTTGATATTTCAGACCGGCGTCAGCCTTTCATCAGAAACAAATAATTTTAAAATTTGAACTAGAAGCGTTCTATATATAATAATATAAATAAATAAATACTGTCAAAAAAATATTACATTTTAAAACTTACAACTTGTTAGTAGTTTTTCCTATATATATATATATATATATATATATATATATATATATATATATATTTTTTTTTTTTCTTTAGAAATGAACTGAGTTCTTTCGGTGACGGTCGTGTGTATCCACTGCTTATATAATACAAGTTAAAATTTTCTTTCTCTCATTCCATAGTGGGTAACGACATCAAATCGGTTAAATAAAAACATACAATACTGTGCAAAACTATTAGGACAAGAACTATTCTATCATTTATGAGGCACTAGCAGTATAGCTCGGCGTTGCTCGGGTGTAATGAAAGCTTTAAAACTAATCCATGGTCCTAGAGCTACGACTCTTTGGACATTGGCACGAAAGACTAAAAAGCAATAGTTGTTTCCAGTTAAAGCGAAACCGTAGACTGAATGAAAAATAAATGGATGGAAGTCAAATTTTGATTTCCTGCTATCGATATCAAATAAGTCTTTTCGTCGTAAACTGAATTTTGAAGGCTAAATATGTACCCTGAGTAAAGGGTATCATGGCTGAGACTAAAAACTACAATTTTACCTACTTAGAGCCAAACCCGAAGCAAAAACTAAAATAAAAGGGCTGAAAAATATACAGACATACAGGTAGATAAACAGACACACACACAAACATGTTGCCTTATATATATATATATATATATATATATATATATATATATATATTATCGATTTGCTGTACTATTGTAAGAACTGCAACCTTGAAACTTCTGAAAATGGTTTCTTATATCTTTGTCTATGAGCGTATCAAATTTGATTAAAATCGATTTTTCGATTATTGATTTTCGATATTTATCGGGAGTACCTCGACACAAAACGTAGCTAAGAACACTCACAGACGCTTATAGTAAAACTGTGTAAATTTTCAAGAAAATCGGTTCAGCCGTTTCGGTGTCTATAGGTAACAGACACACACACACACACACACATACATAGACACACACACACATAGACACACAGATACAAAGTTCCATTTATAAATAAGTTTCGATATTGACAGAAAATAATTTGATTAAATTATTTTCATTTGATTTACTCAGCAAATGCTTTAAGAAGAACAAATCTTGTTACAAAATGAAGTTAATATTTAGTATAATAGCCTTTCGCTTTGATCACAGCCTTCATTCTGTCACGCAGTGACATCACAAGCTTCTTCAATCTATCTAGTGGTATCTCCTGCCAAGCAGCTTGTATTTGTTCCCAAAATGTGTCTTGCGAAGTAACATTAGATTTATCAATTCGAGTGGGGGGAATAAGAAAAATGTCAGTCATATCCAAGGATAATAGAATAATGAGTAGTTTCAAAGTAATTTGTTTAATAGAAAATAGGAAAAATTAAATATAAATACTTTTTAGTACATTTCTTTAACACCTAGTTTTAAATGGTCAATATTTATTAACAATTTCCTTGGCTTTTCACCCAGTATTTGAATTTCAGTGAGATTTTTAGAAAAATCACCCCTGTCCTAATACTTTTGCACACTACCGGTGGTGTGCAAAAGTTTTAGAAAACTGTTAGAAAACTTTATTTTGATGCCTTATAAAAGGTAAAATAGTTCTTGTCCTAATAATTTTGCACAGTACTGTATATATATTTATATATATTAGCCATCCACATACAAGCCTGTTTCGCTGTAGTACAGCTCATCAGTGTGGCTAGACACATCCACTTGCTTCTGGCCAGGATCGAAAAACTCGACCGATTTGGTGTCAATCGGAGTCGCTACCCACCTAAGCCATAGGCGCATGGAATAAGAGAGGAAAAATTTTAACGTGTTGTATATAAGCAGTTTATACACACACCAGTCACCGAAAGAACTCAATTCATTTCTGGAGAGTAACGCTTATATCGCAGAAGTGGAAACTGTATATATTATAATTTCGTTATTACAATGGTTTATAAAAGCATAATATCACTACACAAAAATGTTCATGTTTCAAAACAATATTATTCTTCTTCAGGTGATATGTTAAAATAAATGGTGAAATTTATTTATTTTTCAAATATAAGATGAATTCATGGTCATTTAGAAAATTAGAGAGTGGTAGTTGGAGAAATGCTTTAGGTGTGTCAAAATTGTTCAGTCAAAAATGAGAATTATAAAACCATGGAGTTTTAATATTTGGTTTATGAAAGGGAGCAGGATGGCTTGGATCTAAACATGTTACTTTTTAATTTTGTTTGGGTAAGATACATAGTGGGATATTAGATATTTTAAATGGGTAGACAATAATTTTAACAGGTTGAATTTTAGGGGTTTTTTTTATTGAAAAATGGATGTTTTTACTACTATTTCATGAGTGATGTTTAGGTCAGAATTAGGATAAATAAATAAATAAATACACACACACACACATATATATATATATATATCATGTACTATATATATACATATATTATGTATTATATATATCTATATATATCTATGTGTGTGTGTGTATGTGTGTGTGTGTGTGTGTGTTAAATAATTGGACAAACACCACTTACTTGCTACCTAGGTTCCGTACACGCATGTCTCTTCAGGAAAGCTAGCCTGCATGAAGAGACTAGTGTGCTCGAATCCTCGGTAGCAAGTAAATGGTGTGTGTTCTGTTCTTTAACATATTATGAACCCTGCATATTCAGTTAACTTTATTTGGCTAGTATATATATATATATATATATATATATATATATATATATATATATTAGACATTGAGGTTAACAATTAGTGGTAGTAGTTTTTTTCTTGCTTCAACGCAATCTTCAGGTTATGTGATTTGTGTTTTTACTCGTCGTGCATTTATAAGCTATATTTAATATTACATACGCTCTTTCTCTAGTATGGAACGCGTTAACCCCTCGGTATAGCATACCTTAAAACTATTTTAATATCAATATTTTTTATCTTATAAATATATATATGTCTGTGTGTGTAATTGTGTGTATGTGTGTGCAATTGTGTGTGTGTAATTGTGCGTGTGTAATTGTGTGTGTAATTGTGTGTGTGTACATTTAAGAAGCGTTTGCCTGTTCAATATACACGACTTTCATATACAAGAATAAAAGAATGAATATATATTTAACCAACACAGGAGAAGGTTTCAATGTAATAGAGATATTCTAGAAAAATTAATTGCCTACAGCCATTTCTATATGGACTCAACTTTTGTCGTGATAGTTACTGAGAGAATCCGTTTGGTAAAGACTATAATTGTGCTTTTATTATAAATATCCGGATAAAAAAAATAATTGCTCGCATTCAAAGGGCAATTTCACACCGAAATTATTCTCCGGCTTTATTTTTGACTAATCCGTGTTGTACTCCGTTAGAAACTAAGCAGAAAGAAATTAAATTTATTTTGTTATTTCAATATTAATAATTGCCTTAGGCAGCTAACTATGCACAATCGGCTTCTGTTGAACATTAGCGCGTCTGAACGCCAAAAATTACGAAGATATAGACCTTTCTTCGTTAAGCATTAATCTTGGTAATATAATTTATAAGATTATGTTTATATATATATATATATATATATATATATATATATGTGTGTGTGTGTGTGTGTGTGTGTGTGTGTGTGTATTATGGAGTACATATATGGCCTCTTATAATTGTGTATTAGTGTGCGTTTGTTTTACTCTTGTTTGCTATTGTATATTGTTTTTCTTTAAGATTTGTTTGTATACGTGTGGGTTGGTGTAAGTGTTTTTTTTTTACTTTGTGACATTTCCAATACAGCCCCGTAGCATACGTAGAAGGCCAGCGTGCCAAACCCTATCGAAAGCCTTGGAGATGTCCAGGGCAACAGCACGAGCCTCGCCGGGCTTATCGATGGCCTGGTATATGTACTCCGTGGTGGCCGTTAGCATATTGACTGTGGACCTGGACTCTGACAGAGAATCTATGAGCATTAAAATGTTGAACTATTTCCGCATTAATAATGGCCTCGAACAATTTTCCGAAAACTGGCAGTAGCCTGGTATGGCGATAGTTGGATGGGTCCGAGGATTCCTCCGAGTTCTTAAATACAGGAACGACAGAAGAGGACTTCCATTATGCAGGAAAAAAGGAAGCAGAAAGACAGTAATTATAGAGTTTAGAGAGGACAGGGGAGAGTTCAGGGTCACATTTCTTAAGGCCAATGACCGGGATTCCATCATCTCCACTCGCCTTATGGGGGTTAAGTTTTGATATTACCTTAGATACCAGTGAAGGGTATTATGAACATCATTTAGTGTAGCCTCAGTTCTGATAGGGAAGTCGGGTGTTGGTACTCCAGACGAGTTAAATGTGGAGTTGGATGAGAATTTGCAAGCAAAGCACCCGGCCTGGTCCGCTGATACTGTGGGGACCTCAAATTCATTGATTAAGTGGGGATAGAGGATTTGCTGTTGTTCAGCACCCGTTTGCATAGTCGTCAATAGTCCTTGGAGCCGAACTAGCGGTCATCTATGCCCAGTCTCATTCTCTCAGCAAACAACCTTTTGGCGTCTTTCAGGATCCTCTTGCACACATTCCGAGCAGAGGTAAATAGGCGCCTATTGTGGTCAAATGCATGTCTTCGAAATAGTCAGAAGTAGTGGCTCCTGTGGGCAATGGCGGCAGAGCAGGCAGCAAAGAACCAGTGGGAGGAATGAGGTTCAAGACGAACCTTTCTGGTAGGTATGAAAGCATCAATGCCAGCTTTCACCCAGGAAGAAATCTCAGTGGCGCAGTCATCAACTGGGAGACCGAACACATTTTCCCAAGTGACGTCGCCATGGAAATCACGAAACGCGTCCCAGTCAGCTCTTTGGTAGCAGTAGGAGATCCTGCAGGTAGGAAGCTCTTGGGGTTAGTGAGAGTGGTGAGAAATATTGAAAGAGACAACAGCATGATCGGAGTTGTCGAGAGGGCAAAGCTGCGAGACCTAGCAGGAATCAGGTACAGAGGTGAAGTATAGATCTAGTAGAGAGGCGTGTCCTAATGGGATGCTGAGAAAGCGTGTGAGGAAGTCCAACACTTGCGTAAGGGATTGGGAAATGGCAAAGTTCATGGCGTAGATGACAGCTGAATCAGTGATAGAGTATTTTAGTCACTCGGCATGATGGGCGTTAAGATCTCCGAACACAAATATGTGAGCAAATGGGTGGGAGGATAGAAAAGGACATAGAAAGAAAAGGTCGCTTACCGAACTGAAAAGTGTCAGACGGAGACACATATATGGGTGGTCAGGGAATTTAAAAGATGTCACCCTAGTTAGAGACAGGTGTTCACTACCCATAACCCATGCATATGGACAGTAGATTCCTTTCTTTAGGAGGGGAGGATAGCCAAGGAGAAGGAATCTTAGGAGGGGGAAGTGCACGACCAAATTTTGAAAGAGGTCGCTTGATTAGTGATTTTCACTCGTTGATGTTAGTCGCTGGTCTCGTTTTGGAGGTGGCCGCTCACTAAAACGGTCGTTAACAACAGGTAATGGCCGACAAAGCGGTCGCATACGACAGGTTTCACTGTACTTGTTTTAATTATTTTGCACAAGGTTGATATATAGTGTGTGGCAGAAATTCTTCCACATTTTAAACTATTACTCTTTTAGTTCCAGAAAAAGGCAGGTAGATACGGTGCTTTCATGTAGCTAATGTATTACCATTTTGTTTTCCGATACCATCATGTTTTGCGCCGGTGCACGTCTTGTGTTTGTTGTTGAAACTCTTTTGCAGACCGATGAATTTGTAATTGCAACACAGCAAGCTTGTCGTGCTCATCTTATGGCACGTCAGATTGACGCTCTTCCGGATAGAAAATCGATATTGCTATAGGTTGAAAATTTCAAGATCACAGATTCGAGACGTTAATGAGGCTATCCTGGAAGACTTTGAATCGCTAGAATTATCGAGTGATGGAAAACTTTAGAAATCGTCTACAATAGTGTATAATGAATAGAAATTACCATTTGGAAGATGTCATTTTGAAAACCAATTGTATAGACCTTAACTGTAGACCTTTGTTTAAAGAACAAAGGAATAAGTGTTTCAACAGTAATTATCTCGGTTTTATTGTGATCTTTTAAAATTTATTTCTCCCGCACCTTGACCTGTATATATATGAAAATGATGAGAAAAAGTCAACTATCTCTCTGTCCTCTTCAGGTAAATTGATAAAAAAATAAAATAAAATAAAGTAAAATAGAATAAAAGATAAAAAATGCTACTATATTAGGTGAAGGTAAAGGATTGTTATTTCTTTCCTTATCAGTATATATGTCTCGCACTTCCCGTCTGTGGAACTCGCTCCCATATTCTTGCTTTCCTGACGGCTACAACCTCCAGAAATTTAAATGCAAAGTCAATACTCATCTACTAACCACTGGACTCTAGCTCTCTTCCCACCCCCGTATATCCTTCCCTTTCTCTCCACCTATATATCTATCATCGCACCTGCATTCTCAGCTTTCTATTGCTCCTTTCTAACTAGTTTGTACTCCTCACTCTTTTCTAATTAATCTTTTTACAGTTATGTAGCCCCCTGCACATGAATGGCATTTCTGCCTTGCTCGGGGTGAAATGATTAAATATATATATATATGACACTGTAACTGACCCATATTTCAATGACTCATGATAGTGTATTAAGCAT
This sequence comes from Ascarosepion bandense, assembly GCA_037127315.1. Classification (NCBI taxonomy): domain Eukaryota; kingdom Metazoa; phylum Mollusca; class Cephalopoda; order Sepiida; family Sepiidae; genus Ascarosepion; species Ascarosepion bandense. The sequence goes on along the minus strand of JBBBDQ010001247.1, from coordinate 1,513,377 downwards.
CGAAATTTGATAGCTTTTCAATTTCAGTATACTATTATTATAACAATAATAATAACTATATATATATAAATGCTTTCTATCTCTATTGAACAATTTATAAAAGTAAATATTAAACTGTGGAATATATATCCATTGGGTTAAAAAAATTTATTATATATATATATATACACATATATAATAAACCTTTTAAATATATTAAATATATATATTGTTGTAATGGAATGTCGCACACTCCCTGTCGCCTATGTGGACTGGCTATGTTAATAGTCATATATAGTGAGCACAGGAGATACCTATGACTTGCTTAGGCAATGAGCCTTGCTTACAGATTAAGCGATCAGACTTGAGCAAGCGCTCTCTTGTTCAACTCTCTTCTTCCGAGCAGAGAGGAACCCAAACAAGGCTGCGCCGAAGGGTAGAGTCTCGTTTGGGGTGAATAAACAAGAGCCCGTCTCAACCATAAGCTGGGTATACCAGATATTTTTGACTGAGCTTATGGACTCAAAATTTCCACATAAATTGACCTTTTATCGCATCTGTCTTGTCAGTAGATTCCCTGTCTTGCCGTGGCGTATAAACCTCTCTTTTTTCATCTACGTACGTGTTGCTGTTCTTTCACTCGGGTACCACCGTGTCTCTATGTAACCTCTTTAACCGATACTACACACACGCGTTTATACAGGGAAACGGGTGTTTTGGGAACGCTCATTACTTCCCTTGACTTGGGGATAGGTGGGTGTGGAAGGTCGTATTTAAACCTGGCTAAGATGCAATTTAGTTGGTTGTTATTTGTTTTTCTTTATCGTTAGATCTTTTTTTTTTTTTTTTTGCTTTTCAGTTAGTAGCCATCATGCCACCATAGAGTAGAGAACAACGTGTGTTTGGTTATGACACTTACGTGAAAAATGGTGAATCAGTGACAAAAACCCGACGTCTCTTCAGGCGAAGATTCAACAGCGATTATCATGGTAATGTTCGAGCCGCTTCCTGTGACTTAGCCCCCCCCCCTCTCTCTGTGTGTGTGTGTGTGTCTTTTTTGCGTGTGTGCGTGTGTCATACATATACACTCACAGATACATATACGCTTATGCACATTATATAACCATTTTTCTGATGTATATTTGTACCCACATACATACTTTCGTTTATAATCTCCAGTTTTCCTCAGAGATCACATTTTTTTACATATAGTTTTGTCATTATTTCATTCTAATATGAAGAAGTCATAGAGAAGAGACGTGTTCAGTGAAACTTGTCTTTTATAGAAAATCATTCATTATCTTCATTTTGCTTTGGATGCTATTCTGTATTCTACACGTACACACGTAAACAAATGCACACAATTGTAGACTGGTTGCCGGCCAACTTAAGATACAAAAACATTGAATTGCTGATTTTTAGGGGAATAGTTATTTTAAAAAAAAGAATGGAATTTGAATTAACAGGAAGTTAAAATCAACAGTTGATTTACGTATGCCAAGAATATTCGCGGAGGACGATAACGATGTGGAAACATGATTAATTTTAACCAAATAAAATAAATAATATCTATACTTTTGAGATGAAGTAGTATTTACATTATTCACATTGTTCAGAAAGTTTTCCTCGAGGACAGATGGTCCAATGGATATAGAAATTGGTTTGTTCCAATGACTTGACCCAATGAGTTGTGAGTTCAATTCCTGGCCACAACTGTGTGGAACAAATAAATTAAAGAGCGTTGATTTAAAAGAGAAATAAATACAAGCAAGATTCGGTTGAAAACTCATAGCACCTGAAGAAGGCCGGAGCGAACAATGACCGAAAGGTCATAATCATGGCAATGAAATAAGGAGAAAAGTCCGAAAAAAGTAAATAATGAAAGTATGTATTTGTGAATTTGTTGTGGTGCAGTGAATATCGACACGGAGTGCCGATTTCGAAATCCAGTTGAATTCCTTGCATTCACTTACGCACAAATACCCTTGAGAACGGTTTTAATCCGTCTCTTCCCTCCAGTTATGGGTTAAATAACAGGACAAATTAAGTTCTATAGACTTGGCTGGCAAGCAGTCTACCACAGAATGCAATGGCAACCTACTGTGGGATAATCCTCTGCAAGTCAGTCATATCTCTTATGAGACATGATCGCCCAAAACGTATGGCACTTAACTGACAGATTTGCGAATTTACACGCTTGAAGTTGTGTTAGTTTTTTCGTTTTAGGAAAATAAATTGGAAACTTTAAAATGCGTAGTTTCAACAAATTAGGAAGAGGAATTGTTCATACAACAGATGATATTTAATATGAACAAATGTTTGAAACAAAAGTAAGTTATTTCATTGCGATTGGTTAAAGGCCTATAATATAATTGGCGAGGAATTTTCTCTTTTTTTAATTTTTATTTATAAGGATATCTCCACAAGCAAGGTATTTTACTGCCACTGTTTTGCAGGGTTTACATAGGATGAACGTTATGAGAAAGAGCCACAGGTTATAGGAGGTGTTAGGAGGTGGATAAGAGAAGGATTAGAATACCGATAAGAGTGGAGTAGACGGAGAAAGGAGTGTGAGAGAGGGGAATGTAAGCTAGTGAAATAGATGACTATTGACTATTGATGTTTAGTACTTTCTTCTAGTTTTACTTCGCTGCCTTATATAGAAATTTATATATATTTATTGTTTACATTCTTTCACCCCAAGCAAGACTGAACCGCTACTGATGTGCAGGGGGCTACATAAGAGAGTTAAAGTTTTAGACAGGAAAAGAGTAAAGACAAAGTCGAACCAGCTACAGGGGGTGAAAGAGAAAGGGTAAGAGAAGGATGTGAAAACAGGAGTGAAGACTGTTACGAAGGGAGATAAAAAGAACAAGATACACAGGGTGATGATGGGAAGGACTGGAGTTAAGTGGATAAGATATGGGAATTGACTTTGCATTTAAATTGTTGGAGATTGTAGCTGTCGGGGAAGCAAGTAAATGGAAGGGAATTCCAGAGGCGGGAAGTGCGAGAAAAGAAGCTGCTTTCTCTTCTTAATTTAATTTTTCTTCTTATTTTATATTTTTATTTTTTTAATCATTTCATCCCAAGCAAGGCATTTCACTGCCACTATTGCGCAAGGGGTTTATAGGGGAAGGTAAAGAGAAAGAGTGGTTAGATATAGGAAATGTCAGAAGGAGGGTGATAGATGGGTAAGGATACCGAGGCTGAGGGTTGGGTAGATGGGAAAAGTGTTTGAAAGAATTGATGCGAGTTAGTGTGTTAGGAGGTGTCTATTGACCTTACATTTAAACTCCTGGAGGTTGTAGCTGTCGGGTAAGCAACCAAAAAGAATTTCGCATTAGCTCCCTAATTTATTTTTATTTTATTTTTCTTCTTCTCGAATAAATGGCTAATTTATGTGAAGGCAAAGAGTTCATTAATCTAAAACAATTTCATATATTTGGCGAATTTATTTCAGTTTTTTTTTTTTTTTTTTTTTGCAGCTCACGGGTTGATTTCAGTGAAAGAAAGATTTCCTTTGGCCAAGAGAAAAATTTCGCAGAAACTCGAGAATTCCTTTCCGTCTTTTTCTCCTTCTTCTTCTATGTGCCCTGTCCTTTCAAGACGTAGGCGATCATGGCATTCCACGTCTCCCTTCCTGGTGGCTCTTAGCACGCTTTCTCTTGTTACACCATGCAATCCACGTTCTGTCATCAATTATCTCAAGCCCGTAAATCTAGAATATAACTGTATAGAAACTAACATGGCCACAAAAGGAGGGATCAGTTTATATATTGATTATAATATAAAATTGATCCCCCACTTTATACACACATTATAATTTCTTATAAAATGTTGGCATATATATTCTTCTTCTATGTGCCCTGTCCTTCCAAGACGTAGGCGATCATGACTTTCCACGTCTCCCTATCCCTGGTGGCTCTTGGCACGGCTTCTCCTGTTACATCACCCAAACCCGTCTCTACCATCCACTAGCTCCACCCCAAAAACAAGCATGGCCATAAAATGAGGGAACAATTTATATGTTGACTATAATATAGAATTGATCCCCCATTTTATACACACATTATAATTTCTTATAAACAGTTGGCATATATATTCTTATATGTGCCCTGTCCTTTCAGGACGTAGGCGATCATGGCTTTCCACGACTCCCTATCTCTGGTGACTCTTAGCACGCCTTCTCCTGTTCAGTCAGTCAGTTAAGTGCCATACGTGATACACGCTTGGGCGATCATGTCTCGAAAGAGACATGACTGACTGGGCAGAAGATTATCCCGCAGTAGGTTGCCATTGCTTTCTACGGTAGACTGGTTGCCAGCCAAGGTTATAGAACCCAATCTGTCCTGTTATTTAACCCATAACTGGAAGGAATAAACGGATTAATTCCTTTCTCAAGGGTATTTATTCGTAAGTGAATGCAATGAATTCAGCTGGAATTCGAACTCGGCTTCCTGATTTTTCGATCTGAGCCGATATCCAATGCACCACAACGCACATCCCTTACCCGGCTCTGCCATCCACTATCTCAAGCCCATAAATCTAGAATGTGAATATATAGAAACTAGCATTGCCAAAAAATGAGGGAACAATATATATGTTGATTATAACATAGAATTGATCCCCCATTTTATACCCACATTATAACTTCTTATAAACAGTTGGCATATATATTTTTCTATGTGCCATGTCCTTTCAGGACGTAGGCGATCATGGCTTTCCACGTTTCCCTATCCCTGGTGGCTCTTAGTATGTTTTCTCTTGTTACACCACGCAACCCTAGTTCCGTCATTCACCTGCTCAGGCCCTTTAATATGTAACCCGCTGTCTTCCTCTATCTTTTTTTCTTACTATCTAGCCTGTCAGTATCAGGTTCTCCAAGCCTTCCTTCTTCATTGCATGCTCTAGGAACTTCAGTTGTCTCTGCCTGTTGCTCACTGTTAATTTCCCTTTCGTTGCCATTCTTTCTAACACCTCATTATTGCTCACATGACTGGTCCATGATATTCGCAGCATCCTTCTGTAGAACCACATTTCCATTGCTTCACGTTTTTTCCTCATCTTCGATGATATTGTCCAGTATTCACTGCCGTATTGAAGAATTGACATCACATAGCAACGTAGCACTCTCTTCTTTGTTTCTAGGGAAATTTCCTGTGTCTTAGTACTCAGCTTCTGGAACGCGTCCTTCTCCATGCCAATTCGCCTTCGGATCTCTGTATCGCACTTTCCATCTCTTGGTAGAACACTTCCTAGGTATCTAAATTCTTGTACTTGCTTGATTTTAGTATCCCCAACCTGTAATTGGCATTTTGAGTTTTTGTTTTGAAGAGGGTGGGTTAAGGCAGGTCTTATTATTTTCGCACTCACAACAAATCCACTTCTCTTTGCGCTCACTCAGTAAATGATTTCTCTTCAAAGATTTAAGCACTAACATACCACAGTAACTGATCGAGAAGAAATGGAGACGGAGCACAACACATTAAGAAAATGTTCATCTTTCCCTGAGAATCCATAGAAGCAAATTTCCAGAAAATCAAACGGCCCGAATACGTCATATAGTTAGAAAGTTCACTTACTGGACTAATTCAGGTCTGTTGAGTTTGATAGTTATTAGTTCAAATCAAACTAATTTTCCCAGGACACCTTGACTATGTTCATAATAGTTTATGAATACAGACTAAAGCCCAGTATGTAATCTGTTCAATGAAACAACGTCAAAGATTAACATTTACGAGTCAAACACTCTACTAAATCGGATTATATCGCCAATACTAGGGAAAATATGGTCGCCTTTTATACACGTCGCATTGAATATTTTGGGCCTTCTGATTGGTTAACCTTTCTATTAGTGAACTCTAAAATGAGTCAGCCTATGGCTGGCTTACCAGTATACAAGGGTACCCCAAAAAGCTCCAACAACCTGACCGTGAATCAGTGAGAAACAAAACAGTTATTACATATCAGTCAGTTGAGTGTCATACGTGATACACGCTTGGGCGATCATGTCTCTTTCGGGATATAAATGAGCCTGGCTGAAGATTTTTCCCGCAGTAGGTTGCCATTACTTTCTGTGGTAGACTGGTTGCCAGCCAAGGCTATAGAACCCAACCTGTCCTATTACTTAGCCCATAACTGGAGGGAGAGGAGATAGATTATATTACATTATCATATCAAGTATAATTAGTGGGGGATCAGTTTATTACTTAATAGCAATAAAAAACCGATCCCCGACTTTGTGCCAAGTAGAAGTTTTAATTATGTTTCCAACTATTATGTTCAGTCAGTCAGTTAAGTGTCATACGTGATACACACTTGGGCGATCATGTTTCTTTCGAGACATGACTAAGTAGGCAGAAGATTATTCCGCAGTAGGTTGCCATTACTTTCTGCGGTAGACTGGTTGCCAACCAAGGCTACATAATCTAATCCAGTGCCCCATAATATAGACATGTAAGAACTGATCAATATGCGTAGAACTGATCAATATGCGTTGTGTTGTAATCGATATCGGCTCAGAACGATAAACTGGAGAGTAGAGTTCAAATTCCAGTCGGGCTCATTACACTCACTCACGCGTAGATAAACTTTGAGAAATGTATCAATCTATCTCTCCTCTCCTCAGGTATGGGGTAAACAGCAGAAAAATAGCAAACAATAAGATTAAAAACCAGTTTTAAATTCATTGCATTCACTTACTCACAAATACCCTTTGATAAAGGTATTAATCCGTCTCTTCTCTCCAGTTATGGGTCAAATAATAGGACAGATTGGGTTCTATAGCTGTGGTTGGCAACCAGTCTACCGCAGAAAGTAATAGCAACCTACTGCGGGAGAATCTTCTGCCCAGTCAGTCATGTCTCTTTCGAGACATGATCGCCCAAAGCGTGTATCAGGTATGGCACTTAACTGACTGTTATCACAGAAAGAAACGGCAATCAACTGGCGGAAGATCTTCTGTCTAGTCTTTCATGAATCAAAATAGACATGATTGCCCAAGTGTGTATTACGTATAGCAATAACGAACTAAATATTTCATCAAATCATATATAAAAATAATAAAGGGCAATAACTCTTTAATTAATTGATAAAATTATCTCCCTTGTATATAATCTGTATTTCATTAGAAGACATTTTTTTTTGACCAAATAATATCGGTTATAAATGGAATTTACTTCATCAATGCAAAACCGATTGGCAGATGTTGAAAAAAAAATCAAGTGTACTTTCATCGATAACAGTCGGGTGTAAGTTGGTGTAGTAAAACTTTTAATATTATGGTGATAATGTATTATCAGTTTTGTTCGTAGATCCCTATCAATACTGGCAACTAAATAAATTATAGAATCTCACTTAAATACCGTTCTGGTTCATAAGTAAGAAGTTACTTTTACTTCTCTGTGCCGTACCAGGAGGCAGGCAATCAAAGCTTTCCACAACTCCCAAACTTTTGTTTGCTTTTTTTCTTTCCGCCATTCCCACACTCCCTGTACTTCCAGCCATTCAGACCAGCTTTTTCTCTTCTAGCTTCAATGTCCTGTGAGTATTAAATTTTCCAAGCACCATTTCCTATTACGCGCATTAAACATTTCAGCTAGCTATGTCTGGTTCATGTATATAAGTGTGATTTTATTTATTTATTTATTTCATTATCTTTAAAAATGTCTCGTTACTCGAATGTTTAGTCTAGGCATTTTCAGCATCCGTCAGTAGATACCCATTTCCCTTTCCTCAATTCTCTTTTTCTTCATCATATATGAGAAAAATGCAACGTTCCCTACCATATTAGAGGAGTGATATTACATAAAATTTCAATTCTTTAAATTTAGGATTTGTTTGCATCTCCAGTTCGTTTTTCGCATCTTGGACCCTTCCGTTTTCTGATGATCATAGTTTTATGAGATTTTTTTGTTTTATGTTTTTAACTCCGTGGCTGCTATTTTAGGAATACCATGTGTCTAATTGATTTGTGTTAACCAGGTTCATATCGCTTTAATGTCACTGTTTTGTCATTTGTTAAGGTTCTTATTATTTCTTAATTATAATCATCTAAAACAAGGCAATAAAGCCCCTAAGACAATAATCTAAAAGCTGAAGAAGGCACAGGAAGAGTAGAAGTATAATCAGGAAGATAACGATGGACATCGTATTTAAGTTGTTGAAGACTAAAGTTGACTGGAAATCATGAAGCCGGAAGAAAGTTTTATGAGTAAGACGTGCGAGAAAAGAAACTGTTAGAATAGAACTTGCGGCTACGTCTAGCCAATTCATCTAAATGAGACTTTGTTGCCAATCTAGTATTGAACTTAGACTCAACAAGTTTAGGTACATCAGCGAATAGCTCATCTGAACAATTACCATGAAAGTAAAAAAGCATCAAATTACGGCAGTGGGAAATTTACCGAATCTGAGACACTATCTTCTTCTTTTTCTATGTGCCCTGTCCCTTCAGCTATGTGCCCAGTCCCTATCAAGCTGCTCCCATCTGAGTGTCTGACTGACACTGACCGGGATTTTTTATAGCATTTAGATTTTTCGCACTGGATAGCGAAGTCCTCACGGTCTTGCAAATTGCTCCCATTGGTCAGAAAATCAATTTAACATCGACTTGCGAAATCTGGTTTCGACTGTTTCTTTAAGCACATGGTGAATTCTTTTTCTTTTTGGGAAAAACCTGGATTTCACATGACATTGTGAATTTTTGTAAAAATGAAGAACAAGGTTGGTTTTAATTCTTAGTTTCTTATCCACCACAACAGTACAGTAAATGTATGGAAAAAGGTAAAGGAACAAACTGTAGTGATGAAATGTACCGCACGAATTAACCTGAACTGGATGCGTAGTTTCTGATTTGGCTGCTCTGCTCTGCTCACTTTCAAGCGACCAGATGTGGTTCTCCTCTGTCTCTGCTACAAATATTTTCACGGTTTCTTCTCCGACGAGCATAGATCCCTGGTGTCCATTCTACACGAATTTACTTGAGGTACTAGGCTGTTAAGATGGTCTCATCCTTTTACAGTCAATACAGTCAAATGTAGTCGCTACTTCTACTCTAACAGCTTCTTGTATCCCTGATAGCTACAAATGAAACTTCAATTTAAGAACACTGGAAAACCCTCGCACCCCGCAAATTACCGCCCTATCAGCCTTCTTCCGATCTTTGGCAAAGTGTTCAAAGCCATTATCAACGCCGAGGTCGTTCAGCATCTCACAGCCACAGACTCCTCTCGCACAAACAGTATAGCTTCCGCTTCACCAGGTCTACTGCTGATATGCTAATGACCATCACCGAGTATATATACCAGGCTCTCGACAAGAATGGTGAAGCCCGTACCGTTGCCTTGGATATTTCTAAAGCGTTCCACAGAGTCTGGCATGCTGGCCTTCTACGGAAACTGCGAAGCTATGGCATAACTGGACTTTTATTGGACCTAATCAAGCCATTCCTCTCTAACCGCACATTGAAGGTGGTATTAAACGAACATGCCTCCTAGAACTACCCTACAAACGCGGGTGTCCGTCAAGGTTCTATCCTAGGTCCTACGATCTTTCTGAGCTACATCAATGATCTCCCCGATGTCATAACATCTCAAGTAGGCATGTACGCCGATGACACCACACTTTACTCTCGCCTCGATCAAAAATCTGGTGTGGGAGACAAGGCGAACCTCGCTGCCGAGCTTGAAAAGGGCCTCCAATCCGTGGTGGATTGGGGTAAGAAATGGCTCGTAAAATTCAATTCTTCCAAAATGAAGCTGCTATCAATTAACCACCATAGACAACCGCACCTCCCTCCCATTAGCATGGAACAGGCTTGCCTCCAAGAGAGTAAAGCACTACGCCTGCTTGGCCTGACAGTCTCAGCGGACCTCAAGTGGAATGACTACGGCGAATCCATTGCTAAATCCGCTGCTATGAAAGTCGGCTCTCTGTGCAGGGCCCGGAAGTTCTTTCCGTCTGAATCTATCCTGCACATATATAAATCTACCATCCGCCCGTGTATTGAATACTGCTGCCACATCTGGTCGAGTGTCTATTTTCCTCGGTGTTCTTAACAAAATACAACGGAGAATCTGTAATGTCATCGATACCGACTTTGCTGACCGCCTGCAGTCACTCTCTCACCGGCGTGACGTGGCTTCCCTGTGCCTCTTCTATAAATACTTTCACGGCTGCTGATCTGATGAACTTAGATCACTGGTGCCCCCTAGGTATGAATTTGCACGAGATACTAGATTAGCAACTAGGTTCCACCCTTTTACAGTGAAACCGATTAAATGTAACCGCAATTTCTACTCCAACAGCTTCTTTTCTCGCACTTCCCACCTGTGTTATTCCCTTCCGCATGCTTGTTTCCCCGACAGCTACAACCCCAAGGAGTTTAAATGTAAGGTCAATAGACACCTCCTAACACACTAACACGCACCCATTTTCTCAAACACTCTTCCTATGTACCTCCTTACACGTCTATCATCCTCCTTCTGACATTTTCTATATCCAATCGCTCTGTGTAACCCCCTGCGCTATAGCGTCAGTGGACTGCCTTGCTTGGGGTGATATGATTAAAAAAAATTGCCATATTCTATCTCTTTGACTCTCATCTTTCTCTTATCCGTTCTACGACACCCCCGTAGCTGTTTCTCTTTCTTTTCAGTCTCCTCTTCTGCACCCCCACTGCGCACCAGTGGCGGTACTCTTTTGCTTGCGGTGAAACGAGTATAAAACAAATGAATATCACATAGTTTTATACTCTTTTAACTAAAAGCTGCAGAGGGGGTCAACCGTGCATACAGTAACTGCGGTGTCAAGAAAATGGCCGAATTTTTATTTTATGTCCTTTCTTACTGAGAACCTGAAACGCATACTAACCTCATCCAAATTTAACAAAGCGTTCACCACCCGGGCTTATAACACACACACACACACACACACACACACACATATATATTGCCAGCCATAATTATTAGGCCACTCCAGTTTTTTTAAAGAAATGATGTGTTTCATACCATCTTAAATATTTATTGCCAAATGAAAATACAATGGTTCTTTTGTTATTATTACTTTGCAAAATTTTACAAGGCAAGAAAGTAAAGATGAACTTTTCCGAATAACCCTAAATTTTCTTCATTCTTTCATTGATGAAACCGCAATATAGGTAATTATTAAATAATATAATATAGGTAATTATTAAATATTTATTAATTCATTTCATGTACATGTTATTGTAAAGAATAACCATTTTATTTTCATTTAAATTTATTCACTTGGCAATAAATACAAAAAATAGTATGAAATACATCATTTCTTTTTAAAAAAAATCTAGGGGGTGTACATGTATATTTTTATATGAAAAACTAGAGAGTATATATATATATATATATATATATATATATATATATATATATATATAAAGAAAGAGAGAGAAACTAACGTTATTGGTAATGTCTACAAATTAATTTGCATTTTTTTAAATGAATGAAAAAATGAATCCGAAAATTAAGATTTTTTTTTAATCATTTCACCCCGAGCAAGGCGGAAACGCCACTGATGTGCAGGAGGTTACATAAATGTAAAAAGATTAATTAGAAAAGAGTGAGGAGTACAAACTAGTTAGAAAGGAACAATAGAAAGCTGAGAAAGCAGGTGCGATGACAGATACATAGGTGGAGAGAAAGGGAAGGTTATACAGGGGAGGGGAGAGAGCTAGAGTCCAGTGGTTAGTAGATGAGTATTGACTTTGCATTGAAATTTCTGGAGGTTGTAGCCATCAGGAAAGCAAGAATACGGGAGCCAGTTCCACAGGCGGGAAGTGCGAGAGAAGAAGCTGCAGGAGTAGAATTGTCGTCTGCATTTGGCTAACCTGACTGTGAATGGGTGGGACCCAGTTGCCAGTCTGGTTGCACGAGTAAACACCTGTTGAGGAGGCATCAGTGACTTAAGCTCGTCCGAGCAGAAGCCATGAAAGTATTTATAGAACAGACAAAGGGAGGCCACATTTCGACGATGGGGAAGTGGCTGATTAACAATTGCAATGACTTGTACGTGAATGAGATAAAGGGATGAAGGAACAAAACTTCTTCTCTTGAATTTTGAAAATTCAAAAAGAATTTTTCTGAATAGCGTTATTCTTCGTGAACTTACTTTTGTTTTAATCCTTTCACCCCAAACAAGGCATGACTACTACTAGTAAAGGGATTCGAGAGAAGTCACCCTAGTTAGAGGAAGGTGTTCACTGGCGTAAACTCCAGAACATGTACGAGGGTCATTCAATAAATGGTGAAATTTTCGGTATAAGGACTTCTAATACAGATAGAAGCTTACTTTTTTTTTTCAACGTAGTCTCCCAGCAGAGTCATACACATTTCCCATCTGTCCACAAGCTTCCGTATTCCCTCAGCATAGAAACCTTTGGACTGATGTCTCAGCCAATCACTCAGCACTTTTGACTTCATCGTCACTTTCAAACTGTAAGATGGCTGACACTACTGGAACAACTCGACCCTCTTCTGTTTGTGCTCTGCAGTAATCATATTTGGCAACCACCGGCAGTTGACCTTCGAGTAGGCAAAGGTCATCATGGTCAATTTTGTGTGTTTTCCCAACAAATAGGCTCAAATCCTTGCAATGTCATCCACTGTCACCCTTTTGTCAGACTGAATCAGGCCAGTGACTGATTCGATCACCTCAGGAGACCTCACTTCTGCAGGCCTCCCAGGCTTGTCTTCATCATCAACACTTCTCTGTCCTTCTTTAAAAATTTAGGATTATAGCTATATTAATTAATATATAATTAATACCTTTGTTTATAACACGTTAAGCACTTTTTTGTTAACACTTGAATAATATTGTATATATGTGTATACTTTAGTTGATACCCATGTGTGTGTGTGTGTGTGTGTGTTTTCTAGTCCTACCTTGATTTCCGCCTGGTCATTCAGCCGGCTCCTGCATGTTAAATAAAGGCGCAGATCAACAAAAATTAAAAGATTAAGTCTACAATATAAGGAGGAATTAACAAAACAAACGCTAAGCTAAAAAATGTCTGATTATTAAAAGGACAGAACTTGAGAAATACAAAACGGGAAAAGACAGTGGAAATTCAATACTGTAGTTTCCTTGAGCGATGATTGTTTCAGAAAATATATCGAAAAGCGAGAAGCAGAAAACAATGATGGCCGAAAAAAGACAGCAGGTTAATTTTACAAAAAGTGTTACTGAAAAAAAGAAAGTGTCAAAACCATAAACATGAATGCCGAATCAGTCACGCAAGGAAAAATCTGGACGCGAGGCTTTGGTGAGAAATCAAAGGATAATTAGCAAAAATTGACAGCAAAAGACTGGTTAGAAAATAGCAACAGAAAGAAAAGTGGAATTATTTTGGCGCCGGTATTGGTGGTTGTGGCAAAGATGATGGCGTTACAAAGAATGACCAAATGTCAAGAGATGGACATTATATAGCGAGTAGGATTGAAGTTTTGATAAGTGGGAAGATTGTTGCGGGGTCGTCTTTGAATATTGATGGATTTGTAATCAAATAACCGAATCCGTTGGTTGAGTATTGATTCGGACACGTCTGCAGACAGAGGTCAATCTGACGAGAAGAACGGGGATGTCGTTCAGTGGAATGATTTACGTTTACAGAGATTTGCATATAAAAACGAGAGAAGCGAAAAGATAACACTAACAATTTTCAAAAGAGTAAATGAAAGTGAAAATAATTGCTGTTCAACGAAGTCAAAAAATAAGGACAGAAAATATGGAGCTAAAAAGACATAAGTATTGCAATAAAAATGTCGTATGAATTTTTATACAAAACAAGAAAGTAAGAATTAAAGAGAAGAAACAAAGAAAGAGGGAGAAAGTAAGAACAACATGGGGACACTAAGACAATTTTTCGAGAAAAATATAGAATCAATTTTCATATTAAAGAAAATATAATCAAAGGAAGGAGAATGAATGAATGAATGAATGAATGAAGGACGAACAGAAAGAAAGAAAATTTGCGAAAAAAATTTTCATGTCAATAAAAATAAAAACAAGAAGCAAGAAGGAAGAACAGAGAACGAAAGAATGAAATATATTTGAACAAAAAGATAAAAACAATGCGAGAAAGAAGAAATAGATATAAATTTTCTTATCAAAGAAAATATCTTCTTTTTCTATGCACCTTTACTTTTCAGGACGTAGGCGATCATGGCCTTCCACGTCTCACTATCCCTGGTGGCTCTAGGCACGATTTCTTCTGTAACATCTCGCAACCCCCGTTCTGTTATCCACCTGCTCAGGCCCTTCAAATATGTTATCCACTGCTTTCCTCTCTCTCTCTTTCCCTCTATCTGACCTGTTTGTATCAGGTTCTCCAAGCCCTCCTTCCTCATTGCATGTCCCAGGAACTTTAGCTGTCTCTTCCTGATGCTCAATATTAATTTCCTTTTCGTTTCCATTCATTTCAACAACTCATCATTGCTCACATGAACGGTCCACGATATCCGCAGTATCCTTCTGTAGAAACACATTTCAGTTGCTTCAAATTTTTTCTTCATATTTGATGCTATTATCCAGCATTCACTGCCATATTGAAGAACTAACATCACATAGCATTCCAGTACTCTCTTCTGTGTTTCTAGCGAAAGTGTCCTGTTTCTTAAAACTTCTGGAATGCTTCCTTTGCTATGCCAATTCGCCTTCGAATCTCTGTGTCGCACTTTCCGTCCTCTTTTAAAACACCTCCGAGGTATTTAAATTTTTGTATCTGCTTCATTTTAGTGTCCCCCACCAGTATTTGCCATTTTGGGCTGCCCTTTTTGCTGATGACCATGCATTCGGTTTTCTTGCAGTTAATTTTTAGTCTTTTTTTGTCACTCTCTTCAGCTACCTTCTGTAGGAGGTCTTGTAGTTTCCTTTCCGTGTCTGCTATCAGCACTGTATCATCTGCGTACCTTATATTGTTTAAAATGTGGACTCCGATGACGAAACCTGGCATAACTTCTCAGAATACTCTCGCTGTACAAGTTGAATAGATCTGGTGAAATGACACACCTTTGCTCGACCCATGATATCCGCAGCATCTTTCTGTAGAGACACATTTCAGTTGCTCTAAGTTTTTACTTCATCAAGAGAAGAAAAGAAATATAAACAAGAAAGGAATACTTTCATAAGGATGAAGATGAAAGAAAGAAAGAAGGAGTTACATTAAATAAATAAATCCTACAAAGAAATTGAAGAAGGGAGAAAAATAGAAAAAATCATCTTATAAGAATACATAATAGAAGGAAAAAGGTTAAAGATATGAATAAAAAAAAGAATGCGAAAATCTCTTTTACAAAAAAAAAAAAGAAGAATAGAATAAAGAGTTTGTAAACAAACAAAAGCTCTTGTGTCGGTTAAATAGAATGTAAATTAACAGAGAAATAAAAAAAGGCAGAAAAAAATAAAAGATGCAACGAAAACTGAAGAGGTTACTTTGGGAATTGACCAATCAAAATAAAGAAAAAGAAATTGAAAAGATTTGCGAAACATTAAGAATCTCTCGAAATTAAAATCGAGCCGAAAACATTTGACATTTCTCTAATATCCGCCTTGTTTATTATATTTTCTATCCTCTGAAAAAAAAAAATGTTTTCGCTAGACGAACCCACTTAATTACACAACGGTTTATGGAAGATATTTTAGTAACTAGATTTAATGTTGTCTTATTTCCTGTGTATTCGAGTTGGGTGTTGAAAAGTTCTCAGCCCGAACAATTTCTAAACATCTGACTGAATAAAAAAAGATCAGGTTTTTTTCCTGGTTAAATTTCCGGGATATTTAGACTATATTAGGTTTATTGAAGTCATCTTTACTGTTATTATCGGAACGCTTCGGCTGTTGCGTCTTCTGGCTTTCTTCAGGTGTATACCGATCTGGGTAAACTACAGGGAATTTTAAACTGAATAGTTGATTTAATCTACGGGGGTAAACTGTTCTCGTTCCACTGCTCATGTTTAGAGATATCATCTAGTTCTTATTTTATTTAGTAATGCTTCATTTAGTATTGTTCGCCCGTTTCTACTGAGTGCAACTACACACTACCCGACTCATGGATTGAACTCACAAACACTGCCATCAAGTTCTTTTATCCACGGGGCCATTGTCCCTTAGGACTATAAATGGACAGGAACCTTTCTATCTGATTCTGGTTGTATCTATCTATCTATCTATCTCATAAGTTTCAGTTAAGTGCCATACGTGATACACACTTGGGCGATCATGTCTCGAAAGAGACGTGACTGACTGGGCAGATGATTATCCCGCAGTAGGCTGCCATTACTTTCTACGGTAGATTGGTTACCTGCCAATGCTATAGAACCCAATTTGTTCTGTTATTTAGCCCATAACTGGAGAGAAGAACCGGATTAACACCTTTCCCATGAGTATTTGCGCGTAAGTGAATGCAACGAATTTAGCTAGAATTCGAACTCGGCTTCCCGATTTCTCGGTCCGAGGTGATATCCCCTGCACCACAAAGTACCTCCCTTATGAGTTTCAGTCAGTTAAGTGTCATACTTGATATACTCTTGGGTGATCATGTGTCTAAAGAGACATGACTGACTGGGCAGAAGATTATCCTGCAGTAGGTTGCCATTACTTTCTGCAGTAGACTGGTTGCCAGCCAAGGCTCCAAAACCCAATCTATCTTGTGATTTAACCCATCACTGGGGGGAAGAGACGGATTAATACCTTTCCCAAGGGTATTTGCGCGTAAGTCAGTGCAATGAATTCAACTGCAATTCGAACTGTGATCTCCGATTTCTCGTTCCGAGCCGACATCCACTGCATCACAACGCACATCCCCTCATAAGTTTACATGTCCATAAAAAGTGGACTATCCCGCAGTCAGTAGTTTTGGATGTTTTGCATAGTAAAACTGCATTCCTAAAACTCTTATTGAGAGTTATTTTTTATTGAGTGTTTTTTCATTTTTTCTGATGAGTTTCTCCATGTTCATATACGAGTTGATCAGAGGTCGTGAAAACTTTTCGACAAGACATCCAGTTTTGTTTCCCTTCTTCACCATCAAGTCTCATTTAAAATATGTTTTGAATCCTAAAAGTCGCAGTGATGTGGCAAATAAATTGGAACTAAAATGAATGAAATTTAAGAAATTTGGATCAGGTCCGATATCTTTCCCGCAGCACCATCAGAGTTTTCCCCATAATATTTTAAAAATATATTAAATAACCTCAGTTAATCATACAAATAAAAATATTACGTACACCAAGCCTAAATACAGAACAGAAATGCATAACCATTACAAACATTGAAGTAACTAGGTATTGTTTGCAAAGAATTTCGATAAAACCGGGAATTAATTGTCTCAAATGCAACAAGATGGGTATTCTTGGAGATTAATGAAAAGCCCATGTGCTTCATACCAAAAATATAATGTTATGGTGAAACACACTTATTCCTCAGATAATGGACTCTTCCTCCTATATTAAGAGTTAACAGGAAGTTAACTCAAGAGGTTCTTCAGAAATTCTTAGGAAGTTCATAGGAGTTCTTTAGACTTATATTGGAATTCAGTAGAACTACTAGGCAGTTGATATTAGTCGGCATTTAGCCGAATACTAAGGAGTCAACTTTCTGTAGAAGATTACCAAGTTCATAACATTTTGGTTGTGTTAAGTCGATTAGCAACCGACATAGCACGATTATAACTTTCAGTGCGAAAACTACTCCACAACATATAGCAACAGAACGGTCTCCATTTTATGGATTTGATACTTCTTTAACATATATTGTTAGCGTAGTGGCAAAGTTTGTTACCAGGAATACCTTAGATAGAAGATAATACACTATTTAATAGATTAAACCCTGTCAAGAAAAAATGCTAAAAATCAATTGTAGCAGTGATATCTTGGGTGGGGCTACTATTGTTGTTCAAAGTATTCGCACACTAACTCCATTTCGATTTCTTGATTATATTCTATACCCTGGAATTTATCACTGACTAAAGGGTCGCTAGGGTCTCACTGGCCTAGGTTGTTCTTCAAACCCGTTGTTGACTACTACCTGGTCATTGAGCCTATTTTTATTTGTGCTCACTACAAGCTCACTACGGATGTGCGTTGTGGTGCAGTGGATATCGACGCGGAACGACAATGCCGAGTTCAAATTCCAGTTGAATTCCTTGCATTCCCTTACGCACAGTTACCCTGGGAAAAGGTATTAATCCGTCACTTACCTCCAGTTACGGGTTAAATAAAAGAACAGACTGGTTTTTATAGCCTTGGCTGGCAACCAGCCTACCACAGAAAGCAATGGCAACCCACTGCGGGATAATCTTCTGCCCAGTTTTTCGAGACATGATCGCCCAAAAGCGTGAATCACGTATGGCACTTAAGTCACTGACTGACAAGTTCCGAGTTCAAATTTGTCAATTATTTCACCATTTTCCTCCATGCCTATTTTAGCATTCGGGGTTCCCACGATGATTTTAATTTATTGCAATTCGCATTGTGTTTTGTACCTTGTATTTAGACTTGACTATATCAGGTATATTAGTCAATGTTTCTGCCATAACATTTATCATATAAATACATCTTGATAATTTTAATATTACACTCCTGATCAAAATTTTAAGACCACTTAAAAATCTTTAAAAAGAATTTTTTTTATTTATTTATTTTTTTACGGATAGATTTGAAACTCCTCCCACTTAAGGTTACCAATATTACAATCTAAAAGTTTATGGAAATAAAAAGCTATATTCCAAACATTTTATTTAGAAATTTACATTTTTATAAAATGAGGCGATTTACAAATGGTCAAAATTATAAGACCAGAGACAAACATTCTACGACATTGTACAAAAAATGTATGAAAAGTGTATGAAAACATTCAACAACCAAATTTAATAATGAGTTCTACCTCCACTGCTTTTGATGACTTCAAAAATTCTGTCGGGCATGCTAGAAATAAGCGTTTCCATTAAGGTGTGGGGGAGGTTGCTCCAGCTTCTGAAGATGGCTTCACGAAGTTCATTTTTTGTTGAATATTGTTTGCCATTTCGATAAACATCTCTTGTCATCCATCCTCAAACATATTCAATTGGGTTCAAGTCTGGTGAGCATGCAGGATGTCCCAAGAGATGGACCCCATTTTCTTGTAGAAACGTCAAGGTCCGTCTTGCAGCGTGTATTGCAGCATTATTCTGTTGGAATAACCATCCATCCACACACAAACGATGGCCCTCCATCATCAATGATGCTTTTTGCAGCATGCTAATATAACCAGCCGCTGTTTGACAACTCTGCACCACCTGGAGCTCCATCGTCCCTCTGTAAGAAAAGGCACCCCCATACCATTAGCGACTCTCCACCACTATGACGTGTGGAGAAAATTTCAGGAGGCATGTTTTTGTTATGCCAATATCGTTGGAAGCCGTCAGCACCATCTAGATTGAATGTTTTCTCATCAGACAACAGGACTTGCTTCCACATCTCAACGTCCCATGTTTGGTATTTACAACCAAACTTTAAACGGTCCACCTTGTGACGTGGAAGCAGCCGAGGAATTTGTTTACGCTTTTTATTTACCATACCTTTTTGTCGTAAGTTAACAAGAGCAAGTTCACAATAACCCCGCTAATCAACAAATTTGAGGTCCTCACCTCCCCAGCAGATAAGGCTGAATGCTTTGCCCGCAGATTCTCGAACAATTCGAGTCTGGAATATCAGCCTTCTTCCGATCTTTGGCAAAGTGTTCGAAGCCATTATCAACGCCGAGGTGGTTCAGCATCTCACAGCACACAGGCTCCTCTCGGACAAGCAATATGGTTTCCGCTTCACCAGGTCTACTGCTGATATACTAACGACCATCACCGAGTACATATACCAGGCACTCGACAGGAATGGCGAAGCCCGAACCGTTGCATTGGATATATGTAAGGCGTTCGACAGAGTTTGGCATGCTGGCCTTCTATGTAAACTGCGGAGCTATGGTATAACTAGACATTTATTTCAACTAATCCAGTCATTCCTCTCTAACCGCACAATGAAGATGTTATTAAACGGACATGCCTCCCAGAACTACCATACAAACGCAGGTGTCCCCCAAGGCTCCATCTTAGGTCCTACACTCTTCCTGATATACATTAATGATCTCCCTGATTCCATAAGAGCCCAAATAGGTTTGTACGCCGATGACACCACAGATTACTCTCGCCTCCTACAAAAATCTGGTGTAGGCGTCAAAGCTAACCTCGCAGCCGAGATTGAAAAAGACCTCCAATCCATATTGGACTGGGGTAAGAAATGGCTAGTAAATTTTAATGCTTCTAAAATGAACCTACTCTCAATTAACCATCATCGAAAATCTCACCTACCTCCCATTAGCATGGAACAGGCTTGCCTCCCAGAGAGTAAAACGCTACGCCTCCTTGGTCTCACACTTTCAGCGGACCTCAAATGGAATGACTATATCGAATCCATTGCTAAATCCGCTGCTATGAAAGTTGGTTCTCTGTGTAGGGCCCGGAAGTTTTTTCCGTCTAAATCTATCCTGCACATATATAAATCTACCATCCGCCCGTGCATTGAATACTGCTGCCATATCTGGTTGGGTGCCCCTGCTATTCTCCTCGGGCTTCTCGATAAGGTTCAGAGGAGGGTCTGTAATGTGATAGATACCGACTTGGCAGACCGCCTGCAGTCTCTCTTCCACCGGCGCGACGTGGCTTCCCTGTGTCTCTTCTATAAATACTTTCACGGTTTCTGCTCCGATGAACTTAGATCACTGGTGCCCCCTAAATACGAATTTGAACGACATACTAGATTAGCAACTAGATCCCACCCTTTTACAGTGAAACCGATAAAATGCAGCCGTAACTTCTACTCCAACAGTTTCTTTCCTCGCACTTCCCGACTGTGGAGTTCTCTTCCACACGATTGCTTCCCCGACGGCTACAATCTCCAGGAGTTTAAATGTAAGGTCAATAGACACCTCCTAACACACTAACCTGCTCCCATTTTATCAAATACTCTTCCCATCTGCCCAACCCTCATCCTCAGTATCCTTACTCATCTGTCACCTTCCTCCTGACATTCCCTATGTCTAACCACTCCTTCTCTTTACCTTCCCCTATGTAGCCCCATGCGCAATAGTGGCAGTGGAATGCCTTGCTTGGGGTGAGATGATTTTTAAAAAAAAAGTAAGTGTCGTCTGATGGTTACGGGACTGCAATCAGCATCTGTGACTACCTTAATTTAACTAGAAGAAAGCCCCCCCCTCTTTCATAACAACCCGTCTTATTCTCATACTCAATGCAGGAGAAATTTTTTTGAGGGGCCTACCAGAGGATTTTGCTTTTCCATATCTCTCACTGTTCTTTACTGCGATTTACCTTAGCTGCGATCGCCCGCTGTGACAATCCTTGCTTATGGAATTCCAGAATTTGAGAACGCTCAACTTTGGTAATTTGGTTGCTTTAGGCATGGTAGCACATTTACGCAGAGATTGCTAATCTCTAAATGAACTAAAAACATTGGATTTACCATAGATTTTAATTTTAAGAGTTTTTCTGTTGAATAATTTACTTAGGGGATGATATTGGTGTTAGTGTTTGCAAGCTAAATTTAAAAAAATATTTACCTATGTTTACATTGGACAACTTGCAGAAAGGAGGGTTGAACCATATTATTTTTCTTTTTCTAACTTTACTTTTGTTTCAATTTCTAATTTTATCTTTCAATATATTGCTGGTAACATTTTTTACTTCAAAAATGTTTTGTTGTTGGTAACTATTTTCCACCAAAAAAACATATTTCTATAAGTCTATTTTTATACTTTCACAGTGTTTCTACCCCAGTTTGGGGGTTAACTATTTGCCCATAGCTGGGACTCTCACAGGGACTACCACTCTGGGTCAAGGTGGACCTGGAAACAACAACAATTAAGTGATTGTTCCATGCTCTTCACGACCTTCCACTTGATGCCGGATGCAACTGACCGTCATACCCAGGACCTAGAGTGAAATAGAGAGACGAAGAGAGAGGGTGATTGAGAGATAGAGAGCGATTGTATAAGTTAATAATAGAGGTTAAAAATGAGATAAATACTAATATAAAAATAGAATGCACAATTGCAAGACAATGCACAATTGCAAGACAATGCACAATTGCAAGACAATGTAAAATATATTGTGTGTGACAAGGGATGAATAATTTAAGTTTTTCTCTTTGACTGTTAATGATACAAGTCAATATTTTCAAACTAAAAATTGCCATTAATCAACAGATAGACATACGTTTGTCAGTATAAATTTATACGAAGAATATATCTTGTGACTTTAAAAATCTATCCAACGGCAATGAGCTGTTTTCGTCGTCATGTTTTTTTTTACGCAAATTACAACGGAACTATTTAGTTATATGAAGTTACGGATCCTTTTCGATAGACAACGCGAAGTTTGTTTGTCATTCAATGGGAGGCCCAGAATTATATCCGGGTGTGAATTCTCAATTATAAATAAAATTGCTATACAGGCCACTATATATATATATATATATATATATATATATATATATATATACACGCTCGTGTGTTTTTGCTCTACTATCGTATTTTAGTACTTTCGTATTGACCACTTTTTCTTGTGTTTGGTTCTGTTTGGTTTTTTTTTTCTTTACTGCGGAATATTGAATGTTTGTTCTTGTTCCGCTGGTTTCTTTTTTTTCTCCCCATTTATCCGACGACTTAGTACGCCGGATTGTAACGGATTTAGGTTCTGTTTGTTAATGGTTTTTTCGAACGTTTATATTGGCATAAATTTACAGAGTGCATTCTTACAGAGTCTAAGTAGTTATTATTATCATTATATATATATATACTGTTCAACCTTATGTCCGAGTCGGTGTTCCCTTCTCTCATAACACAACGTTTTACAGTTTACGCAGAAGCGGCTGCTAAGACGCAACACAAATTATCTTAACTTTGAAAACCTGATTTATCTTAAAAATATATGAGAATCATCTAGAAATTTTACTGCGGCCAAACTGCCTGCACACGGACAAAAAAAATAAATTTACTAAATAAACGAAAATAGAAAATAAATTTGCTAATGTGCTTTGTGGTGTAAAGATGTGCGTTGTTCTGCAGTAGATATTAGCACGGAAAGGGAAATCTAGAGGCCGAGTTCGAATTCCAATCGAATTCATTGCATTCACTTACGCACAAATACCATTGAGAAAGGTATTAATCCGTCTCTTCCATCCAGTTATGGGTTAAATAACAGGACTGATTGGGTTTTATATCCTTGGTCGGCAGCCAATCTATGGCAGAAAGTAATGGCAACTTACTGAAGATAATTTTTTGCCCAGTCAGTCGTATCTCTTTCGAGACATGATTAATAGCTTATAGTACAACTGTGTAAATTTTAAGAAAATCGGTTCAGCCGTTTTGGAGTCTTGCTAACGGACACACACACACACACACACACACAAACATACACACATACACCGATAAAGTTCCATTCATAAATAAGTTTAGATAATTCTAATAAGTTCAATATCTGGTTGCTAGCAAAAGCAGCAAAATGCGAAATACAAATTGGGAAAAATTAAATGTTTTAACAAAAGACGGAAAATGTGATACCAAAATCCGAAGGCGCATTAAGATAGCGGATGATGTCTTCCAAATGCTAAGTAAAACATTAAGAAATACAAATATTTCGTTAGAAATAAAGAAAGATTTAATGAACTATTATGAAATATCGGTTACCTTATATCGTAGTACATGCTAAAAAATCTCCTTTCAGATGAAGAAGCGATTTCAGGCAACATGAATGTCGTGTACAGAAGGATGCTTAGAATAGCATAGACTGGATATGTGAGAGACCAAAAAAAAAAAAAAACGGTCACTACAACTTTTCGGCAAATTCCGCCAAAACTCCACAACAAATTGGCGGCGAAGATTCACAACATTACTGCTCTCATGTTACGTCTGTTTCTTTGTTTGTTTTTCTCTTTCTCTTTCTCTCTTTCTCTTTCTCTCTATTTTTCTATCTAATTTCTATTTTATCTTTATTCTCTCTTGCCATTGATTATCTCTCCTGATTCATTCTCTCTCTCCCCTTCTCTCTCTCTCTCTATTTTTCTATCTTATTTCTATTTTATCTTTTTCTCTTGCCATTGATTATCTCTCCTTATTTCTTCTCTCTCTCCCTTCTCTCCCCTCTCTCTCTTCTATTTCTATTTTATCTTTATTCTCTCTTGCCATTGATTATCTCTCCTTATTCCTTCTCTCCCCCTCTCTCAATATTATTATCCTATTTTAGTTTTCTAAATTGTAAACAAAAAGAAAGTGGTACATGTAAATGAAACTAAGAAGACTGTATGATATTTGTTGGCACTTTACTCTGTCATTTGACCCCTTGCTGGTAAAGAAGCAACTTATTCATGTAGTTCCCAAAGGCATTAGAGCGAAAGTGAATGCAACAGATTAGTCCCGAATTCGAACACGTTTCACAAATTCCACTTTCCGCACAGAGGAGAAAAAGAAAAAAGTATACGTATATTTAGCTTTTTTCAAATGAAGTTTGAGATAAAAAAAACTTTTTGGTATGTGAATCTTGAATCCCAGGAATATTCCACACAGGGCGTTTTCTGTCGGATTTAGTAGCTATTAAACGTAAAATTAAATAATTTTCACTCTGTCTTGGGCGTTAGCTGAAAAACTCATTAATTTCAACAGATTATTTGATATTCCCTGATGACGAAAGAGATGAGTGTTAGAAATTGTTGATAACTATCATATAATATTTTCGTGCACAAAACGATAAAATATCTGACCTTTCCCTGCAGACAGGTAGTCAAAGAATTATTTCATCCAGGATTTGATATCTGATATTTGATGGCAGTTGACTGCTTATTGGGTAAAACAGTTGGCAATTCCCCAGCACTAAAAATGATCGAGTACAGATAATTCAAATTGCGTTGTTCAAAAGAACGGTGTGAATAATTCACGGAATCAAATAAGAAAACACAAAGAATATTACCTTCAACAACTCTCATGAGCTGGAAGAAGGCTTCTGTTAAAAGACGCTTTTGAGATTATGAAATATTAAAGCATTTGCTCGGGTATTTAAAAGAATGATTGTAATTTTTCCTCTCTGGTGCACAGGAAACAGTTTTAAAGTAAGTCTTAGACAAGTGAAAGATAAATGAAATATCACAACACAATTTCTGACATCATCAAGATACAGAAGACCAACATCTTCCACACTGCTCATATAGTAACACGGACTGTATTGTCTCCATCACAGGCACGCGTTCCAAGAATTGTCTCTATAAAGAAGCAAAACGGGACAATACTTCTACTAATAATAATAATTATAATAATAAATAGGTGTTTACCCGTGCAACCAGACTGGCAACTGGGTCCCACCCATTCACAGTCAGGTTAGCCAAATGCAGACGACAATTCTACTCCTGCAGCGTCCTCTCTCGCACTTCCCGCCTGTGGAACTCACTCCTGTATTCTTGCTTTCCTGACGGTTACAACCTCCAGAAATTTAAATGCAAAGTCAATACTCATCTACTAACCACTGGACTCTAGCTCTCTCCCCTCCCCTGTATAACCTTCACTTTCTCTCCACCTATGTATGTGTCATTGCACCTGCTTTCTCAGCTTTCTATTGTTCCTTTCTAACTAGTTTGTACTCCTCACTCTTTTCTAATTTATCTTTTTACATTTATGTAACCCCCTGCACATCAGTGGCGTTTCTACCTTGCTCGGGGTGAAATGATTAAAAAAAAAAAATATTTCGGAGATGGAGCATTTTAACTATTTTACACTATTTACACCGTTCGGACTGTTGCCATAATGTTTCTTACCATACTCATGACGTTTCGGCCATTGCATGCTCCAGCCTTCTTCAGGCGATATATATTGGACTTTCGAACCGAGATTTTAATTTAGACAACGCGGGTAGTGTGTTGAAATTTCACGCTCTATGCCTTTTTTTAGAACTTAGTTTCAGTTAAATCCCTTTAAAAATTCAAATCTCCAATTTTTTGTTCCCTCGCCAGGTATTGAACTCATGACTCTTCGCTATAAAGCTACTTTATGAAATCATGAAGGAATGCCTTTATCCAGTAGGGCATGCGTCCTTGAGTGAATTTTGGGGAATTATGAAACTAATGTCTCAATAAGAATATTTACCAAAAAAAAACTTGGAGAGTTGTTACTAATAATTATTAACTGAGATATCCAAAAAAGACATTAGACGTAGAACTTGAACAATCTACCATAGTGTACTAAATAAAAGGTTCTGTTTGTGTTATGTTGTGCGTCACAGAAATATTGAGTAAATCATGACAAACAAACAGAAATATAGTAAATGGATATATTACCGGAAAATAGGATTTACAACAGATTTGTTAGTAGTAGACAGGAACAAGGGTTTAGTAACACGTATCGCCGTAAGACGTAGAGTCCAATAATAGCACACTACCGGAAATACTCGACTGACTTATTATCGAGACTAGTTACTCGATTCCACTATTTATTTTTGCATGAAATACAAAAAATGTGGAACAAAGCCGAAAAGGGGAGGGGGAGAGGTTGGTACTCACTTATCTTATACCTAGCTAAACTCACTATTTATTTTGTAAAAAATTACAAAATTGTGGCACAAAGCCGAAAAGGGAAGTGGGGAAAGGTTGGTTCTCGCTTAACTATCCTATACCTAGCTAAACACACTATTTATTTTGTAATAAATACAAAATTGTGGCACAAGGCCAAAGGGAAGGGGGAGAGAGAGGTTGGTTCTCGCTTAACTATCCTATACCTAGCTAAACACTGTATTTATTCTTTGTATAAAATACAAAAAATTATGGCACAAGGCCTAAAAGGGCGGGGGAGAGGTTGGTTCTCGCTTAACTATCCTATACCTAGCTAAACACTATCACAACCCATTCACTCATTACAATTTATACAATCACCACAAGAACCCACCCATCAACTCCCAATCCCTCATACACCACAATGCCAGAAACTTACAAGGGGCACCTAAAAAGTGGGGGAAGTTAACCTATGAAAATAAAAATGTATTTATATACAATATAATAGAATATGTACAATAATATGTACAATATAGAATAGTATAAAACATGCAATGAAAAATGAAATGATGGGAGGGGAATGAACACAAAAATAAACTGAAAATACAACAAATTTTTAACTAAAATAATAATCAATGTTAGTAAGAACCGTCCATCCCAGAAAAAAGAGTGGCCGCTATATTTCGCCAAATGGCGAAATCAAGAAGCACACACGCTAAGGGAGTGGGGAGGGGGTAAAATATTAATGGAATGGGATAATAAAAGCTTGAATCAGCCGAGATAAAAGGAGATCAAAACAAACTGGGGAGGTTGGGAATCTCGACTTGGATCATAACAAAAGGGAAAGCCGGGTACAGGCTAGGAACACATTCATTCACTTTAAGTAGGTACACAAAAGGGAGCTACCTTAACCAGGGGAGGTTTCCACAGGAATCCACCCCGATGTAACCAGCAGATCTAAAAGAGAAAATCAAGACTAGCCCCGTTCAAGCGAACCAGACTTGCTACATTTACCCAACTTTTGCTGAGGTCTGTCGAAGTCAAACGTTTCCAGTCAGTTCTAATCTTTATTTTGAGCTGATGCTCAAAATAGCGGATCAGATCCTGATGTGAAAGACGCTGACCTCGCAAGACTTCCTCCGTTCGCGTCGTCCAAATCACCATTCGAGCCGTGGGTAGCAGCGACAGAAACACTATACGCTTCATCCCAGAAAACGGGGGCGACACATTGTCGCAGGCGAATGCACGATCAATCAGCACAAGTTGCACAAGGTTGCAGCATTCACAATCTGGCAAATCCGCCAGGTTCCATATGAAGGCCTTGTCATTGAGAGGCAAGCGATTCCAAGCTAATCGCCAGGTGAGCGAAAACTCAGAGTTGCTGAGCTAATCACTACCTTGCGCCCAAGACCTGAACGAGCGAAACTCATCCTCCGACAAGCGCAGCACATCACGTAAAGAATCCTTCTCGACGTCCTCCACTAACCCACGATAGAAGACTCTCATAGGCCGTGAAAGGTCACTGGACATTGGAATGGCCTGCAGGGCCGCCAGACATCCGAGGAGAAAACTCGATCGCTCTCGAGGTTTACGGCACCGCGTCGAGATGGGGAGAGTGATAGTAAGGCTAGGGAACATGTCCCTCACTATCCTCCTAAGCAATGAGTCTTCCAAAATCGCTCGCCTGAGAAAAACCAACCTTGACGCAAACTTATGGCCCATCAGGTATGGCATTCCCAGACCCCCATGACACGGACGTTGGTAACAGACACGTTTATCGACGCAGTGTTTGCGTCCTCTCCACAGAATGGAGAATAGCAAACGCTCGATTGCCTTCCTATGCCGTTTACAAAGTGGAAGTACTGACAACTGGTAAAGGATAATGGAAAAGACGTATGTAGCACACGCCTCAGCCAAATCCTTTAAGGACAACCTCCTTCGACGCTAAGTCTTGGCCGACGCGTCTACCTTTGCCAGTACGTCAGACCACTTTTTCTCCAACTGTAGGTCGGGCCCGAACCACACTCCAAGAATGCAGACCGGGCCGTCCGTCCAGACGAAGGGACCCGGATGGGTAACACCCTTCCAGGCACGTAACCGCAAGCCGGACGACTGGTTGCGGTTAATCTTGACCTATGTCACCTGTTCGTACCATTCAAGCGCCTTCTGTACCACCTCGATGTCACTCCGGGAGGACACGAAAGTAGTGACGTCATCGGCGTACGCGGAAACCCTGGTTCAAGGACCACCAGGGACAGCGATTCCATGTAGGGCCGAACTGCACGCCCTGTCCCTTAGCCGGCGAAGGAGGGGCTCCAACGCCAAAGCATAATGTAGGAGCGACAGTGGACAACTCTGTCGGACCGACCTAGACAGCGCCAGAACGCTCGACAACTTTCCGTTTACCTGTACCACAGCCGTGGGGGATTGATACAGGAAGCTAATCCAGCGGCGGAAGTTGGTTTTGAATCCATCTGCCTGCAGGACAGCCGCCAGGTAACGATGGTCAACCCTATCAAATGCCTTGGACTGATCTAAATGGATCACTCGGCTTGTTCGTCGTCTTTTATCCCTTCTATGTTCGTGCGTATCAGATGCAGGTTTCTCTGAATTGTTCGGCCCTTCACAGCACAAGTCTGCTCAGGTACCAACAGAGACTCGCCAACTAATTGCAAACGATTTTGCAATATCTTGGCCAAACTCTTTAACTCTGTGTTTAGCAGAGTTATGAGCCGGTAACTCTCCAGCTCCCTCCTCACATCCTTGCCTTTGCGCAACAGCATGATCACAACCCTGGTGAACCGGTTGGGGATGGACCCCTGGCGGAACCAGTTATTGAACACGACAGTCAAAATCGTTACAAAGATGTGCGACAGCCTCAAGTACAATTCATAGGGCAAACCATCGAGACCCGGCGATTTGCCTCTGCCGACCTTCTTCAAAGCCTCGTAGACTTCGCCCTCCGTAATCTCTCCCTCGCAGCTAGCTGCATAAGCCGGCAAAAGCCGGGGGAAGTCAACCAAATAGCTACGAAACTCGTCATTACGGAGCCCAGGCTCCTTGGTAAACAGGATCTCGAAATACCGCCGAAACGCCTCGCACATGTCGTCAGTCGACCGAAGAGTGTGTCTCTCCGCGTTGCGAACCTCTCGAATGTACCGGTCGCCTCCTCGGCGAATCTCTTCCTTGCGCAGTTCTGCGCCCATATTCACAGCTTCGGAAGACATCTTGCTTAACTTATGTCAACTATCTGGCCCATGTAACGATCGCTATTCGACCGTTCCACAGAGGATAACAGGGACCCACCCGGCAAAAATATTAGATAATTTCTTCAGATAGTTTGTGCTTATCTGGGCCATCTTAATTTTAGGGAACGCCTCTATGGCTCCCTGGACAAAGTCCCAGATTTTTAAATTGCTCCCGGTACTTCTAATTAGGGTTAACACCCCGAGAGCCTCAGGAAAGTTTTCTGGGTCTTCACTTGACTTTCCGTCAACGGAAGTAAGTTTGAAAAGGGGCCTTAGAAGGGCCTTTTTGAGAACTAAGGTCCCTTTCCAGGTTCTGTCCATCTACTTTGCAGACCTTGGGGTTTCTGAAGGGATTTCTCCTTTTCTTTTTTTTTCTCCCCCTTTTTGTGAGGAATTTTCTATATTGGGAGAGGGATGATTGACTTTGGGGGAGGGTGTTTCAGGATCGGAAGAGGGGAATTCCGTTTGGGAAGAGGGCGCCTCCGATGTGGAGTAGGGTGTGAGGGAAGGAGACGACTTCTTTCTTAATGGAGAAGCGGACTTACTCCTCCCTACCGCGGTAATTGTCCTTTCCGGTGAGACGGGTGCGGACTGAGTCCTAGTACTGACTCTGCCCCGCTCCCTCCTGCTGTTGTCTGCAAAATCTGTCTTTCCTCTCTTTGTCATGCTATCCTCCTCCTCCTCATGACCCCTCTTCAGGGACAATGACCGTGGGGGAGGCATTTCTTCCACCTCCATCTTTGCATCCTGGCTTTGTTGTTATTGTTGTTTTTGTTGCTGCTTCTGCCGTACTTGTTGTTGTTGTGGTTCATCCTTCTTATTCTTTTTAGAAGGAGAAGCCGCCTTCCTTGTTGGGGAGTCCTGTTTCGAAAGAGAGGAAGTCCCCTTCTTCCCCTTCTTCACTACCTCCGTCCATCCGGCCTTTGTTGGGAAGGCTGACTTTTCCGTCAACACCGCCGGTGTTTCCTTTGTTGCCGGTGTCACTGGAGATTCTTTTGTTTTGCCTTCTGTCTGGCTTTCCTGCTTTCTTGAGG
This sequence comes from Ascarosepion bandense, assembly GCA_037127315.1. Lineage (NCBI taxonomy): Eukaryota > Metazoa > Mollusca > Cephalopoda > Sepiida > Sepiidae > Ascarosepion > Ascarosepion bandense. The sequence goes on along the minus strand of JBBBDQ010001247.1, from coordinate 1,482,507 downwards.
GGCACATTTTGGCTAAGTGGCCTGCCGCACCGAAAAACCAGCAATGCGGCCTAGGCTCCTCCACAGCGACAAACAGCTTTCTTCCACCACATAGGAGGATGTCAGCCACCCGGAAAAAATTTGCCCTGTCCACAACAACATAGGCACTAAAGTCGTCCGTAGAAACATCGGCCTTGCTGATCACTCTGTTAATCTCCTCGACTTTGCCAAACTGAGTCAAAAAGGCTCCCATATTGTCGCAGCTAATCTTCAGCGACACTCCATGGATTATTATATAGGTGCGTCGTGTGCCCATATATTCGGTTTGTAAACGAACTCCTGTGCCCGCTAATTTCTTAGCTTCGTCTTCAGAGCCAAGGAGTACATCCTACATGGCACGGGATCTCCTAGTTAGTACCTTCGGGTTAATACCTGGCTCTTCAGGGTCTACTCCATGTTTTCCCTGCTGACAGCCACAAACGTTCGTGTTTTCAGGTCTGATGTCAGCAGGGATATTGTCCTAGTAGCTGTCTTTTCTCACTTCGGGGATGACGATTAGCTCGTTTACTTTTATGTAGTCTTTGTATTTATTACGCATCTGTATGTATTAACCTGAATCCCTCTTCACGGGGGCATTCGTCCACACAGATGGTGAAGGAGCCACTATTGGCATACCAACTACAGAAGTAGACAGCTGGGGAGACAAAGCCATAATGAGGCCTGGCTCCCCTCTCACGACACAAACAATTCCTTCAAAAATTCAACAAATAACGGAGACGATCGACAAAGACAAATAAAGCACTGGTGACAAAAATGACGGACTCACACTTGACAAAAACTGAGGTAACACTCAATCCAACGCAACTTTTTGTGCAATCGGTCAAAAAGCCTAGTTACTCGATTCCCCTGCTAGGTTTTTCCACAACCACTTTATGTAGTGATTGGAATAGTCCATTAGTAGAACAAAGGTGGAGAGCGTCCCAACAGTTCGAAATTCAAAAAATATATCACGTGAAAAAGGCTGAAGTGTACAAAGGTCGAAACATCGTGAATATGGCAATAAAGATGAGGATAACAGTCCAGACGATGTAAATTCGTGCAAAAAGTATAATGAAGAAATTTGACCAAATGTAGAAACGATGGCATGATCAACTTTTACCTTGTCAATACTCTACCCGTGCTGAACAAGCTGATGTAAATAAACTTCACATCCATCATTCCATAACTAAAGGTTTTATTTTTTATACAAAGAAGCAATGTTTACTAACTAGACTTTTTCTGGATGTGCGTTGTGGTCCAGTGGATATCGACTCGGAAAGAGAAACCGGAGAGCCGTGTTCGAATTCCAGTTGAATTCGTTGCAATCATATTCGCGCAAATACCCTTTAGGACAGATTTGGTTCTATAGCCTTGGTTGGCAACCAGTATACCGCAGAAATCTATGGCAGCCTACTGCGGGATAATCTTCTCTTTCGAGACATGATCACCCAAACTGTGTATCACGTATGGCACTTAACTGACTGATTGAATATAATAGTTTGAAACATAATTAAAATTTCTACTGGGCATAAAGTGGGAGATCGATTCTCTATTGTTATGAAGCAATAAACTGATCCCCCACTAATTATACTTAATATAATAATGTAATATAATCTATCTCATCTCCTACAGTTATAGGTAAAATAATAGGACAGATTGAGTCCTGTAGCCTTGGTCAGCAACCAGTCTACCGCAGAAGGAAATGGCAACCTACTGCGGGATAATCTTCTGCCCAGTCAGTCACATCTCTTTCGAGACATGATCACCCAAAGCATGTATCACGTATGGCACTTAACTGACTGACTGACAGAATAAATGCAGATTCTGCGGTGAATATCCGGAAAAAAATTACGATCTTGCATCAGGTTGGACAGAATTCTTCTTCTTCTATGTGCCCTGTCCTTTCAGGAAGTAGGCGATCATGGTTTTCCACGTCTCCCTATCCCTGGTGGCTCTTAGCATGCTTTCTTCTATTACACCACGCAACCCTCGTTCCGTTATCCAACTAATCAGGTCCTTCAAATATTTTATCTGCTGCTTTCCTCCGTCTTTTTTTCCATCTATCTGGCCTCTTAGTATCAGGTTCTCCAAGCCATCCTTCCTCATTTCATGTCCCAGGAACTTCAGCTGTCCCTTCCTGATGCTCAGTATTAATTTCCTTTTCGTTTCCATCATTTCCAAAACCTCATCATTGCTCACATGCTCGATCCATGACATTTGCAGCATCCTTTTGTAGAACCACTTTTCAGTTGTGACCACAAAGTGAGGGGTCAGTTTATATATTGATTGTAATATGGAATTGATCCCCCACTTTATGTCCAGTATTTTTCTGTAGAACCACTTTTCAGTTGCTTCGAGTTTTTCCTTCATCTTTAATGATATTGTCCAGCATTCACTGCCATATTGAAGAACCGACATCACATAGCAATCCAGTACTCTCTTCTTTGATTCTAGCGAAATGATCGTTTCTTAATACTTTACTCAACTCCTGGAATGCTTCCTTGTGCTTTGGATCTCAGGAATATAAATGTATAGAAACTGTTGTGACCACAAAGTGAGGGGTCAGTTTATATATTGATTGTAATATGGAATTGATCCCCCACTTTATGTCCAGTATTTTTCTGTAGAACCACTTTTCAGTTGCTTCGAGTTTTTCCTTCATCTTTGATGATATTGTCCAGCATTCACTGCCATATTGAAGAACTGATATCACATAGCAATATCTGTTGAATTTATGGGAAGGAAATTAGAAGATATTGTTGTTAAAATCTCCCAGGCCTGGTTACAAACGTAGAATATATAACAAGTTTGTAAGAGAATCAAGAGAATAATCAAAGTTAATCGACCAAACACTGGAATCAAAGCCTATAAAATCAAAAAATGCTTAATATTTCAGTTCCAGCTGCCTGTACTGTACCGTCGAAGATCTTAAAAAATCCTAAGAATATCCAGGCATCTTCAACGGGATTATTTTAAAATGTGTCACATGAAGTTATCAAGAAGTCCAGTTGTGGCCCTGGGTTTGATTAGAAAATGTTTTGAAAGACTCATTAAAGGGATACCTTGTAGCCCATGGCGTAACGAATGAGTACATTCATAAGTACAGCTCGCACCATAAAAAGAGGTTTTTCAATGGAAAATGCCCGTGCACTTCTATCGTTTCATTTGTTATTTCTTACACAAATTTGCAGTTTGAAACCCGGAAGGAAATGAGCATAATTCATAAATCAAAGGAAATAATAATAATAATAATAATAATAATTTGAGCTAGATAGTTGTGTAAATGACACTTTCAAGTGAGGAAAGCTAATTAGTAACGAGGATATAATTATTGATGAATATCCTGTGATTAATCAACTCGAATAGCAAGTTACAAAAATGAATTAAAAAGCTTTATTAATAAAAAAAAAAAAAAGGAATATAAGAATTTTTTTATGAATGGAGGAAATGGAATACAGCATTCGAAGATGAAAATAAAAGAAAACGCAAACGCTTGCATTGTGCAACTGCGAGAAATTATGAAAATTGAACTGAATTCGAAAAACACAATAACGGTCATTAACATTATTACTATCCCATTTGTAATTTATATATTTGAAGCCGTAGAGAGATGGTTAATGTTTCTGTTGCGAACCCGTAATTGGTCCGGAAGAAAAACACGAACTCGGGTATTAGTGAAGCATATATATTTAACCACAGAACAAATACAAAGAGTGTTACACGTCAGTCGGCCTGCCAAATATTAGACCGGGATGACTCAACTCAACTCAACCCCAAGAGGCATATTCTCCCGGTATTTATAATAATAGGAAGAGTTCATTATAGTAGAAAAAGGGTAGGCCCCATAACAGTTTCTTTGATTCGGCCTTGTGTCAGACTTAACCGAACTCCCTACCGCTTACAAGTTTTTTCTAGAATTATCATCATCAGAATTATCAGAAGGTTTTCATCAGAAGGTTGGTTGGTTGTCGGCAGGTTGGAATTTGTGGAATAATGTAAGAATAAAATATACATTTTTCATTTTAAAAGCGATATTTCTTAAAAGGAAAGAATAACAAGTTGTAGAAGTTAATGTGCAATTAGAAACATTATTAAGAAGTTAAGGGTAGAGTTCGTGTTTAATGATAAAGTTACGGGTATCAAGATTTATAGAAAATGTTCGTAGTAGTAATTGTTGAAAGAGTATATGCATTTGTTTCGTAGGAATGTCTTTGGATGGAGAAGAAATAGAATGAATCAGCAGAGAACAAGATGCAACCTGACCTTATCTCCAGATCGATTTGAGTTGAAGTTACATTTTAGTGTTGTCTTTCTCGCTTCTTCTGTCTGACTAACCGGTTGGCGCTGATCGAGGCCCTTTTATTTTCATTAGATTATTCGCATTGAATCGCTAAGTCCTCAAGCCTTGAAAGTCGCTCCCATTGGTCAAAAAACAATTTAACACTTACTTGCAAAATCTGGTTTCGACTTTTTCCTTAAGTAAATGTTCAATCGTTTTTCTATTTGGGAAAAACCAGGATTTCACACGTCATTGTGAATTTTTGTAAAAATGAAGAAGACGGTTGATTTTAATATTTAATTTCTAATCCCTACATCTTCAACATAATAGATTGGATTTTAAAGAAACTCGAGTAAACGGATGCAACAATTCACAAGCATTTCAGAAGCAATTCACATGCAACAAGATGCGATATTCTAAGGCCGATGTTGAATGCATGTATCTTCCAAATGATTCAACTTGAGTTGTCTCTGAAAATAGAAACAATGCGAATCTATAAATCTCTGAAAGTAATCTGAAAATAAAACACTGCACCTCTTCGGGCTAACTCTCACATCAGACCACAAGTGGAGTGCCTATATAAAATTCATAGCTAAAACCGCTGCTAAGAATATCGGTTCTCTGTTCAGGGCCCGGAAGTTTTTCCCGTTTGAAACAATCCTGCACATATACAAATCTACCATCCGCCCGTGCATTAAGTACTGCTGCCATATCTGGTCGGATGATTCTGCTATCCACCTAGGGGTCCTTGACAAAATCAAACGGAGAATCTGTAATGTGATCGATCCCGACTTGACAGCTCGGATACAGTCACTTTCTCACCTAGGCAATGTGGCTTCCCTCTGTCTATTCTACAAATATTTTCACGGCCTCTGCTCCGATGAACTTAGATCACTGATCTCCCCTATATATGAATTTACTCGAGCCACAAGATTAGCAACTAGGTCCCACCCTTTTACTGTGAAGCCAATAAATTGTAAGCGCAAATTCTACTCCAGCAGCTTCTTTTCTTTCACTTTCCGCCTGAGGAATTCTCTTCCGTTTACTTGCTTTTCCGACAGTTACAATCTCCAGTAATTTAAATATATAGGCAATAGTCATCTCTTATCTCACTAACCTGCATCCTCTCTCTCGTGCCTCTTTCTCCGTTCACCCCACTCTCATTAGTATTCTCATCTTTCACTTACCCTCTTTCTGACAACCACAGTAACCTGTCAGGCTTTCTCAATTCTCCTCCTCTGTAACCTCTTGCACAACAGTGGCAGTAAAATGCCTTGCTTTGGGCGACACGATTATAAAAAAAAGTAACTTACACCGATACAATACTAGCAGTATAGTCCGGCGTTGCTCGTGTGTAATAAAAGCTTGAAAACTAATCCATGGTCCTGGAGCTCAGACTCATCCTAAAGAATATTTGTGTGAAGTTTGGTGAGAATTGGATAAAAATTGTGGATATATATAAAGGACATACAAACAGATCAACACACACACACACACACAAACATCTTGACTTATATATTATCGATTTTCTGCATTATTGTAAGAACTGCCACCTTGAAACTTCTGAATATCGTTTCTTATGTCTTTGTCTATGAGTGTATCAAATTTCATTAAAATCGGACCACTCTTTCTATGACCCGATTTTTTCGATTATCGATTTTTGATATTTATCGGGTATACCTCGACACAAACCCTAGCTAAGAACACTCGCAGACGCTGATAGTACAACTGTGTAAATTTTCAAGAAAATCGGTTTTGTCGTTTCGGAGTCTATAGGTAACGGACACACACAGACACAGACACGCATACACAGACACACACATACAGAAAATTTCCATTTATAAATAAGTTTAGATTGTCATTACATGTAATGTAATAAGACAAAAGGTAAAAAGAAGCCTATAAGTTTGTATGAAAATTTAGGTTAAGTCTTGTAAACAGTGCCACGAAATCAGAAAGAAAATAGAAACAAACAGCGGAAGAGATAGGCCCAAAGAAATAGGGAACAAAAATATTCATGTAGATCAATTCACAACCTACTAGTGGCTTAGGCGGTAAACTGCATCCGGTAGCAAAGCCACTGATTGGAAGGTTGTGAAAAGTAAGGAACCGCCTTTTAATTGCTGTTGCTCCCAAGTGCTCCCTGATCCAAAGTGGTAGCACCTGTTAGGATCCCAGCAATGGACAAAAAGTTAACCCCGAAACTGATGTCAAAACACTACGAAAGTATAAAAATAGAATTTTATAGACATATATACATAAAAATTGACTTTTATAGAAAAATATACAGTTTTGAAGAAAAAGAAAATATACCTCTTCTACAAGTACTTTCATGGCTTCTGCTCCGGTGAACTTAGAGCACGGGTGACGCCTAAGCAGGAATTTACACGAGATACTAGATTAGCAACTAGGTCCCACCCTTTTACAGTTAAACAGATAAGATGTAACCGTAAATTCTACTCCAACAGCTTCTTTTCTCGCGCTTCCCGCCTGTGGATCTCCCTTCCACAAGTCTGCTTTCCCGACAGCTACAATCTCCAGGTGTTTAAATGTAGGGTCACTTGACACCTCCTATCATTCTAACTCCCAATTATTCTCAGAACACTCTCATCTACCCAACCCTCATTCTCAGTATCCTTACCCGCCTATCACCCACCCTCTGACATTTCCTATAGTTAACCATTCTCGGTATCCCTACTCGCCTATCACCCACCATCTAACATTTTCTATATTTAATCATCCTTTCTCCACTCTATGTAGCCCCTGCGCAGTAGTGGCAGTGACATGCCTTGTTCGGGGTGAAACGCTTATAAAAAAAAAATACCATAACACATTTTTGAAGGAAAAAAACAATTATTGCCATAATACAAACGTTGAACACAGCTTCAAAACTCAAACTCAGTGAAACTCACACTCAAACTAGTGGCTTAGGATTTCAGGACTTAAATGTGAGACTGAAGGGTTTGTGCTTGCTTTACGGGAACAAATCTGCTTACATGTAACTATCAAACTAATATCTTTGCATAATAGAACGAACCTCAAAATGTAGGTTCTGTAACCAATACATTAAAGATATTGGTCACTTTATTTCAGCATGTTCACTAGTGACAGTCAATAAGCGTGTACAACAATATCTGCATTTGAAGATCTGTCCACACCACGGGATAAAAACAGATGCAAAAAGGCATGAACATCATTCTGAATTAATAGTTGAGGGGGAAGATGCTAATATCATATGAAGTTATTTTATCAACACAAATTGAACAATACAATTTATAATCCAGACAGAAAGGAACATGTTTGAACTTTTATTGTTATGAGCGATTCCAGAAACAAAAGCGGGAAAAACGAAGTAAGTCAAAAACCATGGAAATAAAACAGGGGGTCCTTAAAAAGGGGGTCCATAAAAAAGGGTGGTTAAAAACTACAATTCTCCCTGCTGCAAACTTCCTGCTGCATCATCTCTACAGGAAATCAGCAAAATAATTGTAACTCGACTCATTATTTATCTATATGTCTGAGATGAGATCGTATGGCAGTGTAACCCTGATATAAGTGAGTTGTCGTAACCAGATACGACTTATCTTATATCCGGGTTTCTCTTACCACAGGCTCTAATTTGGGACTAGAGAAACTACCTTATATCCGGGTTATACTGTATTTCCATTGTTGAGACTATTGTTCTCATTTTTATTGTCATGTTTACGACGTTTCGACCGTTCTACGCTCCGCCTTTCCTCAAGTGCTAGGACATTGGAACTGAAACTCTGGTTACATCCAGTGACTTGACCCAAAGAGTTGTAAGTTCAATACCAGCAGTGGTGAACAAATAACATAGAGAGTTGAGTTAAAGCGAAATAACTACATGAAACCCGGAAGTAACAACACACATGGAATGAGAATGATATACTCCAGTGATCGAGATAAAGGGTTCCATTCGAAATCCTTAGCACCTGAAGAAAGCCGGAGCGTACAACGGTCGAAACGCCATAAATGTGGTAATAAATACGGGGACAACAGTTCGAACAATGTGAATAATGTAGACTGGGAAGAACTTTGCCAATTTATTTTCTTTTAGTTCAGTGGAAACAATAAAAATCGCATCGCGTCTATTGTTTAAGCAAGTAATCTTTTTTTATAATTAATAAAGACAAAAACCTCCAGAAAGTAGCAATTTTCAGTTAAGAAAAACGAAAAGACAAATGAACAATGTTTAGAAATACTCATTTCAAAAACTATACTGAGTATTTCCTAACACACTAACCTGCTCCCATTCTATCAAACACTCTTCCCATCTGCCCATCCCTCATCCTCGATATCCTTACTCATCTGTCACCTTCCTCCCGACATTCCCTATGTCTAACCACTCCTTCTCTTTACCTTCCCCTATGTAGCCCCATGCGCAATAGTAGTAGTGGAATGCCTTGCTTGGGGTGAGATGATTAAAAAAAAAAAATAGAAAAAAAGTATGGAAAGACAGGAATATTTCGTTGAAAACAAAAAAGAATACTGGACTGTCAGTGATATATATCCTATTATATTCCAGCAGATGGTAGACGATCTTCCCCACCAAAATGAAAGCGAGACTCGAACAAACAAAAATTTGGTTCAACAGAAGGATACTGAGGATAACATGAACCAAACATGTGAGCAAAGATGAAGTTTTGAGGAGGATGCTAATAAAAAGGCAACTTATTCTTAATGTGCGTTTTGGTGTAGTGGATATCGGCTTAGAACGAGAAATCGAAGAGCCGAGTTCGAATTCCAGTTGAATTCTTTGCATTCACATACGCGCAAATACCCTTGGGAAAGGTATTAATCCGTCGCTTCCCTCCAGTTATGGGTTAGATAACAAGACATATTGGGTTTTATATCCTTGGTCGGCAACCAATCTACCGTAGAAACTAATGGCAACCTACTGCGGGATAATCTTCTGCCCAGTCAATTATGTTTCTTTCGAGACATGATCACCCAAGCGTGTATCGCGTAAGGCACTTAACTGACTGATTCCTAACATCAGGAAGAGACTTCTGAGTTTTCTGGAGCCTCTGAGGAAGGACGGCTTGGAGAATCTAATACCCACGGGACGAATAGAGGGAAAGAAAGACAAAGGAAAGCAACGCGAGACATACTTGATAGGTTGAGTGGATGACAGAAGGGGGTTTGAGAGAGATACATGGCTAACTGGAAGTCCGTGTCCTACGTCATAAAGAGACACATCACATAAAAGAAGAACAAGAAGAATATTTCAACAATATGCTTCCCTTTTTCAAATTATATATAAAGCCATAATGCCCGTAAGTATAAAAACAAGTCTATTTACAAACGTTTCTTGAGGTACAAAAAAAAACAAAAAAAACATTGGCACGGATAATAATGTGTTGTTTACAAGTGCAAGCTATTTATTTTTTCAAGTCAAAAGTTGTATACTTTTACATTTAACCATTTCTGGTTTATATGTAACTTGAATCTGACAAGCACATTCTTCTGGAAATGTTCCTAAAATATCAGAGATTTACGTCAATCATTTAAATAATAATAATAGACAAATACCAGGAGACAACAGACCATCTAATCTCAAGATGTTCTGTACTTGCCCTGAATGAATATAAAATCGTCACGATAGAGTGGGGCAATATTTACACTGGACAATGTGTAAACACTTTGGAAAATATGCAAACAAACACTAGTATGAACATAAGCCAGCATAAGTTAAAGAATTAGATATCGTCATTCTATGAGATTAAACCACCTACACAGACAGGAAAACCGAAGCAAATAGGCCGGATGTTGTTGTTAAAAACCGAAAGAAATACCCTTTTTTTTTTTAAAAATCATATCACCCCGAGCAAGACAATAACGCCACTGATGTGCAGGGGGCTACGTAAGAGTGAAAAGATTGAAAAAGAGAAAACCGGAGGCCACATCCTAAGCAGGGAACAAAGGATAAGCCTCTTCACCTGTTCAATAGACGAGGGTGGAGTGTGAACCGGACGATAGTTTAGTCTGTCTACTCCAATTGAAAAAAAAAAGAAAAGGAGAAGATTGGAAAAGAGAAAGCCAGAAACCACATCCTAAACAGGGAACAGGGAACAAGGGATGAGCCTCTTCACCTGTTCAGACGTGGGTGGAGTGTGAACCGGGCGATAGTTTAGTCTACTAATTGATAGGGCTTATCCAGCGGATTGTAACATAGCAACCAAGGAATTTGGAAAATTATCAAAATATAAAGACGTAGAAACTGAAATAGAAAAAAATATGGAAATTGAAAATAAGAATTGTACCAGGTTCGCTTGGTATGATAAAAACGAACAAAACAGCACATTGAAAAATCCCTGGAAACTCCAACTTGAGAGATATGCAAAAAATCGTTTGATAAGTACAGCCACACATTAAAAAGAATTTTGTCCATATAACGCCAGTGGTGTTATGGGCGATAAAAAACAAATGAAAGGTAGCCATAACAACACACCATGACCTACTTGAGGTCTTTTTGCAGACTGGGTAGGTAGTGTGACCATAGTAGAAATCAAAATATGATGTAAAATAAAAATAATAATAATAATTATAATAATAAATGTGTGTTTACTTTTTTATTCTTTTTACAAAAGTGCTCAGTGGAAAATATCATGGTGCTATTTCTGATCTTAGGTTTCTGGTTGAGATCCAGAAAGAAAAAATTATGCAATAGAAAGCAATACAAATAAAAAAAATTGTAAGAAATCCTTGTCCCAGCACAAAGTTCAATCGTAAATATGTTGTGAACAGTCCAGCAGGCAAGGTAGTAACGAAAACGAGGCTAGACATCTAATCTTCCCCTCGCAACAGCAGAAAAAAGACTTTCACTTATCAATCTCAAAAAAAAAATCATACTCTATTCTGTCAGTTAAGTGCCATACGTGATACACGCTTGGGCGATCATGTCTCGGAAGAGACATGACTGACTGGGCAGAAGATTATTCCGCAGTATGTTGCCATTGCTTTCTGCGGTAGACTGGTTCCTATAGAACCCAATCTGTCCTGCTATTTAACCCATAACTGGAAGGAATAGACGGATTAATACCTTTCCCAAGAGTATTTGCGCGTAAGAGAATGCTCCCCGATTTCTCGTTCCGAGCCGATAACCAATGCACCACAACGCACATCGCATACTCTATTACTGAGCCAAAAACGACGGCTTTTATTCACCAAGCGAGTCTGCCACTTCGGATAAGGAGTAAAAACTCATTTAGTATATCTTCTGATACTCTTAGCAGCTGTTTTTGTGCTCCTAATTTTATTTAGTTTTTTCTTATTTGCCAAATTTTTTCAGGTCAGTCGATATATATAATTGTACTGTTTAATTATAGAGAACAGCGTATTCACTCCAATACGAGTATCCACTAAAATAATTTTCAAACAAATAGACTTTTAAAAATATCTCAGTTAATATCATTTGGTATCTTTCTGTAATCGTTTGTAATATTGCTTTGGTTTATGTTTGTTTGTATTGGGATACGAACTGGAACAGATATGAATATTCTGAGAAATGAGAATCTTATGTATTTACGGCTACATTCGGCTTTGTTAAACCATAAAATTAGGTGTAAGACACGTTAGAGCGATTGACGGCTTCTCCTTGGTATATGGGAGTCGCAGCATCGAATCTTGCCGGATATTTTCCTAAGAACATTTCTCGAATGTTAAAATCGGTGAGTATATATAAGTGCACTGTTTAATTACAGAAAAACAAAGTATCTATAGTAGGTTATTCTAGTGGAACGTAGTTGTGTGTTGAAACAGGTTAACTGGATTTGGCCTCGTTAGTAGATAGCCCACTATAAGTTATAAAAGGGGTTATAAAACAAGAAAATCAAATTGAGTATCGAAACAACATTTATATATATACCCAGATATCAATTAAGGTTTTTTACAAATAAAGTAATGACTTCAGGATGGGTTCAAACGACGTTAAAATGTTCATAGCAATAAATGCTGAAAAGAGAGTTTGTGCGTCTGTATGTTTGAGCGTTTGTCAGTTAGGAATGTCTTTGATGTTTCCGCTCTTTTGGTCGGGTAAAAAGCTCAGGAACAGCGAAGCAGAAGATGAGAGGGAAAGGAGGCGAGCATAGTATAATCGCTTGACGAGGTCAAGGAACGTGATAACTACGTTTGTACTTTCTCAACTGGCGAAGCTTCTTGTGTCGGCTTTTTATTTCGTCTTTGTGGGTCCCAGCATGTCATTTAGGAATTCACACCCGTATTTAATTCTGGGCTTTCCATTGGATGATAAATAAAATTCGCGTAGGCTCGCGAACAGGAATTTGATATTTACTAATTTTTGGTTTTCTGCCGGAGCATTTGCGTGAAACCGGGTTTTGGTCATTTGCTTTCTGGATCTCTGAAGGCAAACATCCCGTCCCTCGCTTTGCTCGGTATCACCACATATCCACTCATATACAAGTAGCAATTAAAAACAATGTTCAAAATAAATTTAAATAATATATATATATATATATTAATCAATTGTCTATCTTTTCTTTATCCTTGCTTTTCACTTTCTTTGGGGTTCTTTTCGAATGAGTAAGAAATTTACGTAAATAACCGTTACAAATGATTATTCTTATATGCACATGTGAAAGTCTATGTGAAATAAAATAAAATAAAATGAAAATTAGGTGGAGATATTTTGCGGGCCAACTGTTGTTTATAATAAGATCAGGACGCGGTAAAATATGTATTACCCATTGTAATAATGTAAAATACTTTATAATATATATATATATATATATATATATATATATATATAATAAAATTTCGAAGTTCAAAACCGTTGTATGATCATTTCTACATGAAATCCCTAAGAGAGATTTCACGTATCATCGGCAACTTATACTTAAAATAAATTTTATTTTTTATTTTATTTTATTTTATTCTTTTTTTAGTATAAGTTGCCGATGATACGTGAAATCTCTCTTAGGGATTTCATATAGAAATGATCATACAACGGTTTTTAACTTCTAAATTTATTTTATTTTATAATTTATAAAAGCAAAACGTTTCGGCCGTTGTACGCTCCGGCCTTCTTCAGTTGCTAGGAATTTCGAACCGAACCCTTTATTACAATCATTGGGGTATATCATCCTTATTCCTTGCGTAAAGTCACGATTGGAGGTCATGACATGAGTTATTTCCTTCTAAGACATTATGTATTCCATACTACTTTAGTATTTATTGCCAAATGAAAATAGAACGGGTCTTTTGTTATTATTACTTTGCAAAATTTTACAAGGCAAAAATGAACTCGTCCGAATCACCCTAAATTTTCTTCATTCTTTCATTGGTGAAACTGCAATATAGGTAATTATTAAATATTCATAAATTAATTTGGTGCACATGTTACTGTGCATTATTAACAAAAGAACCATTCTATTTTCATTTAGAATTATTCACCTGGCAATAAATTCTAAAAGATAGTATGAAATACATCATTTCTTTTTAAAAAAAAAAAGAACTGCGCTTGCCTAATAATTATGGCCGGTAGTGTGTATATATATATTTTTGTCGCTTTCTCTCCCTCTTGCTTTCTACACACTCACACAGACGTACGCAGACACACATACACACACACACACACACACACTGTCTTCCCTCTTTCTCTTCTACAAATATTGGCTCTGACAAGCTTAGCTTACTGGCGCCTCCTCTAAAAGAATTTACTCGAGCAACCAGACTGGCAAATAGGTCCCACTTTTTCACAGCTAAAACAACGAAATGCAGATGCCACTTATACTGTAGGACTATTTTTTTCTCGCACTTCCGTATACTTGCTTCTCTGTTTGCATTTAAGTTCCTGGAACTTATTGCAAATGTCATTTGCCATCTCTTACCCCTTTGACTCCCATCCTTCTGTTATCCTTTCCTCAACATCCACTGTATGTTATTCTTCTCTTTCATCATCTACTCACGCAACTTTCTTCACAGTATTCCCATTCTTTTCTTGCCATTTCTCTGACAACCCCTATAAGCTGTTCCTCTTTCTCTTCGCTCTTTCTCTTAGCTCTCCTTCTATGTAACCTTTCAATCTTCTTTTATGTTGTCCCCTGTTCACAAATGGTAGTACTGCCTTGCTTGGGCTGAAATCCTTAATATATATATATATATATATATATATATATATATATATATATATATATTAAAAAAAAACTTTAATCCAAAAGGAAAAGCAGGAAGGTAAATCCCAAAGACCCGATCCTAATTAATATTAATATTTTAATATTAAAAAATGATACAGGTGCAGGGCTCGATTTAATTAATATTTAAATTACAGAGCCAATTATAAAGAATAAATCTTTGAAAGCTGATTTCAGCTCTGGTTTGGACTTAAATGTTTAATCATTTAAAAATGTGCTTAAGATGATAATCAGTGGGTGGAATATCAGGAGAATATGGAGGGTGTAGTAATTTCTAGTATCCTAAGTTTGTGAATTTTTGCAACGTCATTCATGCAAAACGTAGCCGCGCATTATCGTCGAGCAGAATTGGACCCCCGTCGATTCACTAATGTAGCTCTCATTTTTGCAGGCGTGCATGCATTTCAGCAAGTCGATTGAAGTAAAGCACCGCATGAATGCTCTGATTGTATTCCAGAAATCTTTTGTAGATACTACCAATTACAGACGACGAGACATTCTCTATAATCTTTTGTTTTGGCTTTGGAAAAGTGTTTGGAAGACTCATCACGATCAAGCCATTGACCTGATTGTTTACGCTTATCATAAAGAATCCACTTATCATCACAGGTGACTATTTGATCAAGAAAGGGAGCATTGGTGTAACATAGAAAGAGCATCGCCCACACTTTAAAACGCCCAAGTATATGATATTCATTGATATTATGAGGAGCCCATTTATCAAGCTTTTTTACTTTACCAATACTCTGTGAATGACGTGAGACTGTTGCATGCTTACACCAGGCGTTTGAGACATTTCTCGTGGGTTTGGCTCAGCAACTGCTTGCAATAATTTGTTGACATAATTGTATGAACTTCCACTACATTCTTCATCTTCATCATTGGTGTAGAATTTCTGGAACCACCTTCGTACTCTCCGATCATTTGTAGACCCATCTTTTCCACGCTTTGTTGATGTTGGCAAAAATTTGGCTGGTGCTATTCATAATTAAAGGCTTAATATTTGTGTCTGAAAATAAGTTGAAAATTATTTAAAAACATGCATTAATTATTATGCTACCATATCTCATTTAAGGCATACTTTAAATACTATGCTAAAAGGGCTTTTCGAAATACAACACAAGAGCGGCCATTATTTTTGTAATAACCTAATAGCTAAAGATATATCAGAAAAAATAATATAAATAAAGACAAAATATGTCAGTCAGTTAAAGTGCCATACGTGATACACGCTTGGGCGATCATGTCTCGAAAGAGACATGACTGACTGGGTAGAAGATTATCCGGCAGTAGGTTGCCATAGCTTTCCGCTGTAGACTGGTTGCCGACCAAGGCTATAGAACCCAATCTGTCCTGCTATTTAATCCATAACTGGAAGGAAGAGACGGATTAATACCTTTCCCAAGGGTATTTGCGCGTAAGTGAATACAATGGATTCAACTGGAATTCGAACTCGGCTACCCGGTTTCTCGTTCCGAGCCGATATCCACTGTACCACAACGCAAAATGTGTACATAGTGTAAAAGTTACGACATCTTTATTTCTTTTTATACACACTTTGTGCAAAATAAAATCTTTATGATTGGCTTGATAAATTCCATCAGAGGACCAAACACATCGACTAAAATAAACTTTGCTTCTCTCTTATATATATATATATATATATATATGTAAACTTATTTATAAATGGAACTTTGTCTGTGTGTGTGTGTCTGTGTATGTGTGCGAGCGCGCCCGTTACCTATAGACTCCGAAACGGCTGAACCGACTATCTTGAAAATTTACGCATTTGTACTATAAGCATCTGCGAATGTTCTTTGCTTGGTTTTGTGTCGAGGTGCCCCCGATAAGTATTGAAAATCGATAATCGAAAAAATCTGATTATAGAATGAGTAGTCCGATTTTAATAAAATTTGATACACTCATAGAAAAGACATAAGAAACGATATTCAGAAGTTTCAAGGTTGCAGTTCTTATAATAATGCAGAAAATCGATAATATATATATATAAGGCAAGATGTTTGTGTGTGTGTGTCTGTATGTCTGTAATTTTTCAGCTCTTTTATTTTAGTTTTGCTTCGGGTCTGGCTCTAAGTAGGTATAATTGTAGTTCTTAGTCTCAGCCATGATAGCATTTACTCAGAGGACTTATTTAGCCTTCAAAATTCAGTTTACGACGAAAAAAACTTATTTCATATTGATACCAGGAAATCAAAATTTGACTTGCACCCATTGATTTTTCTTTCAGTCTGTGGTTTCACTTTAACTGGAAACAACTATTGCTTTTTAGTCATTCGTGTCAACGTCCAAAGAGTCTGAGTTCCAGGACCATGGATTAGTTTTAAAGCTTTCATTACACCCTAGCAACGCCTGGCTATACTACTAGTGTATATATATATATATATATATATATATAGAGAGAGAGAGAGAGAGAGAGAGAGACTTGCATATTTTTGGCAAAGGATTCGACGAAAAGGTGTGGTTCATTTACGAGCCTGGTCTGTTTTATTCGCCTTGAGAGGGTAGTTGGTAAAACATACATATTTGCAAAAATTCCTAAAAACTAAGATAATTTTTGAATTTACACACACCCAGAAATGTTTTAATCATAACTCGATGAGTGCCAAATATGCATAAAGTAGATTCCTATTACCTTTGCCAATCTCGGATGCCTAGATCTCGATGCAGGAAGAAGCTATCACCAAATAAATAAGTTCTCACTTCTCCTGGAACATGCTATAGTGTGCTATGTATCTTTTCACTAAATTTGAGATTCAAACTTTTGAATAATCGTGCTGAATTATACAGTTATTACTTCTTTTTTTTTCGTTTGGTTTTTGGATAGACGTGTTTGTTAATTGACAAATATTTTAACCGAATAAACAAGTAATTGTCTCTGTTTGCATTTACTCAAATTTACTCCATCTTGGATTAACGATGACATTTCTAAGTTTAATAGCAGATAATATCCTGTCCAACAAACATGTTTAAATCTTAAATCTTTTGCTTACTCGGGCAAGAAAAGTCGTTTTAATTTCGTCGCATCCAAAACGAAACGTTTTATCGTTTCTGAGACCTTTTTTCTTTCCAGGCAGCTTTTATCTTCACACGTCTTGACTTCAGGAATTTGAGCACAGATTGGCAAAATATGTCTCATTATTTTATTTATATCAGAGTCTCACGTGCAACATGAATTTTCTTGGGGCCTTTAGGAAGAACATTCCTGGTAATGCACAAGAATGCAATTACGAAAATGAGAATATCTGGGTATGCTATGAACAGTCCGAAAAGTATGCCGTAAATTTGAATATCTCGATAAGCCTTTTTTTTGCTTTTACTTTTTTCTATACTTCGTTCAAGTTTTTTTTCTAAATATTAATCACCTATGTCGGTGAGTTATATTAATGTCTAGATCTTTAGGACTTGTCAATTTACCCAAACCTAAAAGAAATCTCATGCTGATAATAAACAGAGAAATCGTAATTACCAACGATATTGCGTGTGTGAAGAAAATGGTCTCTGTATTGCAAAATAATTCTCTTAAAAGTAAATATTCTGATGCATAGTGAAAACCAATGTCGGAAATATTTTGTGATGATATTTACAGTATTCTTACACTATTTTATTGTAAGACTTTTTTCAAATTTTATTTTTTATATTTTTATTTTGCTTAATAAGTTTTCATTTTAAATTCAGCCATATGAAATATTTGATCAAATCACAAGATGGAAATTATTTATAAAATATCAATCTCTGACAAAGTGTAATTACTAATTCAATATAGATTTACAATTTCTAAAGCAGAGTCGAAAGTCACTAAATCAATTGCCCTCCTCAGAATTAGTTAAATTGGGATTTATGCATGGTCGAATCAAAAAGTAAACGCAACGGAAGACATCGCCGCCATTTTGTTTACTTATTTTTCTGTTTTTTTTCTATTTTCTTTATTTTAATCGTTTATTTATCTTGTGATTTATCATTGCTACTACAACGTTGTTATATTTTTGCGATGCTTTAATTCGAATCTATATTCAGGAAAATGAATTCAAAATAGTAATTTGAAAAACTAATTGCACATCTTCAAAAGGCAATTCGGTTATAATGTTTTGTCTTCTGTGTTGTTGAGTACTCAATGAGAGCAAGAACAATTTACTATAATGTTTTCATTTTGAGTATATATTATGAGGAAAGGGAACTAGCGAATCTAATACGAAGAAGGCGGTCTGATAGCAAGAGAAACAGAAGGAAGCAACTGGTAATGTACAGTTTATCTGAACTGAGAACCGAACAAAGAAAAGAACGTATGGCAAACGTTCAGAATAACTTCTTCTATGTACTCAGTCCTGTCGGGACGTAGGCGATCATGGCTTTCCACATCTCCCTAACCCTAGTGACTCTTAGCACGCTTTCTTCGCTTACATCAGGGAACGCTCGTTCCGTCATCCACCTGATTAGGTCCTTCAAATATATTATCCGCTGCTTTTCCCTGTCTCTTTTTCCCTCTATCTGGCCTGTTAGTATCAGGTTCTCCAAGCCCTCCTTCCTCATTGCATATCTAAGGAATTTTAGTTGTCTCTTCCTGATTCTCCGTATTAATTTCATTTTCGTTTCCATTCTTTTCAAAACCTTATCATTGCTCAAATGCTAGATTCGTGATATTCGCAGCATTCTTCTGTAGAACCACATTTCGTTTGCTTCAAATCTTTCCTTCATCTGTGATGATATTGTTAAGCATTCACTGCCATATTGAAGATCTGACATCACATAGCAATCCAGTACTCTCTTGTTTGTTTTCAGCAAAATTTTCCTGTCTCTTAATACTCTACTCAGTTTCTTGAAAGCTCCCGTCGCCTTGCTAATTCGCCTTCAGATCTGTCTCACACTTTCCATCTTCTGTTAGAACACTTCCCAGGTATTTAAATTTTTGTACCTACTTGACTTTAGTATCCGCCACCTGTATTTTGCATATTGGGCTGCTTTTTCTTTGCTGATGACCATGCATTCGGTTTTCTTATACTTAGAGAGAGCAGAAAAAGACAAGAGGTTTTGGGAAGACATGATCGTACTATGTATTGAAGGTATTTGAGTGCAATGCTCTAGAGATTAAGTTACCCATTACGGCAACCAAGCGTTAGAAGAATTTGACCGGAAGCGGCAGAGGAAATTCATGAAATTAAATAAACTTTTTTTTTTCGGAGAAATACATGCGTTGTATGTGGCTGCACTTAAAAACGATAAGCAATAAGAATGTTAACAAAAATAACGTTTACACAACTTTACGTCGGCGCCCAAACATTGTCTCCTCCCACATTCACAGAATAAACATTAACTTGGTGTGAAACGATTGGTTTCAATTTAATCTCACATGGGCAATAATGCAGCACTGAGTTATTGATTGTCGTGAATTTCTGCGAAACAATTACATCTTTTTTTTTAGCAGGTATTAATCAAGATAATATTATGTTGTCCCAAAAGTTCGTAAACACTTGCAAAAAAATAGAAATTTTACTCGCAAAAACAACAAAAATCATTGCTCAAAATAAAGACCATCATTTTTCAAAACTTTCTGCCATCAATCTGCAAGCTTTCGAATCTGGTCAAAGTACCATTCAGCCGGCTTCGAATCAAAGAATTCTTGACACGCTTCCTCGACTTGATCAAATGATTAGAATCGGCGACCATTCAGAAAGTGTTACATTGAGCGGAAAAGGCCGTAATCTGATGGAGCACAGTCAGGACTGTAGGCTGGAATGTGCAGAACCTCAGCTCTTCAAACTTGTCTTTGGTCTTCCTGGCGGTGTGTGGCTTGGCATTGTCCTGCTGCATCAAAGCACGCTTTCGGTTGATCAGAGCCGGGTACTTTTGCTTCAACTTTTCGTACACCCGCTCAAGTTGCTGACAGTAAAGTTCAGCACTGATGGCACGACCATTGAGAACCAACTCAAAATTCACGATTCCTTCAAAGTTCCAAACACACAACATGACTTTCTTGCTGTTTTGGAACCGACGGTGTCTTGACCTTTCTGAAGCCATCGCTTGTCTCGATTGTGCTGGACCAGATAGACCCATTTCGCAAGTCTTTACGAACTTTTGGGACCACCTAATATTAGTAATGTAGAGGAGTAGGTAATTACGAAACTTATATTACAGACAGTCAGTTAACTGCCTGTGGAACTCGCTTCCTTATTCTTGCTTTCCTGGTGGCTAAAAACCTCCAGGAATTTAAATGCAAGGTCAATACTCATCTCTTAATTACTTGACCCTAGTTTTTTCCACACCGCTCCGAAGATCATTTCCTCTCTCCACCTTTGCAGCTGTCATCGCACTTGCATTCCCATCCTTCTCTTGCTTCTTTCTAACTGGTTCGTCCTTCTCTTCACTCTCCTCAATTTTTTTACTCTTATGTAGCCCCCTGCACATCAGTGGCGTTACCGCCTTCGTCGGGGTGATATGATTTAAAAAAATTGACTAAATTTCAAAAAAGTTTTCGTGCTTACAGTCAGTTCAGTGGTAGATGTGATACACGCTTTGAGAGATCATGTCTCGAAAAAGACATGACTGACTGGGCAAAAGGTTATTCCGCAGTAGGTTGCCATTACTTTCTGCGGTAGGCTGGTTGCCAGCCAAGTATATAGAACCCAATCTGTCATGTTATTTAACACATAACTGGAGGGAAGTGTCGAATTAATACCTTTTTAAGGGAATTTGTGCGTAAGTGAATGCAAGAAATCCAACTAAAATTCGAACTCGGCTCCCCGATTAGTCGTTCCGAGTCGATATCCACTACACCACAACGCACATCCGTACTTACGCTACGTCCACTAGAAATATTTTCTTAATCTTTATTGCTATTATTCCAACGTTTTGCCTGCTGTGCCTTCCTTCCTTGTCCATCTGGTTAACTTTCATGAAAATCCAAATTGACCACATTGCGAAAGGGTACTCCAATTCCGCTGCTCGTGTCTAAGGATATCTTATTTAGTTCGTTTTTAGTCCAGTCCTGTTATTAATCGACCTGTTTATCCCACATTAATGTCACGAAATTCACGAACCAATGCCGTAACCAACTAGGGTGGAACAACTCTTAGTATAGAAACCTGAAGACTTACACATCATCTCCCTAATAAGACAATTTAAGGGATGGCTTCCTGAATATGGTGAAGCATGACAAGTAAAAGCGACTGTATAATTAGATTAAATATTCTTAGATCTGATCTGTGGAACAAGAATAATAATCCCCCGTAGATTAATTAAAGGATTATCTTTTAAATTCTCTGAATGTCCTCCTAAGACACAGTTTATTTACGAGTTGTAGAATTGTTCTTCGTCTGTCGCCCTTTTTTGGCTGAGAGTTTTCTTTTTGTTTATTTTTATTTACTTTTTATCATCATTTCATCCTGAGAAAGGCAAAACCGCCACAGATTCTAGTAAGAGAAAAAACAAGGTACTGGAGATTCCGAATAAAGGACGGAAAATGGAAATGAATCAAGAAAATAAAAGATGCCAGTTGACGTTGCATTTAAATTTTTAGAGATTATAGCTGTCAGGAAAGCAAGCAAACGAAAGTGATTTCCACGAACGGGAAGTGCGAGAAAAGAAATTATTAGAGAAGAAGAAGAAGCGGTTACATTCAACTATTTCGGCATTAAAATGGTGGGACTTTGATGCGAGTCTAGTAGCACGCGTGATAAGGGGAAGCAGAATAAAAAAGCTCGTCAGAGTAGTTGCCATGAAAATACTTGTAGAAAATACAATGATTAATGGTTACTTAAGCAATGATTCACCGAAGGTAATGTAGAGAGTCCCATAAGGTTTACCTTTAAAATGGATCTGATATAAAATGTTTCTGGTGAATGTCATCGCATGTTGGTGAAAAAGAAATTATAGTCATTGATGAGAGTAACTATTACGTTTTTACTTGACGTGAGAAACCGGGGAGCCGAGTTCAAATTCCAGTTGAATCCATTGTATTCACTTACGCGCAAATACCCTTGGGAAAGGTATTAATCCGTCTCTTCCTTCCAGTTATGGGTTAAATAACAGGACAGATTGGGTTCTATAGCCTTGGTCGGCAACCAGTCTACCGCAGAAAGCAATGGCAACCTACTGCCGGATAATCTTCTGCCCAGTCAGTCATGTCTCTTTCGAGACATGATCGCCCAAAGCGTGTATCACGTATGGCACTTAACTGACTGTTCATGGAAACAATCATACGATTGTCTGTTCTACAAACTAGTAATTCTTGGGTTGTTAACTTCAGCTTTTAGCCCAGGACCTAGGGAGGGTTCCACCCAGAGAGTATTTCTCCTTCGGGAAGGGGTTGCGGTTATTGCTCGGCTTCTCCAAAAGTTGAAGTGCCAAAGGGTCTTTGGGCAATTTTTTGACGGTATTGCTGCTAAACTCACTCTAAACCTCGACCTTTTGTCATATTCGTTACCTTGCATGAAGACTATGGACGAAATGTAAACGATCCAACGTTGAAAAGCTAACATAGTGTCTCCAAGCAGTAAAATCCTGAACAGATGAAACTAAATAATTCTGCTATATTTTTTATAATCGCAATCAGTACTGCCACTGGTGCACAGGAAGTTACAGTGAGATGAGAGGGAGGAGATAAAAAGAAAACAAAAAAAGTACAAGGGATGTTGAAGCAAGGGTAAGCGAGAGATGGGAGTCAAGGAGATAGAAGATGGAAATTGATGTCGTACTATCAGGGAATCAAGCATGCAGAAGGGAGTTCCACAGGCGAGAAGTGTGAGAAAAATTATATATATATATGGCGATTCAGTCAGGGAGTTAAGTGCCGTAAGTGATACACGCTTTGGGCGATCATGTCTAAAAAAAAGACATGACTGACTGGGCAGAAGTTTATCTCGCAGTAGGTTGCCATTGCTTTCTGCGGTAGACTGGTTGTCAGCCAAGGCTATAGAACACAATCTGTCCTATTATTTAGCCCATAACTAGAGGGAAGAGACGGATTAATACCTTTCCCAAGGGTATTTGCGCGTAAGTGAATTCAACTAACATTCGAACTCGGCTTCTCGATTTGTCGTTCCGAGTCGATATTTACTGCACCACAAACCACATCCCAAGTGACGGTTACATTTATTTATTTCGACGGTAAAAGGGTGTGATCTACTTGCCAGTTTAGTTCTTCTTCTTCTATGTGTTCTGTCCCTTCAGGACGTAGGCGATCATGGCTTTCCTCATTTCCCTATCCCTGGTGACTGAGCCCGCCTTCTACTGTTACACCATGTATTCCACCTGATTAGGTCCTTCAAATATGTTATCCATTGCTTTCCCCTGTCTCTTTCCCTCTATCTGGCCAGTTAGTATCAGATTCTCCAAGCCCTCCTTCCTCATTGCATGTCCTAGGAACTTCAGCTGTCTCTTCCTGATGCTCAGTATTAATTTCATTTTTGTTTCCATCATTTTCAAGACCTCATCATTGCTCAGTGGCTCGACCCATTATATTTGCAGTATCCTTTTGTAGAACCATATTTCAGTTGTTTCAAGATTTTCCTTCATGTTTGATGGTATTGTCCAGCATTCACTGTCATATAGAAGAACTGACACCACGTAGCAATCCAGTACTCTCTTCTTTGTTTCTAGCGAAATTGTCCTGTTTCTTAATAATTTACTCAACTTTTAGAATGCTTCCTTCTCAATGTCAATTCGCCATCGGATCTCTGTGTCGCACTTTCCGTTTTCTGTTATGACACTTCGCACGTATTTAAATTTTTGTACCTGCTTGATTTTAGCATCCCCGACCTATTAGTCATTAAAACATTTTTGTTGCCATTCTTTCCAACACCTCATCGTTGCTTGCATGCTCAGTCCACGATATCCGTAGCATCCTTCTGTAGAACCCCATTTCTGCTGCTTCCAGTTTTGTCCTCATTTTCGATGATATTGTCCAGCATTCAGTGCCGTATTGAAGAACTGACATCACATAGCAATCCAGCACTCTTTTCTTTGTTTCTAGTGAAATTTTCTTGTGGTAGTACTTTGCTCAGCTTCTGGAACGCGTCCTTTGCCATGCCAATTCGCCTTCGAATCTCTGTGGCGCATTTTCCATCTCCTGTTAGAACATTTCCTAGGTATTTAAATTTTTGTACCTGCTTGATTCTGGTATCCCCGACCTATATTTGGCATTTAGTTACACGATTAAATTTGTGAAGGCAGGGGGCACTAGGGATTGAATCTTGTCAGAGCTGAAGCCGTGAAAAGTCGCATCACCTCGGCGAGAAAGTGACTGAGGTCGAGCTGCTAAATCATGACCGATTATATTGCAGATCTTCTTTTGCATTTTGTCGAGAATCCCAAGATGAATAGCAGGAGTAAAATAGTATTCAATGCACGGATGAATGGTAGATTTATAAATGGGTTTAACTATCGCCCGGTTCACACACCACCCACGTCTATTGAACAGGTGTAGAGACTCATCCCTTGTTCCCTGTTTAGGACGTGTTTTACGGCCTTTTCTTTTCTAATCTTTTCACTCTTACGTAGCCCCCTGCACATTAGTGGCGTTACCGCCTTGCTCGGGGTGATATGATTAAAAAAAAAAAAAAAGATGAATTCTAACTAGAATTCCTGGCTTGACACAGCGATCCATCCTTCTCAGCAGAAGATGTTGGCATTGATTCGATGTAGTCACTAGACGTAATAACCGCTAAGAT
The DNA here is from genome assembly GCA_037127315.1 of Ascarosepion bandense. Lineage (NCBI taxonomy): Eukaryota > Metazoa > Mollusca > Cephalopoda > Sepiida > Sepiidae > Ascarosepion > Ascarosepion bandense. The sequence continues at coordinate 1,457,356 of JBBBDQ010001247.1, read as the reverse complement.
CAGCAAGGAGAGTGAGGCCGAGGAGGTAAAGAGTATAGCTTCCAGCGAGACTAACCTGAAGGTGGGAAAGCTTTTCTATGGCGGTTAAAGGAGAGTTGCTTTACAGCAGTGAATGCTGGACAATATCAGTTGAAGAAAAAACTTGAAGCAGCGGAAATGTGGTTTTACAGAAGGATGCTGCAGATATCATGGATCGAGCATGTGAGCAATGATGAGGTTTGAGAAAGGATGAAAACAAAAAGGAAATTAATAGTGAGCAACAGGAAGAGACAACTGAAGTTCCTGGAACATGCAATGAAGAAGGAGGGCTTGGAGAACCTGATACTGACAGACTAGTAACAGTTGCGTGGTGTAACAGGAGAAAACATACTAAGAGCCACCCGCGATAGGGTGATGTGGAAAGCCTGAATGGAGAGGACACACAGAAGAAGAAGAAGAAGCTTTGTATTGAAAGCATTAAAATTTAAGATCCATGTCTCAACCCAATCCATCACAAATTTGTCGTCCTTTCCAACAAAAGGAGCAAGCCTTATTTTTTTCAATTCTGGCGGATTTCATATTAAAACAGGAGTAGATGGTGGTATCACCCCGAGCAAGGCGATAACACCACTGATGTGCAGGGAGCTACATAAGAGTTAAAAGATTAGATAGGAGAGAGTAAAGAGAGTGAAGAGAAATACGAAGAGCCGAGTTTGAATTCCAGTTGAATTTATCGCTTTCACTTACGCGTAGATGCTCTTGGAGAAGATATTAATCCTCTTTTCTAAGCGCAACTTAGATGTGGCACAAAGCCGAAAGTATAGGAGACCCAGTGAGGATCGATCTCTCTACTCAAGCGAGAAAAGCTTGCTAACGGTTACACTACTTCAAGGTGCTCAACCCTCTCTTCTTATGGGTTGTATAGCAGAACAGATTGGGTTTCATACGCTTGCTTGGCAACTAGTCTACTGCCGAAAAAAATGACAGCCTACGGTGGGAAATTTTTTTGCCTCGTCAGTCATGGCTCAAAAGAGACATAGTCACTTATGCTTGATTTTTATCACGTATGCCACTTAACTGACCGGATCTTTGTAATCAAAGTGCTCAATATAAAGAGATAGAAAATTACCTCTATAATAAAATCAAATGTTTAGCATATCTCCCCGACTCGGAGTTTCGCAGATATACGGACTACTTAAATGTATTTATATTTTCAACATAAATCATTTCAAGCATAACAGAAAACAAAAGCTTAAAGTAAGTTTCGCATACAACATCCTCTTCAAGAATGGGGGAAAATTTTAAAAACCTTTATGGCAAAAACTAACGTGTTCTGTTCTAAATTTTATTTCCGCCTACCAATTCCCTTGAAGACTGTATAATATAGATGCGAAGTTTTGAGCTAGGAAGAATAAAAGGTTAGCATTCAATTTATGAAAATGCGGAAAATGATTTCATCTGATGAAATCCTTTTATGAGGAAACGAACGAACGAACGACCGAATAGATAGATATAGATAGATATAGATATGGATAGATATAGATATAGATATAGATAGATATAGATAGATATAGATATGGATAGATATAGATATAGATATAAATATAGATAGATATAGATATGGATAGATATAAATAGATATAGATATAGATATAGAGAGATATAAATAGATATAGATATAGATATAGATAGATATAAATAGATATAGATAGATATAGATATAGATAGATATAGATATAGATAGATATAGATATAGATAGATATAGATAGATAGATATAGATAGATAAAGAGAAATAGTGATAAGGAAATGAGAGAAATGTACATGTTGATATGATTTATGCATTCCTCTATCATATAAGATATATTTACATATATATGAGAAAGGTGGACATTAACACAGATAAGAACGTCTCAGGAAAAATAAAAGCGATATCGCTTGAAAGTCGTCTCAGCTGCTGTTCCATGAATAATATATTATTTCTCAGAAGTTTTATCTACAAAACACGTTTCTATAAAGCCAGAAACCCAAGTGTTCATTTTAGTCTCATAACTTAATTGTTGAAGATATTCTTATATTTATTTAAGTAATACATATTCATTTTTTACAACACCTCCGTTTCTCTAGATTCATGGATAAGACATTTTTATTATTCGAATATTTATTTGAATTCTTTTTAAAGAATTCTTGTTTTACTTGTAATCATTTTATTTTTGGAACTACTATTTTCCTTGTTTTTTTTTTTATTATATAAATATTTTGATTATTTGGATTATTTCTTGATTTTCTCTATTATCACAAATTCAGAGACAAAGAAGTTTTCGTCATATCATATTTCTAGATAATGATTTTCGTCTTTGTTGATTTTATATGTTTTATAACAAATGTTAAGTCAATATAAGAAATGAATATTTCCCACCTCTCGTTTCCATCTTAGCTTTAGATATTTACCTTCCTGTATTTGTCTGTAATTCAAGAATGAAGACTATTTATTATTCCATATCTGATTCTATCTACTGCTTTCAAATTTATTACCACTATTCGGCCGATATATTCTTCGATCATCTTATAATATCTGAAGTTCTGAAATGAGCTATACAAGATTTGTTCAAAATTATTCGATTTTTTTCTCACTTAGAAAAAAATCAAGCATAAAAACGAAAATTCGACGAGCGAGAAATACACCGCTATTATCTTTTATGCGCCGTATTACTTGATCATGGTCCTCCACACCTTTTTTCCCTTGTAGCTCTTAGCAGCCCTTATTATCTCGCTCCGCTTTTCATCTACTCAAGTCTCACAAGTATATCACGCTTTGCTTTCCTTTGTCTCTACTTACCCCAACCCGTTTCCTGAGCATCAGATTCTCCAAGCCATTTGTCCTCACTATGTTTCAGAAACTTTATCTCTCCTTTCCTAATGTCAAGTATAAGTTTCCTTTTCGTGTCCAGCCTCTCCAAAATCTAGTTGTTGCTCAAATTTTCTGTCAATGGTATCCTAAGCATCATTCTGTAGAATCACATCTTTAACAACGTTACCCTGCCAAATTATTTCCCATTGTTACATCTTAAAAACACCGTTTCTCCAGGGATAAAGTAATTATTTACAGGCGTATTTCTTTATGCTTTGACCTACCGTTCAGATAGTATTTCGTTGAACACTGACTTAATTTTTCCGACGAACATCAATTCCCTTGGCGACCTTACTGTTAGGATTTGCTGTAATTCTGAAAACACTCAGAAATTGCTAAAACTTTCGCTTATGCAACTCCTCTCACTCGAATTTTTAAGAGACTTTTTGAATGTATCAACAAATCGTTTCGCTTGTCCGTTCGAACTGGAATGTGATGTGCATTGTGATACGCTATACTTGTAAGAATTTGCAAAATAGATAGAATTTACTAGAATCAGGTATGCCGGATTTTGCAAAGATTTCGGGCAAGAAAGTTATTCCTATTGTGGTAGTTAGTCTTCTGTAGTTCAATATTTCAAGCTAGTATTATAACGGTCGCCTGTCAGCAATTGATATGCTCCATTCAACTGCCCAGCAAAATCTAGATGTTATCAGGACCAAAGAAAGGAATGTCAATTTCCAGCCAAGGTTGAAATTTAATCGGTGGGAATTTCGCTGCCACAGCACAATCTCTGCATAACTTAACCAAGTTTCGTATGTCTTCAACTATTTATCGGTCAACTAGCAGTATAGCCCGGCGTTGCTCGGGTGTAATAAAAGCTTTAAAACTAATCCATGGTCTTGGAGCTCAGACTCTTTGGACGTTGACACGAAAGACTAAAAAGTAATAGTTGTTTCCAGTTAAAGCGAAACCGTAGACTGAAAGAAAAATGAATGGATGTAAGTCAAATTTTGATTTCCTGGTATCCATATCAAATAAGTTTTTTCGTCGTAAACTGAATTTTACTAGTTATAGGTTAAATAATAGGACAGATTGGGTTCTATAGCCTTGGTCGGCAACCAGTCTACAGCAGAAAGCAATGGCAACCTACTGCGGGATAATCTTCTGCCCAGTCAGTCATGTTTATTTCGAGACATGATCGCCTAAAGCGTGTATCGCGCATGGCACTTAACTGACTGACTGAATGTTTGTTTTATGTGTTTGAGTTCGTTATGAAATTTATTTGGGAGGAGGAATTTCGATGTTCTCTGTTTAAGAATTTCGTTATTACTGCCAATTTATATCTTTTTGGGTATTGGCTATTATAGTTAAGAAGTCCTTACTGGTGGGATTTTAATACAGATGAAAAATAAATCGTCACATGAACACATTAAGAAAAAGGCCAGAACAATAAAAAAGCAGTCAATAAAACAAAAGGTCCGATGTCAATTAAACAAACACCATTCACGCATACACCAATAATAAAAATATATCAAGCAACTAAACAATAAAAAAGAAGAAAAAAAGAAATCTCTACCAATCATAACAAAAAGAAAAGGAACTAATTCAGAAACAAGACCACTCCAACAATATTAGATCTATCTATCGCCCGGTTCACACTCCACCCACGTCTATTGAACAGGTTAAGAGGCTCATCCCTTGTTTCCTGTTTTAGGATGTGGTTTCCGGTTTTCTCTTTTCCAATCTTTTCACTCTTACGTAGCCTCCTGCACATCAGTGGCGTTACCGCCTTGCTCGGGGTGATATGATTAAAAAATATATATATATATATTCTCAGTCAGTTAGTTAAGTGCCATACGTGAAACACGCTTGGGCGACCATGTCTCGAAAGAGACATGACTTACTGGGCAGAAGATTATCCCGCAGTAGGTTGCCATTGCTTTCTGCGGTAGACTGGTTGCCAACCATTTCTATAGAACCCAGTCTGTCCTGTTATTCAACGCATAACTGGAGGGAATAGACGGATTAATACCTTTCCCCAAGGTATTTGCGCGTAAGAGAATGCAAGAATTCAAACGGAATTCGAACTCGGCTTTCCGATTTCTCGTTCTGATCCAATATCCACTGCATCACAACGCACATCCTACCCCATATTCTACATAGTCAATAAAAAAACCCGGACTTAATGGCAAACATCCCTGACGAGGGAGAAAAGAATGTCCTCACAAAATTTCGAATTCGGCATGAATCTCCTCAATATAAGAGATAAAACGTATATATATATATATATATATATATATATATATATATATATATATGAAAGAGTGAACATTGAAGTCAGCACTCAAGGGCGACAGAGTGTTTCATGCTAAGCGCAAACATTAGGCGTGACGATAGCGCTTAGCATGAAACAGTCTGTCAAACTTGAGTGTTGACTTTAATGTTCACACTTTTATATTTACATACGCTCTATCTCTGATATTGAGAACTTTATCTTATAAATATTGCACACCTTAACACTATATATATATATATACATATATATATATGCAAGTTCCGTTAATCTTCACTGAGAAACTTTATATAAAAATACCGAAAAAATATATTAAATTATCTTTTACAAACACTTTAAAATCGATAACCTCATTGCTAAAAATAATAATCCACCCGCAGGATCTAATTGAGAGAGAACCAATATTATTTACAAATTTAAATGTCATTTAAAGAACTGTGTTCCCGATCAAATCAAATTCGTAAATAATTACAATGTTTAAAACGAAGACGCACGTCACGTCTCTGAGCATAGTTCTATTAGGTATCATTTAAGTACACATAGAGGCCTACCAAACTCTACCCGTGACATTCTTGTTGATAATACAAATAAAATGGCATAATACCCATGTACAACCGGCTACAAATGATGGAATCATTGTTAATTAAAAAAAAAGGCCAAGACTCAATATCAATGGTGATGACGTTCACAATTTGGTGACAATGTTTGTAAAATAAAACCTTCCAATAATTCTAGATACATACATAATAGAATCTTTTTAATCAGTTAAACTAAAAGTAATATTCATCTTTGATAGCTAAAAGTACATCCGATAGCCCTTACATAAATAAACACGTGAACAATTTTGACAAAATTTATCTACTTGTAAAATCATGAAAATTATATGGAAAACTTAATCACAGCACCTTTTCTGTCATTTCTAATGAAAATTGCATAGAGAGGAATCTGTGCCTATATACACAATATATATATATATATATATATATATATATATAAATTTATCATGGTCTATAGTAAAAAACATCCTTGCCTTAAACACATATATATATATATATATATATATATATATCCGCAGACAGATCTGTTTCTCTGTATCACAGCTCATCAGTACGGTTAGACTCCGATTGCTTTTAACCCAGGATTGACACCCCACCGAATTGGCGTCAGTCGGCGATTATACATCCGGGCTATGGGCGCTTGGTAGAAGAAAGCCGACTTTTTAGCGTGTATATTATTATTATACACACCCAATAGCCAGAGTGCTCTAATTCATTTCTGAAGAGTCACACTTATATATATATATATATATATATATATATATATATATATATATATATATATAAGTGTGACTCTTCAGAAATGAATTGAGTTCTTTCGCTGACTGGCGTGTGTACACTGTTTATATACAACACGTTAAAATTTCCCTTCGCTGATTCAATGTGCCTATGGCTGAGGAAGTAGCGACTTCGAATGACACCAAATCGGTCGAGTTTCGATCCCGGTTAGAAGCAAGTGTATGTTTTTAGTCACACTGATGATCTGTGATATAGCGAAACCGGCTTGTATGTGGATGACTAATATATATATATATATATATATATACCGCTTAATTAAAAGCAGAATATCGATTAAAAAAATATTCAAAATAGAAATTAAATATGTCGGTTGTTAATTTTCCGTTGTCTAACATTTTCGGCTTTCCTCTGATGTCTATTGCTTTTACTTTATTACGCATTTGTGTTTTCCTCTTCTCTTCATTTCTGCACTGGTTGCATTTGTCAATTAAAGTAACCAATCTTAGGAGTAAGTGATATCAAAATACTACCGGATGAAATATTCAATGTTCGTTGGGAAATACATCAGTCATTTCTTCTTAAATTTCCTCATTTGCACGTTTCAAAAACCAGAGTTATTTCAATTTCTTTAAAACAATCCGCAGAATGAACTTTTAGCATCAACACAGTTTCCTCTTTTTCTTCTTCTATGTGCCGTGTCCTTTCAGAGCGTTGGCGATCATAGCTTTCCACATTTCCATATTCCTAGTGGCTCTTAACATGCTTTTCCAATTACGACATTCAAACCTCTCTCTCCCATCTGCTTGCTCAAGTCCGTCGCTGCTTTCCTCTATCTCTCTTTCCCTCTATCTGACCTGTGAGCATCAGATTTTCCAAGCCCTCCTTCATAAGTACACTACAAGGAACTTAGCTCTCTTTTCCTGATGGTAAGTATTAGTTTCCTTGTCGTTTCTATCCTCTCCAAAATCTCGTCGTTGCTGGGTCCATGGTATCCGCAACATCCTTCTGTAGCACCACAATTTAGTTGCTTTAATCTTCTCCTTCATTTTTGATGTGATTGTCCAGTATGCACTGCCGTATTGGAGAACAGAAATCCCACAGCAAACTAGTCTCTGTCAGACTTTCTTAATCACGATCGGCGGCACGCGAGGCGTGGTGTAATCGTTAGAAAGTTTGTTTCGCTAGAACCATTACAACTAAGTAATTCAATCCTCACTGGGTGTCCCATATTTTCGGCTTTGTGCTACATCTAAACTGCGCTTAGAAAATTCCTTAATCATGATCCGGGGTCCCCGAGGCATTGTGTAATGGTTAGAAAGTTCGTTTCGCTACAACCATTACAACTGAGTAGTGGATTCGATCCTCACTGGGTGTCCCATATTTTCGGCTTTGTGCTACATCTAAACTGCGCTTAGAAAATTCCTTAATCACGATCCGGGGTCTCCGAGGCATTGTGTAATTGTTAGGAAGTTTGTTTCGCTAGAACCAGTATATCTCAATAGTGGATTCGATCCTCACTGGGTATCCCATACTTTCAGCTTCGTCCTACATCTAAGCTGCACTTAAATTCATTAATCACGTTCCGGACTGAAAATTTCTTACTTTACTACCGGTATACCTTTGTGGGTTAAAAAGGTTTAGATAAGTATATTAGTGCATTGATACTACGCGACCATTCGATTTTCACAGAATACGCAAACTTTTCTCAAGGAATTGCTATGTACAATTAAGTAAACATAAAACAATATCTTTTCATGTAGGTACAATATGCTACATTCTGAATGTCTGCTGAATTTTCAATTTAACAGGAAAAAAATATATTAAATATGGTTAAATTAAATAACTATTTACACCTCTGAGAACTATTTGAATATCTTGAGTAGATTTTGAGTAGAAATATATATATATATATATATATATATATATATATATATATATATATATATAGTCATCCGCAGACAGATCTGTTTCGCTGTATCACAGCTCATCAGCACGGTTAGACTCGGATTGCTTCTGACCCAAGATTGAAACCCGACCGAAGTGGCGTCAGTCGGCGATTCTACCTATGGGCCATGGGCGCACGGTGGAAGAAGGTAGAGTTTTTAGCATGTATATTATCATTATACACGCCCAATAGCCAGAGTGCTCTAATTCATTAGTGAATGAGCGATTAGTTAAGTTCCATATGTGATACATGCTTGGGCGATCGTGTCTCGAAAAGAGACATGACTGACTGGGCAGGAGTTTATCCAATAGTATGTTGCCGTTATTTTTGCGGTAGACTGGTTGTCGACCAATGGTATAGACCCCAATCTGTCCTGTTATTTAACCCATAACTGGAGAGAAGAGACAGATTAATACGTTTCCCAAGGATATCTGCGTGTAAGTGAATGCAAGGAATTTAACTAGTGATTCGAACTCAGTTCCCCGTTTTCTCGTTCCGAGACGATATCCACCGCACCAAAACACACATCCTGAAATCAATATTGTTGAACAATATTGAACATAAACTGTCGTCTAATGTTTTTTGTTATTCAAAGAAAATAAAGGCAAATAGATATTCTTATAAAAACTGAAGTTTGCCCTGCAAACAGCCGATTTTCTCGTTCAAATGCAAAAACAAAACGTTTCTCTGTTTGGAAAACTGGCAAATTACAACCTTCCTTAATCTATTTCCATTACTTAGATAAATGATGCACTTAAGCATCTGTCTCTAATTGTCTTTTTCCTGTAACATTGTTCCAGTGAAATACGTCGCAATGAAGAAAGAGGACATTTTAAATCGAATTTTGAAGCCATATTTTACGATAATAGAAAAAAAAGGATTCCTTCATTATATTATGCGACTACTGACCTGACAATGGCTTTTAAGAATTGTCGAGTCTCAGAATCCAAAATAATTGAGGTGGAACAATCTGAATTTGAATTTAACCATAGTACAATCAATTAAGATTAAATTATATTTTACTTCCTATATTAATATTTTAATAAAAGGCTTTTAACATTTCGTGTCATGGCGGCATCCCCCATCCAACGGAATTAACTCTTCCAACCAGTACACAATCCTCCCCTCACAAGAAATAAGAGTGGATAGCTTGTGAGTAGCTAGGAGATAGACTGAGGAGAACACCCTGAACATAACCGAGAGTCATCTACGAACATTGCTACCGCAACGACCATTACGAGTCCCAGTTTTAAGGTCGAATTATAGTATCACTGACTATGCTGGGCAATCTCGACATTTTCGGCAAAGACATAAGAATAATCAAGAATCTCTACTGGCAGCAAACGGCCTGCATACGACAGGTAACGACCTCAGTAGATACACAATGATAGAAAAAGGCGTAAGACAAGGAGATGTCTTTTCACCGGATTTGTTCAACCTATACAGCGAGAATATTTTGAGGACCCTAGACGACACGCCAGGGTTTGTTATTGGCGGCTACAACCTGAACAGCATAAGATATGCGGACGATACAGTGCTGATTGCGGACACGGAAAGGAAACTACAAGACCTCATACAGAAAGTAGCAGTGGAGAGTGACAAGAAGGGACTACAAATAAACTTTAAGAAAACTGAGTGCATGGTCATCAGCAAAAGATACAATCCAAAATGCCAAATACAGGTGGAGAATAACAGAATCAAACAAGTACAAGAATTTAAGTACCTAGGAAGTGTTCTAACAGGAGATGGAAAGTGCGACACGGAGATCCGAAGGCGAATTGGCATGGCAAAGGACGCGTTCCAGGAGATGAGCAAAATACTAACACACAGGAAAATCTCAATAGAAACGAAGAAAAGAGTTCTAGACTGCTACGTGATGTCAGTTCTTCAATACGGCTGTGAATGCTGGACAATATCATCGAAAATGAGGACAAAACTGGAAGCGGCCGAAATGTGGTTCTACAGAAGGATGCTACGGATATCGTGGACTGAGCATACAAGCAACGATGAGGTGTTAGAAAGAATGGCAACAAAAAGGAAATTGATGCTGAGCATCAGGAAGAGACAACTGAAGTTCCTGGGACATGCAATGAGGAAGGAGAGCCTGGAGAACCTCATACTGACTGAACAGATAGAAGGAAGGAGAGACAGAGGAAGGCAGCGGATAACATATTTGCAGGGTCTGATCAGGTGGATGACGGAACGGGGGTTGCCAGGAGCAACATGAGCAAACATACTAAGAGCCACAAGGGATAGGGAGACGTGGAGAGCCATGATCGCCTACGTCCTGAAGGGATAGGGCACATAGAAGAAGAAGAAGAAGAAGAAGAAGAAGACTAACCGTATTTATCGTTCTACTAACAAAGTTCCAAGTGTTGCATTTTGACGAGTTTTATCGATACGGAGGATAAGCTGTGTGTGTGTGTGTGTGCGCGCACATGCGCGTGCAAGTGAGTGGATTAAATTATACGACTTTATCTGTCAAAAATTTGTACCATTCTCAAAATATAACAATATATTCACTCGGGAGAAAATAATTATTCTTACAATCCAAAATATTTTTCGGCTTTAAATAACCCACAAGATGGTTGATAAACAGTAAAAATCAAATCACTCAAAAAATGGGGTATATTATCGCTTATTAGTTGATTGTATTGTTTACGGATCAATAAGTGGATATTTTTTTAAATATAGTCATCTAAGATACGAATGCTGAAAATGAATAGACATTAAAAAGAAGAGTTCACAGAATGTTTTCACGAAGTATTTTAACATCAGTTTTAATTTTATCGAAAAGAAATTATTTTTTGCAGGCAGTTTTTCCGATTTTCTTTCATTGAAATAAATGACATATGACTTAACATTTGAATGTAATTTCATTTTAACTCATTTACGCATTGAGAAAAGTATTGAAGCCAAATCTAAAAGTTTCGCGTGTCGACTTCCCAATTTACCCTCTAACGAAATTTTACGACATTGAGAAACATGATCCGTATTACTTTTACAAATGTACAGAATTAAATATTAAACCTTCAAATGAAACTGCCTACATCGGCATTTTAGGCTCATGTACATGTGTGTATTTCCAACAAGACTTTCATCCTTGAAAACAAAACAGCTCAGCTAATTTCCGGCCCCAGAGGAATTGGATTTCCTTCAATTAATAAACATGCTGAGATCTATTAAATGGTACGCATAAAACAGAAACGACATATTAACAGCTGAGGATGGCTGACCGATTTCAGATGTTGGGGATCTTAATATAGGCCATTTAAGAAGAAAAGGCGAATATCAGTCAAAGTGTTCGTTAAATTGTACAAAAAAGTAAACAGCTAAAAAAAAAAAGATTTTCTGCAGCAAGTTGCCATTACTTTCTGCGGCAGACTGGTTGCCAACCAAGGCTACAGAGCCAAATCTGTTAAGTGATTAAAACAATAGCTGTTCGGAAGAGACGTAAAAATACCTTTCCTAAATGCATTTGCGCGCAAGTGAATGCAACGAATTAAACTGGAATTCGAAATCGGCTCTCCGATTTCTTGTTCCAAGCCGATATCCACTGCCCTAAAACGCACATACATTTTTTTTAAATTACTCCATCATAAAATTGTGAAGAAAGAATCTATATTATTTTTCTGTCAATGAGATCAAGATATTGAATCGAGAAACAGTCGATTGAAACGGGATTCTCATTAGATAGTCACTTCTAAGATAGTTGCTTCTCTGATAGCTACAATCTCCAAAGGTTTAAATGCAACAGCAATTGCCATCTTTTATCTACTTGATTCCCATCCATCTCTTATCTTTTCTTCAACATCCCAAAAGCTCCAATCTCCAAAAGTTTAAATGCAACGCCAATTGCTTTCTTTTATCTACTTGATTCTCATCTATCTCTTATCTTTTCTTCAACAACCCAATAGCTACAATCTCCAAACGTTTAACTGCAACGTCAATTACTATCTTTTATCTACTTGATTCCCATCCATCTCTTATCTTTTCTTCAACATCCCAATAGCAACAATCTCCAAAGGTTTAAATGCAACGTCAATTACTATCTTTTATCTACTTGATTCCCATCCATCTCTTATCTTTTCTTCAACATCCCAATAGCTACAATCTCCAAACGTTTAAATGCAACGTCAATTACTATCTTTTATCTGCTTGATTCCCATCCATCTCTTATCTTTTCTTCAACATCCCAATAACTAAAATCTCCAAACGTTTAAATGCAACGTCAAATACTATCTTTTATCTACTTGATTCCCATCCATCTCTTATCTTTTCTTCAACATCCCAAAAGCTCCAATCTCCAAAAGCTTAAATGCAACGTCAATTGCCATCTTTTATCTACTTGATTCCCATCCATCTCTTATCTTTTCTTCAACATCCCAATAGCAACAATCTCCAAACATTTAAATGCAACGTCAATTACTATCTTTTATCTACTTGATTCCCATCCATCTCTTATCTTTTCTTCAACATCCCAATAGCTACAATCTCCAAACGTTTAAATGCAACGTCAATTACTATCTTTTATCTACTTGATTCCCATCCATCTCTTATCTTTTCTTCAACATCCCAAAAGCTCCAATCACCAAAAGCTTAAATGCAACGTCAATTGCCATCTTTTATCTACTTGATTCCCATCCATCTCTTATCTTTTCTTCAACATCCCAATAGCAACAATCTCCAAACGTTTAAATGCAACGTCAATTACTATCTTTTATCTACTTGATTCCCATCCATCTCTTATCTTTTCTTCAACATCCCAATAGCTACAATCTCCAAACGTTTAAATGCAACGTCAATTACTATCTTTTATCTACTTGATTCCCATCCATCTCTTATCTTTTCTTCAACATCCCAATAGCTACAATCTCCAAACTTTTAAATGCAACGTCAGTTACTATCTTTTATCTACTTGATTCCCATCCATCTCTTATCTTTTCTTCAACATCCCAGTAGCTACAATCTCCAAACGTTTAAATGCAACGTCAATTACTATCTTTTATCGACTTGATTCCCATCCATCTCTTATCTTTTCTTCAACATCCCAATAGCTACAATCTCCAAACGTTTAAATGCAACGTCAATTACTATCTTTTATCGACTTGATTCCCATCCATCTCTTATCTTTTCTTCAACATCCCAATAGCAACAATCTCCAAACGTTTAAATGCAACGTCAATTACTATCTTTTATCTACTTGATTCCCATCCATCTCTTATCTTTTCTTCAACATCCCAGTAGCTACAATCTCCAAAGGTTTAAATGCAACGTCAATTACTATCTTTTATCTACTTGATTCCCATCCATCTCTTATCTTTTCTTCAACATCCCAGTAGCTACAATCTCCAAAGTTTTAAATGCAACGTCAATTGCCATCTTTTATCTACTTGATTCCCATCCATCTCTTATCTTTTCTTCAACATCCCAATAGCAACAATCTCCAAACGTTTAAATGCAACGTCAATTACTATCTTTTATCGACTTGATTCCCATCCATCTCTTATCTTTTCTTCAACATCCCAATAGCAACAATCTCCAAAGGTTTAAATGCAACGTCAATTACTATCTTTTATCTACTTGATTCCCATCCATCTCTTATCTTTTCTTCAACATCCCAGTAGCTACAATCTCCAAAGGTTTAAATGCAACGTCAATTACTATCTTTTATCTACTTGATTCCCATCCATCTCTTATCTTTTCTTCAACATCCCAATAGCAACAATCTCCAAACGTTTAAATGCAACGTCAATTACTATCTTTTATCGACTTGATTCCCATCCATCTCTTATCTTTTCTTCAACATCCCAATAGCAACAATCTCCAAAGGTTTAAATGCAACGTCAATTACTATCTTTTATCGACTTGATTCCCATCCATCTGTTATCTTTTCTTCAACATCCCAATAGCAACAATCTCCAAAGGTTTAAATGCAACGTCAATTACTATCTTTTATCGACTTGATTCCCATCCATCTCTTATCTTTTCTTCAACATCCCAATAGCAACAATCTCCAAAGGTTTAAATGCAACGTCAATTACTATCTTTTATCGACTTGATTCCCATCCATCTCTTATCTTTTCTTCAACATCCCAATAGCAACAATCTCCAAAGGTTTAAATACAACGTCAATTACTATCTTTTTATCGACTTAATTCCCATCCATCTCTTATCTTTTCTTCAACATCCCAATAGCAACAATCTCCAAAGGTTTAAATGCAACGTCAATTACTATCTTTTTATCGACTTGATTCCCATCCATCTCTTATCTTTTTCTTCAACATCCTAGCAACAATCTCCAAAGGTTTAAATGCAACGTCACCATTATCTTTTATCTACTTGATTCCCATCCATCTCTTATCTTTTCTTCAACATCCCAGTAGCTACAATCTCCAAAGGTTTAAATGCAACGTCAATTACTATCTTTTATTCTACTTGATTCCCATCCATCTCTTATCTTTTTCTTCAACATCCCAATAGCAAATAATCTCCAAACGTTTAAATGCAACGTCAATTACGATCTTTTATCGACTTGATTCCCATCCATCTCTTACCTTTTCTTCAACATCCCAATAGCAACAACTTCAAAAGTTTAAATGCAACGTCAATTACCATCTTTATCTACTTGATTCTCATCCATCTCTTATCTTTTTCTTCAACATCCCATTAGCAACAATCTCCAAACGTTTAAATGCAACGTCAATTACTATCTTTATCGACTTGATTCCCATCCATCTCTTATCTTTTTTCTTCAACATCCCAATAGCAACAATCTCCAAAGGTTTAAAATGCAACGTCAATATCTTTATCGACTCTAATCTCATCCATCTCTTATCTTTTCTTCAACATCCCAATAGCAACAATCTCCAAAGGTTTAAATGTAACGTCAATTACTATCTTTTATCGACTTGATTCCCATCCATCTCTTATCTTTTCTTCAACATCCTAATAGCAACAATCTCCAAAGGTTTAAATGCAATGTCAATTACTATCTTTTATCGACTTGATTCCCATCCATCTCTTATCTTTTCTTCAACATCCCAATAGCAACAATCTCCAAAGGTCAATGCAACGTCAATTACTATCTTTTATCGACTTGATTCCCATCCATCTCTTATCTTTCTTTTCAACATCCCAATAGCAACAATCTCCAAACGTTTAATGCAACGTCAATTTACTACTCCTTTTATCGACTTGATTCCCATCCATCTCTTATCTTTTCTTCAATATCCCAATAGCAAATAATCTCCAAAGGTTTAAATGCAATGTCAATTACGATTCTTTATCGACTTGATTCCCATCCATCTCTTACCTTTTTCAACATCCCAATAGCAACAATCTCCAAAAGTTTAAATGCAAACGTCAATTACTATCTTTTATCTACTTGATTCCCATCCATCTCTTATCTTTCTTCAACATCCCAATAGCAACAATCTCCAAATGTTTAAATGCAACGTCAATTACTATCTTTTTATCGACTTGATTCCTATCCATCTTTATCTTTTTCTTCAACATCCCAACATAAATAACTTCAAAGGTTTAAATGCAACGTCAATTACTATCTTTTATCTACTTGATTCCCATCCATCTCTTATCTTTTTCTTCAACATCCCAATAGCAACAATCTCTGTAACAGCTTAAATGCAACGTCAATTACTATCTTTTTTATCAATTTAATTCCCATCCATCTCTTATCTTTTCTTCTTCAACATCCCAATAGCAACAATCTCCTCTAAAGTTTTAAATGCAACGTCAATTACTATCTTTATCGACTTGATTCCCATCCATTCTTTATCTTTTCTTCAACATCCCAATAGCAACAATTCCAAAGGTTTAAATGCAACGTCAATTACTATCTTTTTATCGACTTGATTCCCATCCATCTCTTATCTTTTCTTCAACATCCCAATAGCAACAACTTCAAAGGTTTAAATGCAACGTCAATTACTATCTTTTATCTACTTGATTCCCATCCATTCCCTTATCTTTTCTTCAACATCCCAATAGCAACAATCTCCAAACTTTTAAAATGCAACGTCAATTACTATCTTTTATCGACTTGATTCCCATCCATCTCTTATCTTTCTTCAACATCCTACATAAATAATCTCCAAAGGTTTAAATGCAACGTCAATTACTATATTTTATCGACTTGATTCCCATCCATCTCTTATCTTTTCTTCAACATCCCAATAGCAACAATCTCCAAACGTTTAAATGCAACGTCAATTACTATCTTTTATCTGCTTGATTCCCATCCATCTGTTATCTTTTCTTCAACATCCCAATAACTACAATCTCCAAACTTTTAAATGCAACGTCAATTACTATCTTTTATCTACTTGATTCCCATCCATCTCTTATCTTTTCTTCAACATCCCAATAGCTACAATCTCCAAACGTTTAAATGCAACGTCAATTACTATCTTTTATCTACTTGATTCCCATCCATCTCTTATCTTTTCTTCAACATCCCAAAAGCTCCAATCACCAAAAGCTTAAATGCAACGTCAATTGCCATCTTTTATCTACTTGATTCCATCCATCTTTATTCTTTCTTCAACATCCCAATAGCAACAATCTCCAAATGTTTAAATGCAACGTCAATTACTATCTTTTATCTACTTGATTCGTATCCATCTCTTATCTTTTCTTCAACATCCCAATAGCTACAATCTCCAAACGTTTAAATGCAACGTCAACGGCCATCTTTATCTACTTGATTCCCATCCATCTCTTATCTTTTCAACATCCCACACAGCTACAATTTAAAACTTTTAAATGCGTCAGTTACTATCTTATCTACTTGATTCTCATCCATCTCTTATCTTTTTCTTCAACATCCCAGTAGCTACAATCTCCAAACGTTTAAATGCAACGTCAATTACTATCTTTATCGACTTGATTCCCATCCATCTCTATCTTTCTTCAACATCCCAATAGCTACAATTCCAAACGTTTAAATGCAACGTCAATTACTATTCTTTTATCGACTTGACTCCCATCCATCTCTTATCTTTTCTTTCAACATCCTAATAGCAATAATCTCCAAACGTTTAAACAACGTCAATTATTATCTTTTATTCACTTGATTCCCATCCATTCTTTATCTTTTCTTCAACATCCCAGTAGCTACAATTCCAAAAGGTTTAAATGTAACGTCAATTACTATCTTTATCTACTTGATTCCCATCCATCTCTTATCTTTTCTCCAACATCCTGGTAGCTACAATCAAAGTTTTGAACACGTAACGTCAATTACTATCTTTTTACTGAATTGATTCTAATTCACCTTATCTTTTTCTTCAACATCCCAATAGCAACAACTTCAAATGTTTAAATGCAACGTCAATTACCATCTTTTTATCGACTTGATTCTCATCCATCTCTTATTCTTTTCTTCAACATCCCAATAGCAACAATCTCCAAAGGTTTAAAATGAATGTCAAATTACTATCTTTTTTCGACTCTGATTCCCATCCATCTCTTATCTTTTTCTTCAATATCCCAATAGCAACAATTCTTCAAAGGTTTAAAATGCAATGTCATCATTATCTTTATCGACTTGATTCCCATCTATCTCTTATCTTTCTTCAACATCCCAATAGCAACAATCTCCAAAGGTTTAAATGCATCGTCAATTACTATCTTTCATCGACTTGATTCCCATCCATCTCTTATCTTTTCTCCAACATCCCAATAGCAACAATCTCTGCACAGTTTAAATGCAACGTCAATTACTATCTTTATCGACTTGATTCTCATCCATTCCTTATCTTTCAACATCCCAATAGCAACAATCTCCAAAGGTTTAAAACGTGAACGTCAATTACTATCTTTTATCGACTTGATTCCCATCCATCTCTTATCTTTTCTTCAACATCCCAGTAGCTACAACTTCAAAGGTTTAAATGCAATGTCAATTACTATCTTTTTATCTACTTCTGATTCTCATCTATCTCTTATCTTTTTCTTCAACATCCCCAATAGCAACAATCTCCAAAACGTTTAAATGCAACGTCAATCACTATCTTTATCGACTTCTGATTCCCCATCCATCTTCTTATCTTTTTCTTCAACATCCCAATAGCAACAATCTCCTGCATGTTTAATGCAATGTCAATTACTACTGTTTATCGACTTGATTCCCATCCATTCATATTCTTTTTCTTCAACATCCTAATAGCAACAACTTCAAAGGCTTTAAATGTAACACTATTACCTTTATCGACTTGATACCATCCATCTTTATCTTTTTCAACGTCCCATATAACAATCTCCAAATGTTTAAATGCAACGTCAATTACTATCTTTTTATCGACTTGATTCCCATCCATCTTTATCTTTTTCTTCAATATCCCAATAGCAACAATCTCCAAAGGTTTAATGTCGTCAATTAATATTCAGGGATTTGATTCCCATCCATTTCTTATCTTTTCTTCAACATCCCAATAGCAAAATCTCCAAAGGTTTAAATGCAACGTCAATTACTATCTTTTTATTCATTTGATTCCCATCCATCTTCTTTATCTTTTTCTTCAACATCCCAGAAATACAATTCCGGTGTTTTAAATGCAACGTCAATTACTATCTTTTTATCGACTTTCTGATTCTCATCCACTTTTATCTTTTCTTCAACATCCCATTACAACAATTCCAAGGTTTAAATGCAACGTCAATTACTATTCTTTATCGACTTAATTCCCTATCCATCTTTATCTTTTCTTTCAACATCCCAATAGCAACAATTCTGCAATATTTAAACGTAACGTCAATTACTATCTTTATCGACTTGATTCATCCATCTCTTATCTTTTTCTTCAACATCCCAATAGCAACAACTTCAAAGGTTTAAATGCAACGTCAATTACTATCTTTTTATCTACTTGATTCTCATCCATCTCTTTATCTTTTTCTTCAACATCCTCAGTAGCCAACTCTTGCATGTTTAAATGCAAACGTCAATTACTATCTTTATCTACTTGATTCTCATCCATCTCTTTATCTTTTTCTTCAACATCCCAATAGCAACAATCTCCAAACGTTTAACAATGTCAATTACTATCTTTTTATCGACTTGATTCTCATCCATCCCTTTATCTTTTTCAACATCCCAATAGCTACACCCAAACGTTTAAACGCAACGTCAATTACTATCTTTATCGACTTGATTCCCATCCATCTTCGGCTCCTTCTTCAACATCCCAATAGCAACAATCTCCAAACGTTTAAATGCAACGTCAATTACTATCTTTTTATCTACTTGATTCCCATCTATATCTCTTACCTTTTTCTTCAACATCCCAGTAGCTACAATTCCGTGTTGTTTGAATGCAACGTTGACCATTATCTTTATCTACTTGATTCTACCTATCTCTATCTTTTTCTTCAATATCCCAGTAGTTATAACTCTAAAGTTTTAAATGCAACGTTGACCATTATCTTTATCGAATTGATTCTATCCATCTCTTATCTTTTTCAACATCCCAATAGCACAATCTCCAAACGTGTTTAAATGTGTCGTCAATTACTATTCTTTATCGACTTGATTCCCATCCATCTTCTTATTTTTCTTTTTCAACATCCCAATAGCAACAATCTCTGCATGTTTAAATGCAACAACACCATTATCTTTTTCGACTTGATTCTAATCGCATCTTTATCTTTTTCTTCAACATCCCCAATAGCAACAATTCCCAAAGGTTTAAATGTAACGTTGACCATTACCTTTTTATCGACTTGATTCCCATTCATCTCTTTATCTTTTTCTTCAACATCCCCAATAGCAATAATCTTCCAAAGGTTTAAATGCAACGTTTAATTACTATCTTTCATCGATTTGATTCTAATTCATCTCTTATCTTTTTCAACATCCCAATAGCAATAATCGTCGTGGTAATGCAATGTCAATTAATATTCTTTTTATCGACTTGATTCTCATCCATCTCGCATTTTTCCTTCTCAACATCCTAACAACAGGCACAATTTCCAAAAAAGGTTTAAAAATGCAATGTCAATATTATCTTTTATTGATCTCCTGATTCTCATCTATCTTATTCTTCTTCAACATCCCAGTAGCTACAATCTCTGAAGGTTTAAATGTCAATTACTATCTTTTTCATTCACTTTGATTCCTAATTCATTCTTATCTTTTTCTTCAAGCATCCCAATAGCAACAATCTCTCCAATGTTTAATGCAACGTCAATTACTATCTTATCGACTTGATTCTCATCCATCTCTTATCTTTTTCTTCAATATCCCAATAGCAATAATCGTAACAATGGTGTCGCAATGTCAATTATTATCGTTTATCGACTTGATTCATCCATCTGTTATCTTTTCTTCAACATCCCAATAGCAACAATCTCTGTGTTGCTTAAATGCATCGTCAATTACTATCTTTATCGACCTTGATACCTATCCATCTTTATCTTTTCTTCAATGTCCCAATAGCAACAATCTCCAAAGGTTTAAATGCAATGTCAATTACTATCTTTTTATCGACCTGATTCATCCATCTTCTTATCTTTTTCTTCAACATCCCACAGCTAAATAACCTTTAAAGGTTTAAACAAACGTCAATTACTATCTTTTATCGATTCTGATTCCCATCCATTTCTTATCTTTTCTTCAACATCCCAATATAAAAAATTCCAAAAAGGTTTAAATGCAACGTCAATTACTATCTTTTTATCTACTTGATTCTCATCCATATCTCTTTACTTTTTTCTTCTGAATATCCCAGTAGCTACAATTTCAAAGTTTTAAATGCAACGTCAATTACTATTCCTTATCGACTTGATTCCCATCCAACTTCTTATCTTTTCTTCAATATCCCAATAGCAACAATTCTGCGGTTTAACAACGTCAATTACTAGCCCTTTTTATCGACTTAATTCATCCATCTCTTTATCTTTCTTCAACATCCCAATAGCAACAATCTCCAAAGGTTTAAATGCAACGTCAATTACTATCTTTTTATCGATCAGATTCCCATCCATCTCTCTTATCTTTTCTTCAACATCCCACATAAACAATTCTGAAAGGTTTAATAACGTCAATTACTATCTTTATCTACTTGATTCCCATCCATCTTTATCTTTTCTTCAACATCCTCAGTAGCTACAATCTCCAAAGGTTTAAATGCAACGTCACCACTATCTTTTTATCTACTTGATTCCCATCCATCTCTTATCTTTTCTTTCAACATCCTAATAGTAACAATCTCAAACGTTTAAATGCAACGTCAATTACTATCTTTATCGACTTGATTCATCCATCTTTATCTTTTTCTTCAACATCCCAATAGCAACAATCTCCAAAGTTTTAAATGGCACGTCAATTACTATCTTTATCGACTTGATTCCCATCCATCTGTTATCTTTTCTTCAACATCTCCAAGAAAAGTAAATAATCAAAAGGTTTAAATGAATGTCAATTACTAGCCTTTTTATCGACTTTGATTCCATCCATCTCTTATCTTTCAACATCCCAATAGCAACAATCTCCTTCAAAGGTTTAAATGCAACGTCAATTACTATCTTTTTATCGACTTGATCTCCCATCCATCTCTTATCTTTTCTTCAAGATCCCAATAGCAACAATCTCCAAAGGTTTAAATGCAACGTCAATTACTATCTTTTATCGACTTGATTCCCATCCATTTCTTATCTTTTCTTCAACATCCCAATAGCAAAAATCTCCAAAGGTTTAAATGCAACGTCAATTACTATCTTTTATCGACTTGATTCCCATCCATCTCTTATCTTTTCTTCAACATCCCAGTAGCTACAATCTCCAAAGTTTTAAATGCAACGTCATTTACTATCTTTTATCGACTTGATTCCCATCCATCTCTTATCTTTTCTTCAACATCCCAATAGCAACAATCTCCAAACGTTTAAATGCAACGTCAATTACTATCTTTTATCGACTTGATTCCCATCCATCTCTTATCTTTTCTTCAACATCCCAATAGCAACAATCTCCAAAGGTTTAAATGCAACGTCAATTACGATCTTTTATCGACTTGATTCCCATCCATCTCTTACCTTTTCTTCAACATCCCAATAGCAACAATCTCCAAAAGTTTAAATGCAACGTCAATTACTATCTTTTATCTACTTGATTCCCATCCATCTCTTATCTTTTCTTCAACATCCCAATAGCAACAATCTCCAAACGTTTAAATGCAACGTCAATTACTATCTTTTATCGACTTGATTCCCATCCATCTCTTATCTTTTCTTCAACATCCCAATAGCAACAATCTCCAAAGGTTTAAATGCAACGTCAATTACTATCTTTTATCTACTTGATTCCCATCCATCTCTTATCTTTTCTTCAACATCCCAATAGCAACAATCTCCAAACTTTTAAATGCAACGTCAATTACTATCTTTTATCGACTTGATTCCCATCCATCTCTTATCTTTTCTTCAACATCCCAATAGCAACAATCTCCAAAGGTTTAAATGCAACGTCAATTACTATATTTTATCGACTTGATTCCCATCCATCTCTTATCTTTTCTTCAACATCCCAATAGCAACAATCTCCAAACGTTTAAATGCAACGTCAATTACTATCTTTTATCTGCTTGATTCCCATCCATCTGTTATCTTTTCTTCAACATCCCAATAACTACAATCTCCAAACTTTTAAATGCAACGTCAATTACTATCTTTTATCTACTTGATTCCCATCCATCTCTTATCTTTTCTTCAACATCCCAATAGCTACAATCTCCAAACGTTTAAATGCAACGTCAATTACTATCTTTTATCTACTTGATTCCCATCCATCTGTTATCTTTTCTTCAACATCCCAATAACTACAATCTCCAAACGTTTAAATGCAACGTCAATTACTATCTTTTATCTACTTGATTCCCATCCATCTCTTATCTTTTCTTCAACATCCCAATAGCAACAATCTCCAAACGTTTAAATGCAACGTCAATTACTATCTTTTATCTACTTGATTCCCATCCATCTCTTATCTTTTCTTCAACATCCCAATAGCAACAATCTCCAAACGTTTAAATGCAACGTCAATTACTATCTTTTATCTACTTGATTCCCATCCATCTCTTATCTTTTCTTCAACATCCCAATAGCTACAATCTCCAAACGTTTAAATGCAACGTCAATTACTATCTTTTATCTACTCGATTCCCATCCATCTCTTATCTTTTCTTCAACATCCCAATAGCAACAATCTCCAAACGTTTAAATGCAACGTCAATTACTATCTTTTATCTACTTGATTCCCATCCATCTCTTATCTTTTCTTCAACATCCCAATAGCTACAATCTCCAAACGTTTAAATGCAACGTCAATTACTATCTTTTATCTGCTTGATTCCCATCCATCTGTTATCTTTTCTTCAACATCCCAATAACTACAATCTCCAAACGTTTAAATGCAACGTCAATTACTATCTTTTATCTACTTGATTCCCATCCATCTCTTATCTTTTCTTCAACATCCCAATAACTACAATCTCCAAACGTTTAAATGCAACGTCAATTACTATCTTTTATCTACTTGATTCCCATCCATCTCTTATCTTTTCTTCAACATCCCAATAGCAACAATCTCCAAACGTTTAAATGCAACGTCAATTACTATCTTTTATCTACTTGATTCCCATCCATCTCTTATCTTTTCTTCAACATCCCAATAGCAACAATCTCCAAACTTTTAAATGCAACGTCAATTACTATCTTTTATCTACTTGATTCCCATCCATCTCTTATCTTTTCTTCAACATCCCAATAGCTACAATCTCCAAACGTTTAAATGCAACGTCAATTACTATCTTTTATCTGCTTGATTCCCATCCATCTCTTATCTTTTCTTCAACATCCCAAAAACTACAATCTCCAAACGTTTAAATGCAACGTCAATTACTATCTTTTATCTACTTGATTCCCATCCATCTGTTATCTTTTCTTCAACATCCCAATAACTACAATCTCCAAACGTTTAAATGCAACGTCAATTACTATCTTTTATCTACTTGATTCCCATCCATCTCTTATCTTTTCTTTAACATCCCAATAGCTACAATCTCCAAACTTTTAAATGCAGCGTCAATTACTATCTTTTATCTACTTGATTCCCATCCATCTGTTATCTTTTCTTCAACATCCCAATAACTACAATCTCCAAACTTTTAAATGCAACGTCAATTACTATCTTTTATCTACTTGATTCCCATCCATCTCTTATCTTTTCTTCAACATCCCAATAGCAACAATCTCCAAAGGTTTAAATGCAACGTCAATTACTATCTTTTATCTACTTGATTCCCATCCATCTCTTATCTTTTCTTCAACATCCCAATAGCAACAATCTCCAAAGGTTTAAATGCAACGTCAATTACTATCTTTTATCTACTTGATTCCCATCCATCTCTTATCTTTTCTTCAACATCCCAATAGCTACAATCTCCAAACGTTTAAATGCAACGTCAATTACTATCTTTTATCTGCTTGATTCCCATCCATCTCTTATCTTTTCTTCAACATCCCAATAACTACAATCTCCAAACGTTTAAATGCAACGTCAATTACTATCTTTTATCTACTTGATTCCCATCCATCTCTTATCTTTTCTTCAACATCCCAATAGCAACAATCTCCAAACATTTCAATGCAACGTCAATTACTATCTTTTATCTACTTGATTCCCATCCATCTCTTATCTTTTCTTCAACATCCCAATAGCTACAATCTCCAAACGTTTAAATGCAACGTCAATTACTATCTTTTATCTGCTTGATTCCCATCCATCTCTTATCTTTTCTTCAACATCCCAATAACTACAATCTCCAAACGTTTAAATGCAACGTCAATTACTATCTTTTATCGACTTGATTCCCATCCATCTCTTATCTTTTCTTCAACATCCCAATAGCAACAATCTCCAAACGTTTAAATGCAACGTCAATTACTATCTTTTATCGACTTGATTCCCATCCATCTCTTATCTTTTCTTCAACATCCCAATAGCAACAATCTCCAAAGGTTTAAATGCAACGTCAATTACTATCTTTTATCTACTTGATTCCCATCCATCTCTTATCTTTTCTTCAACATCCCAATAGCAACAATCTCCAAACGTTTAAATGCAACGTCAATTACTATCTTTTATCTACTTGATTCCCATCCATCTCTTATCTTTTCTTCAACATCCCAATAGCAACAATCTCCAAAGGTTTAAATGCAACGTCAATTACTATCTTTTATCTACTTGATTCCCATCCATCTCTTATCTTTTCTTCAACATCCCAATAGCAACAATCTCCAAACGTTTAAATGCAACGTCAATTACTATCTTTTATCTACTTGATTCCCATCCATCTCTTATCTTTTCTTCAACATCCCAATAGCTACAATCTCCAAACGTTTAAATGCAACGTCAATTACTATCTTTTATCTGCTTGATTCCCATCCATCTCTTATCTTTTCTTCAACATCCCAATAACTACAATCTCCAAACGTTTAAATGCAACGTCAATTACTATCTTTTATCTACTTGATTCCCATCCATCTCTTATCTTTTCTTCAACATCCCAATAGCTACAATCTCCAAACGTTTAAATGCAACGTCAATTACTATCTTTTATCTACTTGATTCGCATCCATCTCTTATCTTTTCTTCAACATCCCAATAACTACAATCTCCAAACGTTTAAATGCAACGTCAATTACTATCTTTTATCTACTTGATTCCCATCCATCTCTTATCTTTTCTTCAACATCCCAATAGCTACAATCTCCAAACGTTTAAATGCAACGTCAATTACTATCTTTTATCTGCTTGATTCCCATCCATCTCTTATCTTTTCTTCAACATCCCAATAGCTACAATCTCCAAACGTTTAAATGCAACGTCAATTACTATCTTTTATCTGCTTGATTCCCATCCATCTCTTATCTTTTCTTCAACATCCGAATAACTACAATCTCCAAACGTTTAAATGCAACGTCAATTACTATCTTTTATCGACTTGATTCCCATCCATCACTTATCTTTTCTTCAACATCCCAATAGCAACAATCTCCAAAGTTTTAAATGCAACGTCAATTACTATCTTTTATCTACTTGATTCCCATCCATCTCTTATCTTTCTTCAACATCCCAATAGCAACAATCTCCAAAGGTTTAAATGCAACAACGTCAATTACTGTCTTTATCTGCGCGGTTCCCATCCATCTCTTATCTTTTCTTCAACATCTGTGTAATCTCCAAAGGTTTAAATGCAACATCCAAATTGCTATCTTTTATCTACTTGATTTCATCATCTCTTATCTTTCTTCAACATCCCAATAGCAACAATCCTCCAAACGTTTGATAAGCGTCAATTACTATCTTTTATCTACTTGATTCCCATCCATCACTTATCTTTTCTTCAACATCCCAATAGCAACAATCTCCAAAGGTTTAAATGCAACGTCAATTACTATCTTTTATCTACTTCGATTTCACATCAATATACGTAACTTTCAACTTCGTATACAATAGCAACAATCTCAAAACATTTAAATGCAACGTCAATTACTATCTTTTATCTACTTGATTCCATCCATCTCTTATCTTTTCTTCAACGTCACCCAATAGCTACAATCTCCAAACGTTTAAATGCAACGTCAATTACTATCTTTTATCTGCTTGATTCCCCGTCATCTCTTATCTTTTCTTCAACATCCAATAACCTACAATCTCCAAACGTTTAAATGCAACGTCAATTACTATCTTTTATCTACTTGATTCCATCCATCTCTTATCTTTTCTTCAACATCCCAATAGCTACAATCTCCAAACGTTTAAATGCAACGTCAATTACTATCTTTTTATCTACTTGATTCCCATCCATCTCTTATCTTTTCTTCAACATCCCAATAGCTACAATCTCCAAACGTTTAAATGCAACGTCAATTACTATCTTTTAATGCTGCTTGATTCACACGCATCATCTCTTATCTTTTCTTCAACATCCCAATAGCTACAATCTCAAACGTTGAAGTACGCGTCGTTACTATCTTTTTATCTGTGATTCCATCCATCTCTTATCTTTTCTTCAACATCCGAATAACTGCAATCTCAAGCGTTTAAATGCAACGTCAATTACTATCTTTTTATCGACTTGATTCCATCCATCCTCTTATCTTTTCTTCCTTTATCTAATGTTTCTGATATCCAAACGTTTAAATGCAACGTCAATTACTATCTTTTTATCTGCTTGATTCATCATCTCTTGTCACTTTTCTTCAACATCTAATACTTCCTGATCTCCAAACGTTTAAATGCAACGTCAATTACTATCTTTTTATCTACTTGATTCCCGTAAATATCACTTATCTTTTCTTCAACATCCCAATAGCAACAATCTCCAAACATTTCAATGCAACGTCAATTACTATCTTTTATCTACTTGATTCCATCCATCTCTTATCTTTTCTTCAACATCAATAGCTACAATCTCCAAACGTTTAAATGCAACGTCAATTACTATCTTTTTATCTGCTTGATTCCCATCCATCTCTTATCTTTTTCTTCATCAATAACTGTTTTACAATCTCCAAACGTTTAAATGCAACGTCTAAATTTACTATCTTTTATCGACTTGATTCCCATCCATCTCTTATCTTTTCTTCAACATCCCAATAGCAACAATCTCCAAACATTTCAATGCAACGTCAATTACTATCTTTTATCTACTTGATTCCCATCCATCTCTTATCTTTTCTTCAACATCCCAATAGCTACAATCTCCAAACGTTTAAATGCAACGTCAATTACTATCTTTTATCTGCTTGATTCCCATCCATCTCTTATCTTTTCTTCAACATCCCAATAGCAACAATCTCCAAACGTTTCAATGCAACGTCAATTACTATCTTTTATCTACTTGATTCCCATCCATCTCTTCTCCTTTCTTTGATATCTCCCGTATCTTTTTTATTCTCTAATTGTAACCCTCTGCGCACTATTGGCACTTCTGCCTTGCTTTGGGGGAAATGATTATATAAAAAGGACTCAGATGAATAGGGGTTTATCCTGGCCATACTCCTCTTTCTCAGAGAATGACTGATCCAAGACGAGTTAGGTTGATTTCATACGAGAGACTTTAGTTTAGGTAAGGTTCGAAATAATAACTTTTCCTCCTCAAATAAGAGAAAGTAACCTTCAAAATTAAAAACAGCCCTCTCAGTACCCTCTATGATGTTCCTCCACTACCCCAGCCAATGACCAAAGTTACATATTACATTAGCTCTTAAGAATGACGCCAAACTGATTACGATCAGGCAAGAGACAAGCAAATCTATGGTACTGTAGGGAATACATTAATTCAATCAAACAATGTTTCCTTTTAA
Source organism: Ascarosepion bandense (assembly GCA_037127315.1). Taxonomy (NCBI): domain Eukaryota; kingdom Metazoa; phylum Mollusca; class Cephalopoda; order Sepiida; family Sepiidae; genus Ascarosepion; species Ascarosepion bandense. The sequence goes on along the minus strand of JBBBDQ010001247.1, from coordinate 1,428,600 downwards.
CATATGCAATATAATACAAGATTCAAATAAACTCATACATTCGAAACAAGTGTCAAAATTTATGGACCTGCAACTAAAACAAGAAAGTTTACAAATTTTAAACCAATTTAGAAGAATGGCATCACCGTCTCAGACTTTCTCAGAAAACAGAATCCCTCCTATCAAGAATCCCACTAGGTCACACAAAAATCACACACTCATTTCTCAAAAAAGAATTTAAAATTTCCTGAAGAAACAGCATATCAATGAATATATAGTGTCAAAACATATTCTAACCGATTGTAGTGGCCATACCCCAATACGTCAACATTCTTATGATAGATCTAGTGTAGAATACCGTTTTTAAAATAGAAACAATAGCCAAAAAATTTTATTTGAAAGTTGGGTTGGTCTATACCACAGTATTACAACAATAAATAACCCCGTACTAGATGAAACTAAAACCGAAAGACTTGTCTACAAGGCATATATTAAAATACAAATTTTGAGCCTTAATTAACGAAATGAGTTTATATATAAAATCTAAACTTATTTATAAATGGAACTTTGTTTGTCTGTGTGTGTGTCCGTTAACTATAGATGCCGATTTACAGTTCTACAATAAGCGTCTGCGAATCGATAATCGAAAAAATCGGGTTATAGAAGGAGTGGTCCGATTTTCATCAAATTTGATACACTTATAGACAAAGACATAAGAAACGATATTCAGAACTTTCAATGATGCAATTCTTAAAATAGTGCAGAAAATCGATAATATATATATATATATATAAAAGGCAAGTTGTTTGTGTGTGAGTCTGTTTAACTGCCTGTATGTCTGCATTTTTTCAGCCCTTTCATTTTAATTTTTGCTTCGGGTTTGGCTTTAAGTACGTATAGTTGTAATTCTTAGTCTCAGAGGCCTTATTTAGCCTTCAAAATTCAGTTTACGATGAAAAAACTTATTTGATCAATATTTGACTTACATCCATTCATTTTTCTTTCAGTCTACGGTTTCGCTTTAACCGGAAACAACTATTGCTTTTTAGTGTTTCGTGCCAATGTCCAAAGAGTCTGAGCTCCAGGACCATGGATTACTTTTAAAGCTTTCATTACACCCGAGCAACGCCGGGCTATACTGCTAGTAGAACAATAACAAAACAAACAATATGCTATAAATTAGCTGATAGTACGTCTTCTCAATGCACCAGCACTCTCCTTAATATTCTTACTGTTTCCAATAAAGATGGCCACAACTACTCTCATGACTTCCAATTCTTCCACACTTTAATTTCCGTAAGTTTGTCGGGTTTTGATATATTACGCGCAATCTTTCAAATTTAATGGTAAAGCAAAATCCACTGACATGTTTTCTAGTTTCTTCAAGCGTTAGGAATTTCGAACGAACCCCTTATTTTCACTAAAGTATATCGTTCTCATTCCACGTGCAATGCCACTTCCGGATTCAATGTTGTTATCTTCCTTTAATTCAACTCTATAAGTTATCTGTTAACCACTGCTGTAGCTAGGCAATGAATTCAAAACAATTTGTGTCAACTCACTGGAGCTAAACAATGCCTATATCCACTGGAGATGTGTACTTGAATTTCTGAAAATTTTAAAACTAATGTCTCAGTAATCTTTTTTACCAGAGTTCATATTGCAGTTTTTGAAACTAATCATTTTCTCTAGCACTCCGTATAACTGTCCCTATATTTTCTTCATTCTTATGATTGGCCGGCATAAGGTATCATTGAGGTTTAGCATATGCACTGATTCCTTGCGTTTACGTAGATACCAACAGTGTTCTCTATGTAGGAGGTTGCGATCCCTTTACCCCTTCATAATCGGTCATCTACACCTGATTTGTCCATCTGCCTTCGTGTTACAAACTTAGATGTTCTTGCAGCCTTACCTTAAGGAGGCAGTTAGAACAGAATAAATAATGTAAATACTACTTCATCTCATAAGTATGTACAGTTCCGCAAGGCCCCCGAAAGCCGCAAGGCTCCATGGTTCTGCAGATCTATTACAATGAAAAGAATTAACAAAATAGATCTTAGGATTAACTACAAAATTATTATCATATTTTATGTTGAAATAAACTTCTATCAACTCGTCTCACCCTCTCTTTCTCTCTCTTTATATATATATATATATATATATATATATATATATATATATAAGTGAAAAACTTTGGAGAAGATTGAGAGCTGAAACGCATTGAAATGGCTATAAAAATAGCTAAAAATCATCAAAAAACTAAAAGTTGTGAAAACGTTCGTAATATATAGCTTTAAAACGCCAATAACGCGACTTCTTCCCTTTTTAATCGTGATCACTGTATAACTGCGTTCCGAGAGTATGTTATTTTGTTTAAGTACCATTTATTGTGGGTTCAGTATGTTCGGGGGTGGGGTGGGGGGTTTGCAAATTACATTCTGCGGGTAAAGGGCCCGCAAGGCACATTCGGCGGGGTGGGTGCGTGTGATGTCCCTAAGCACAACACTGAGTATAGACAAATGCTTTTTGTGTCTATGAGTTTCGTTTTCTGCACATTGAAAACGAAAGGTAATATTAAATATTTACCAGTATTCTTATAGAATCTTTTTTAACGGAGGCTATTGAATTGATTTCCGGTTTCATTGTTTTGCTTTTATTCGAAATAAATTGATGAATATTCAACAAAAAATAAGAATTAGCATTTGTTCAAAAGATACAATTTTTTTTTTTTTGGTTTTATTGAAAGATTTTAAAGGAAATTGTTTTACAAGAGAACACTTTATTCATGGTTTAGCGTGGGCACTTTCTCATAAACTGTTATAATATTTTTGTGAAATAATAAACAACGCAAGAAATAATGGACAGCAAACGTAAAGATTAAAAAACAAAACCTGTTTCAAAAGATAGAACAAATGGAAGTTAAAATATTGTTTAAAAAATATTTTAGAATCTTTGAATAATTTCTGCTGAGATATTCACTAAAGAAACGATGAATCTGATTATTTTAGTTCCCTGAGAGAGAAGCACACCAAAAACGTGAAGCAGGATCATAAATATATGAAGCCTAATATAACCACTACGAGATGCAATCCCTTAACTATATACCAAGAGAGAGCACCACAGCCCAGTATGTGCGATAGGGTGTAGAGTTCTTATAAAAACAGAGCATACCTTTGTAATTCAGGCCCAGTTATAACCTCTTTAAAAAAAAAAAAGATTCCTAAAATTCAAGGACTCAAGTATTTTGATGTGAACTATTGGTTTGGCTGAAAAAAAAACCCTTCAAAATTATTAACAGACGTGTCAACACCTTCTATGATATTCCCCCACTACTCACGATCAACAGCTCTTAGGGGTCACGCTAAACTGCATATGATCAGAAAACTGACAACAAATCTATGGCCAGTTAATTGCCATATGTGATACACGCTTTGGGCGATCATGTCTCGTAAGAGACATGACTGACTTGGCAGTAGGTTGCCATTGCTTTCTGCAATAGACTGGTTGCCAGACAAGGCTATAGAACCCAATATGTTCTGTTATGTAATCCATAACTAGAGGCAAGAGACGGATTAATACCTTTTACAAGGGTATTTGTGCGTAAGTGAATGCCATAAATTCAATTAGGGATTCGAACTCGGCACCCCGATTTGTCGTTCCGAGTCGATATCCACTGCACCACAACATACATTTGCAGCGTATGATACTGAAGGAAATATCTTAATTCAAGAAGATGAAATTTGTTTTTGTTCCCACACGCAAGAATATACAAGCTTTAAATTATCTATGAACTCCTAAATTCTAAACAAGTGGCAAGATTTATAGAAAGGAAGCCGAAACAAGTACATTTACCAATTCTGAACTGATTTTTAAAAGAATGGCATCATCGTCTCAGACATTCTCAGAAAACAAATTTCCAAGAGTCACACTAGGTCACACATAAATCACTCCCTCATTTCTAAAAACAAAATTAACTTCCAGAATGTATATCACATTGGAAATAGTTTCAAACATATTCTAACCCATTGTAGTGACATTGCCCTAATACATGAACGATTTTATGACATAAGTAGTATAGAAAACCGTTTTATAAAGATGAAACAAGAAACAATAGGAGCCTACTTGAAAGTGGAGTTGATCTAAGTGGAGTTGATCTAAGTGGAGTTGATCTAAGTGGAGTTGATCTATACCGCTGTATCACAACAATAAATATTCTCGTACTAGATGCATAACAGAAGCGTGATGGAAACAAAACCAAGAAAATTGTTTACAAGCCATATATTTAAATCAATTTAGGCGTAACAAAACGAGCTTAGGCAACACAGAATAATGGGGAAAGGTAATACATTAGAGATTATCTTTCTCAGAAAACAGAATTCCTTCTATCAAGAATCAGCTAGGTTACACAGAAAACACTCATTTCTCAAAAAGAATTAATAAGTTCCTAAATAAACAGCATATCAGTGCATATATAGTGTCAAAACATACTCTAACCGATTGTAGTGGCCTTACCCCAATACGTTAACATTCTTATGATATATCTAATGTAGAATAGCTTTTTTAATATATAAACCATGACCTACGATCCTCGTTGAAAGTTGGGTTGGTCTATACCACAGTGTTACAACAAAGAATAACCCCGTTCCTGACATAACTGAAGAGTGATGAACTAAAACCGAAACACTTGTTTACAAGGCATATTTTTAAAAGCAAATTGTGAGCATTAATTAACGGACTCAATTTGTATAAAACAGAACCATAAAAAAAAAACAATTATAAATTAGGTGACAGCAATCTTCTCAATACGCCATATATTTAAATCAAATATTGGGCATAAAAATGTTTTTATAACACAGAACAATGGGAAAAAACAATACATTAGAGATTAGGTGACAGGAACTCTTCTGAATACGGCAACAACGTCATCAGTATTCCTATTGGTTCCCTAAAGATAGTCACAAATATACTAATGGCTTCCATTTTGTCCAGACTTTAATTTTAAGTTTGTTAGGTCTTCATATATTACGCGCATTCTTTTAACTTTAATAGAAAGGCGAAATCTACCGGCATGTTTTGTAGTTTTTCTTTACAAGGACAATGTCTACTCTTCTAGTGTAGATTGGATGACCCGTTTTGTCTCATATTCATAGAAAATTTTCGTTTCCTTTTTAAGAATATATTACATTTATGTAATACAAATACAGTAATGCAAAATTATGTTTTCACAATAAAGTTAATAGTATCAATAGATGTTAGTAAAATGGAAATTTTGAATGATTTTCACACTAATAATTGTGTGATTGTAAATATTTCTTTGATTATTTTACGAGTGTTATTCGTAAGATGTAACCCATTACTCTCTGTTATATGATCGTATCATGGGTAAGTAAATCAGATACGCTGATAGATACTTTTGAGTGTGAAGCGGGTGGTTAAACATCCATCCTACTTACAGCACCTGGTATTCCCAAGTGGTCACCCATCTAAGTACTGACCAGGGCAAACGGAAAGTAAAGATGTAAATGAAGTGCAACGATGCAAACGGAAAACAAAGATGCAAATGCAGAGCAAAGATGGAACTTGAGGGTAAAGATGGAATCGGAAAGTAAAGACGTAAACAGAAAGCAAGGATGCAAAAGAAAAGCTAAGGTGCAAACGGAAAGCAAAGAAACAAACAGAAGGCAAAGAAGTAAACGGAAAACAAAGATGCAAACGGAAAGCTAAGATCCAACGGAAGTCAAAGGTGCAAACAAGTAGCAAAGATGCAAATGAAATGCAAAGACGCAAACAAAAAGCTAAGATGCAACGGAAGTCAAAGGTGCAAACGAAAAGCAAAGACGCAAACGAAGGACAAAGACGCAAACAAAAAGCAAAGATGCAAATGTAATGCAATGACGCAAACGGAAACCAAAGACGCAAACGAAAAGCAAAGATGCAAACGGAAAACAAAGATGCAAATGGAATTCAAAGGTGCAAACGGAAAGCAAAGACGCAAACGAAGGACAAAGACGCAAACGGAAAGCAAAGACGCAAAAAAAGCAAAGATACAAACGGAAAGCAAAGATGAAATGTAAAGGTGCAAACGGTAGCAAAGATGCAAACAAAAGACAAAGATGCAAACGGAAAGCTAAGATTCAACGGAGGTCAAAGGTGCAAGTGAAAAGCAAAGATGAAAATGAAATGTAAACATGCAAACGAAAAGCAAAGATGCAAACAAAAAGCAGACATTATACACTGTTGTCCCCAAACACGAACTGATTTCACAAGTGATAGGAACACTGAGCCCGGGATGAAAATTAATTTGCAATATACCCCGTGTAGTGTTCTGGGTGTGACGGTAAATTGCATCCAGCAGCAAGGCCTCTGTTTGAGAAGCTGTGAGGAGAATGGAACCAGCTTTTAATTGCTGTTGTTCCCAGGTCCACTCTAACCTGAAGTGATAGCACCTGTTAGGGTCTCAGCTATGAGCAAATAGTTCATTCTAAAATTGGGGTCAAAACGCCATGAAAGTATAAAATAGACTTTTTATAGAAATATATACATAAAAAATAGTCTTTTATAGAAAAACTAGCAGTATAGCCCGGCGTTGCTCGGGTATAATGAAAGCTTTAAAAGTAATCCATGATCCTGGAGCTAAGACTCTTTGGACGTTGGCAGGAAAGACTAAAAAGTAATAGTTGTTCCAGTTAAAGCGAAAACGTAGACTAGCAGTATAGCCCGGCGTTGCTCGGGTATAATGAAAGCTTTAAAAGTAATCCATGATCCTGGAGCTAAGACTCTTTGGACGTTGGCAGGAAAGACTAAAAAGTAATAGTTGTTCCAGTTAAAGCGAAAACGTAGACTGAAAGAAAAATAGATGTAAGTCAAATTTTGATTTCCTGGTATTGATATCAAATTTTCTGCACTATTGTAAGAACTGCAACCTTGAAACTTCTGAATATCGTTTCTTATGTCTTTGTCTATGAGTGTATCAAATTTGGTTAAAATCGGACCACTCCTATTACCCGATTTTTTCGATTATCGATTTTCGATATTTATCGGGGATACCTCGACACAAAACCTAGCTAAGAACACTCACAGACGCTTGTAGTACAAATGTGGAAATTTGTAAAATTCCATAGGTAACGGACACACACAGACACACACAAAATTCCATTTCTAAATAAGTTTAGATATACGTTTTTGAATTAAAAATATTACCAACAATACATTTTTGAAAGAAAACATTTTTACCAGCAATACAAAAACTAGAAGACACAAATTTTCATAAAAAATCTGACTAAACCAACTTTCTCACTAAAAACCGAACATTAAAAAGTTTCCTTAAAACACGACCTTTGTGGCATTAAATAACCCACAAAGGTTGATATTCCAGTTGAATCCATTGCATTCACTTACGCACAAATACACTTGGGAAAGGTATTAATCCGTCTCTTCCCTCCAGTTATGGTTTAAATAGCAGGACAGATTGGGTTCTATAGCCTTGGCTGGCAACCAATCTACCGCAGAAAGCAATGGCAAACTACTGCGGAATTATCTTCTGCCCAGTCAGTCATGTCTCTTTCGAGACATGATCGCCCAAGCGTGTTTCACGTATGGCACTTAACTGACTGACTGAATATAATAGTTGGAATCATGATTAAGGCTACTACTGGTCATAAAATGGGGGATCGGTTTTCTATTGTTATGAAGTAATAAACTGATCCCCTACTAATTACTACTTAATAACATAATACATCTCTTATACTTCTAGCTATGAGTCAAGTAACAGGTCAGGTTGGGTTCTATAGCCTTGGTCGTCAACCAGTCTACCGCAGAAAGCAATGGCAACCTACTGCGGAATTATCTTCTGCCCAGTGAGTCATGTCTCTTTCGAGACATGATCGCCCAAGCGTGTTTCACGTATGGCACTTAACTGACTGAAGCTTTCTTCCATCGTGATCGGATTGATTGTTGGTGTATTTTTTATAGTTTAAAACTCTCCCACTGTCAACTCTAGTTCTATTTTGGTTTGTTGTTTGTTCGCCTATTGTTAATTCTTGTCCATGTGTGTCATATATTATATTCGATTGTGTATTGCCTTTAGGAATCGAGGAGCAACGGGTTGCCGTTGCTTGCCGAGGTAAGAATGATGATGTGATGCGCGTGATTAAATTAAATCCAAGAGAATGAATGTTTTTTTCTCGTGATGTGTAGATTTAGATGTCAAATTTAGATGTGACAAGGAAAGAATCCATGCTGTCGATTTCATTGAGATGTGCGTAAAATTGTCGAACATTTGTACATGAAAAAGACTGGATTTTTAAAAGATTGTTAATATTCCAAGTCTTCGGAACCTTGCCGTTGTTGAGGAAGTCGTGTTCTTTCAATTAAATGTGACCTTTTTTCATCTGATCTCATTTTATCTTTTTTTCTTTTAGTATTTTTGCAAGATTTCCGCCTTTATTGCTGTTTGTTCTTCAAAAGATTGTCTTTCGCAAGCTGACTCAGTAATTGCCTGGTTGGTAAATGTGTCACATATTTCAGGTAAAAGAAAATGTGTTTTGTTTTTTTGCTTCATAAATCATCCGTTTGTATGAAAGAATGTGGAGAAGGAGATTCATACGAGGCGGTGTTTTATTAAGATGTACAAATTATTTTTATTTTTTTTACTATTTTCAACCTCCTATCACGACAATCTGATGCTAACAGGCCAGATAGAGGGAAAAAGAGACAGGAGAAAGCAACGGATAACGTATTTGAAGGACCTAATCATGTGGTTGGCGGAACGAGGTTTGCAGGGTGTAATAGGAGTAGGGGTGCTCATAGCCACCAGGGATAGGGAAAAGTGGAAGGTCATGATCGCCTACGTCCTGAAGGGACACGGCACATAGAAGAAGAATATATATGTCAACTGTTTATAAGAAATTATAATGTGGGTATGAAATGGGGGATCAATTCTATTTTATTTATTTTTTTAAATTTTTTTAATCATATCACCCCGAGCAAGGCGGTAAGGCCACTGGTGTGCAGGGGGCTACGTAAGAGTGAATAGATTGGAAAAGAGAAAGCCGGAAACTACATCCTAAACAGGGAACAAGGGATGAGCCTCTACACCTGTTCAATAGACTTGGGTGGAGTGTGAACCGGGCGATAGTTTAGTCTATCTACTCCAATTGAATGTGAACCGGGCGATAGTTTAGTCTATCTACTCCAATTGAATGTGAACCGGGCGATAGTTTAGTCTATCTACCTGTACAATAGACGTTAGTGGAGTGTGAAGCGGGCGATAGTATATAAACTGAACCCTCATTTTGGGGCCATGCTAGTTTCTATACATATATATTCTAGATTTATGGGCTTGAGATAGTGGATGACGGAACGAGGATTGCATGGTGTAACAGGAGAAGGCGTGCTCAGAGCCACCAGGGATAGGAAAAAGTGTAAAGCCATGATCGCCTACGTCCTGAAGCGACAAGGCACATAGAAGAAGAATATATATGCCAACTGTTTATAAGAAATTATAATGTGGTTATGAAATGGGGGATCAATTCTATTTTATAATCAATATATAAACTGAACCCTCATTTTGGGGCCATGCTAGTTTCTAAACATATATATTCTAGATTTATATTCTTGAGCTAGTGAATGACGGAACGAGGATTGCATGGTGTAACAGGAAAAGGCGTGCTCAGAGCCACCAGGGATAGGGAAAAATGGAAGGCCATGATCGCCTACGTCCTGAAGGGACAAGGCACATAGACGAAGAAGATCACGACGCTCATTGTAAATATCTCATAAAACGTACGTAGTTCATGATTTGAAGTACAGGGTCATGAAGAAAAACTATAAAACGGTTTTTAGAATGTATGGGAAAGAAGAAGATATACTCATGGTGAATTGGGTAATGTTGATGAATGGGTCACGAAAGGAAATCATTGAGATAAGGACGAAATTCATAGACAACCATCTCCTTCTACTCGGCTTCGGTCTTTTGTGCTATATCTTTAAAGAGAAAAAAAAACAAGTCGTGCTTCTGTAATTGGATTATGATAATGGCTACAATTATGGTCAAATGTGCTATATCAGAAATGTTTGAACAACACGTACTTATATTAATTGAATCTAACCGTATAGTGTCTTTTAAACAATTGAATCAAACAAAAAAAATATTAAGACATCATTCATTGTCTACAGATCAACGTTTTCTAAAAAATATACTGATATATTAAATATACTTATATATCAAATATACGTATATATTATATATATAATGATATGGAAAATCTTTGGGTGACCTTGTCTACAGATAAACGTTTTGTAAAAAATATACTGAGATATTAAATATACTTATATATCAAATATACGTATATATTAAATATATATAATGATATGGAAATTCTTTGGGCGACCTTATTGAATTAAACACTTTTGCTAATCTTACACGCAAAGTACATTCAGTACATTTTATGATCTTTGATGCACTAGTAAACATTTACTGCATTTTAGTGAATGTTGTATGGTGGTTTATAGAGTGGTGCTGTCAAAAGGCTATGCAAAATATTGCGCCACCAACAAAAATTCACTGAAGGAGTTTTCCTGTGAAAAAAGTGATATTTATTCTTACAAGTTCTTCTATGTGCCTTGTCCTTTCAGGACTTAGGCGATCATGGCTTTTTACGTCTTCCTATTTCTGGTGTCTCTTAGCACACTTTCTCGTGTAACACCACGCAACTCTCGTTCTGTCCTCCACCTGCTCAAGCCCTTCAAATATGTTACCCGCTGCTTTTCTCTAAACCTTTTTCCCTCTATCTGGCCTGTTAATATCAGGTTCTCCAAGCCTTTCTTTCTCATTGCATGTTCCAGCAACTCTAGTTGTCTCTTGCTGATATTCAGTATTAATTTTCTTGTCGTTTCCACCCTTTCCAAAACCTCATCATGCTTGGTCCATGATATCCGTAGAAGATTTAAAATATGTAGTGAGTAATTAGTATTGTTGCAACTGGGTCAAAAACTGTCTCAATTCCATGTGACATTGAATGGAAAAGGTTGCAGATTTTCGCATTGGAAATTGTTTTCTATTTTTAATGGAAGTGATCACAAAGCTCTCGGGGATTTCCGTTGAAGAACTTATTTCTTCAGTCACACCGCAATATATTAATTATATTGAAATCAGCACTTTGCGCTGCTTAATCTTCCAAAGATTAAACATTATCATCCAAAAGAAAATTTTTCATTACATAAAAAACTCAGGTGAAAATTTATCCATCTGCCTTGTATGAAAGAAGATTAAACCATAGAAAAGAAAATTTTTCGCCATGTAGGTCCCCATAAATTTTGAGGACGAAGACGACGTGTAGTTTTGCTGTTCCATCCCTATTGTGATAATAGACCGTCCCTTACTCATAATGTAGCCACATTAGAATAGGATTTGAGTAGTATTTATTTTAATCAAGTGTTTCCGTTCTATGTATGCGTATTTAATAACCCACTCGTCCTTTGTGTCCTGTAAGTATTAATTATCCCTTCAATACTATCTTCCTCACTTCTCTCATTCTCACTCACTCACTCACTTCTCTCATTCTCACTCACTCACTCACTCGTTCGCTCACTCACTCACTTCTCTCATTCGTTCGCTCACGCACTCACTCGTTCGCTCACTTCTCTCATTCGTTCGCTCACGCACTCACTCGTTCGCTCACTTCTCTCATTCGTTCGCTCACTCACTCACTCGTTCGCTCACTTCTCTCATTCGTTCGCTCACGCACTCACTCGTTCGCTCACTTCTCTCATTCGTTCGCTCACTCACTCACTTCTCTCACTCACTCACTTCTCTCATTCGTTCGCTCACGCACTCACTTCTCTCACTCACTCACTTCTCTCATTCGTTCGCTCACGCACTCACTTCTCTCACTCACTCACTTCTCTCATTCGTTCGCTCACGCACTCACTTCTCTCACTCACTCACTTCTCTCATTCGTTCGCTCACGCACTCACTTCTCTCACTCACTCACTTCTCTCATTCGTTCGCTCACGCACTCACTTCTCTCATTCTCACTCACTCACTCACTTCTCTCATTCTCACTCACTCACTTCTCTCATTCTCACTCACTCGTTCGCTCACTCACTCACTCACTCACTTCTCTCATTCACTCACTCACTTCTCTCATTCACTCACTCACTCACTCACTCGCTCACTTCTCTCATTCTCACTCACTCACTCGTTCGCTCACTTCTCTCATTCTCACTCACTCACTCGTTCGCTCACTCACTCACTTCTCTCATTCTCACTCGTTCACTCACTCACTCACTTCTCTCATTCTCACTCACTCACTCACTCACTCACTCACTCACTCACTCACTTCTCTCATTCTCACTCACTCGTTCGCTCTCTTTCTAAATACACCTTCATAATTTTTGGTTAATATGAAGAAAGATGTTACAAAAATCAGCTTTTAACTATTTTCATCTGAATTTTGATTTTTTCCTGCAGTCACTCTCTCACCGGCGTGACGTGGCTTCCCTCTGCCTCTTCTATAAATACTTTCACGGCTACCGCTCTGATGAACATGAATCACTGGTGCCCCCTAGGTGTGAATATTCACGAGATATTAGATTGGCTACTCGGTCCCACCTTTTTACAGTGAAAGCGATGAAATGTAACCGCAATTTCTACTCCATCAGCTTCTTTTCCCGCACTTCCCGCCTGTGGAATTCCCTTCCGCATGCTTGCTTCCCCGACGGCTACAACGTCCAGGAGTTTAAATGTAGGGTCAATAGACACCTCCTAACACACTAACTCACACCCATTCTCTCCAACTCTCTCCCTATGTACATCCTCACTCGTCTATCACCCTCCTTCTGAGATTTCCTATACCCAATCGCTCTATGTAACCCCCTGTGCTATAGTGGCAGTGGAATGTCTTGCCTGGGGTGACATGATTAAAAAAAAAAAAAAATTTAAAAAAATAATCGTCTCACGCCAAGCAAGGCAAAACTGCCACTAGTGCGCAGAGAATTAAATAAAAAGTGAATAGAGAGATGAACAAGTCATAGTTGGTGTCGGGAAAAGCGTAAGAGTAGGACGGGTACATTGTTGTAACGAGAGCTGCGTGAGCTCAAAGTGTACATCAAGAAAGAGGATGCGAATGAAAGTGATGACAGTTGACGTTGCATTCAAACTCTTTAACAATTGTAGCTATCAAGAAACTGGAATACGGAAGAGAGTTCCAGAGGCGGGAAATTCAAGAAAAGAAACTGTAGGAGTAGAAGTTGCGATTACACTTCATTGTTTTCACAGTAAAATATATATATATATATATATATATATATATATATATATATATATGTGTGTGTGTGTGTGTGTGTGTGTGTGTGTGTGTATTATATGCGCATGCATTTGATTATTTTATTTACAATAAATACGAAACTCTGAAGTCTAGGTGTTGAAAGTAACATCATCTAAGAGTCACCATTCAGTTTTCTCTTTATTCATTCTAATCTTATATACACAGACATGACAGAATTGAATAGACGTTTACAGAAACCGTTTGTTTTATTAAACAAGTAATTTATACTAGGGAAGTAATTATAAATGGACATAAATTTAATAACTAATACTTGGTGGACATCCCCTTTG
>JBBBDQ010001247.1:1407500-1410000 GCA_037127315.1 Ascarosepion bandense | reverse complement strand
TTTTTATACCTCATAAAAGATGAAATAGTTCTTGTCCTAATACTTTTGCACAGTATTATATATATATATATATATATATATATATATATATATATATATATATATATATATATAGTGTATCGAGACAGCAGATAATTTTCGAAACATATACTGTTAAATAAAAACAATCCACGCATAATAAAATCACATATCAATCTGGTCATAACGCATTACATTGCATTTAGACATATGTTTCAGTTAACATTTCGGTCGCTCACGCGGCGTGACGTCAAAGAACCGCATTACAAATTTACGAACTGCCTCTGCTATTTGGTAACTCTTATCGTTTCTTAGCAATATTTTATTTCAGCACAAGATAAAACATCTAATATGGTGGATGCCTTTACGTTAACGTCCCAGTAACCTCTGAAGATGGCTCATTTGAGCCGAAAGTTTAGAACCAGCATAATAAAACAATACAATTTTTGTCTTTATTTTCACCTGAGATTAAAGCCACACTACAATGTTTAGAACGGCTCATGATTAAACATAATAAACATTTATTGTCTGTTATATTTAACAGTATATATATATATATGTGTGTGTGTGTGTGTGTGTGTGCGTGTGCGTGTATGTATGTATTAATACAAGGAGCGGTAGGTCAATTGATTTTTAAATTACGCAAAGATGAAAACTGACATTTTATTTTAACAGATGAAGTACTAAAGAATAAATTTATTCTATAAAATCGAAAAAAATGAAATGTCGACAATTTACGCATCGTACCTTAGCTTTGAAAATGTCATGTATAGCCAAGTGGATGGTGTCCAGATAGGGTAGTCCTCTTGGCCCTGTGTTGGTTCAAAATGTTCAAAATAGATAACATGGTTTATCTTCTCTCTACAAATATGGAATCGCTTATTGCCAGGTTGTATAGGAAAGAGTGGCTCAAAATGTTGCATATAGCTGATTCCAATAATCATATAATTTATGTATATATTTACGTAAAGCTTTTCCTTGCCGGCAGAAGGATTTTGTGAAGTCTCTTCATTTGTTTTAGCTGTCCCTCGATAAGTATTGACACGCGTGATAGCGCGAAATGACAACAAAACCATGTATTCAAATGCAATGTAATGTGTTATGACCAGATTTAAACGTGATTTTATTAAGTGTAGTTTGGCTTTAATGTAGATGGCCTCCAATATCTGAAGTCTCTTTCTGTGTTTATGAGTGAGTATTATTGACTAAAATCTGTCTGATATTACCTACATGTTTATGTTTTTCTGAGAAATGTTGTTTAATTGTACTCTGATCAGAAAGGTGACATGTAAGCCTACGGGAGAGAATGTTGGAGAATTTTTGTCTTTATTTTCAACTGAAATTAAAACCAAAATACGACGTTTAGAACGGCTCATGATTAAACATAATAGACATTCGTTGTTTCTTATATTTAACAGTATATGTTGAGAAAATTATTTGCTGCCTCGATACACACACACACACACACATATATATATATATATATATATATATATATATGTATATGTGTGTGTGAATTAAAAGATTATTCGCTTTACATCTGTAGCTGCACCCTAAACATGAATTATTATAATATTCTATGGAAAGCAAAAGGAAAAACTTCTACGACGAAGTATGAAATTCTATCAGCTTCGCAGATGTGTACTCCGTATTATTTTTTATTTGTTCTTGACGCCTGTTTTGAAACTAAATAATTCATTTCCAGGGTGATTTGTGAAATGGGTGGATGTGGGAGTCAAGGTGATGAGAAACATTCAAAATTGTCTTTCATGCAGAAGTATTTCCGTTTCTAACGTGAGACAGGTGTTTCAAGAAATTTGATGCCCGACATCTTTTCTGGAGATTTAAAGAAAACACGAATTTTTAAAAATAAGACCATGTTGAGAAAAATAATTCTTCATGATAATTTCTTAATATTTTCATCAACAACCAGAAGCTATAATCAGAGAATTTTCAACAGTATTTCTGGTAGTTTTTACACAGACATATCACAACGTTTTATGAATCGGCAAAAATAGTTTAATTTATATTCAGAGATAGCTGCAGAAAACTATATATGTCAACAGTGCCAACTATTGGAGTAAGGTAATAAACCTAGAAAATCTACACAAATAAACATATTTTTGTGACACTGGCAAATTAATATGCCTAATTTGCATAAGTGCAAGAGAGATCATAATATAACTCGTTACTGAGAATAAGTGACAAGCTGATAAGTGCTAAACTTCACATCCCATCACAACACAATACATATATGGTATTTTCTCGTTGCTGCAAAGATATAGAAAATGTTATAGCTTAAAATGAACTTCTACGTGAAATTCTATCTGATTCTGTAAGTAGAGCAATGCACCAGAAAACCATGATATTAGTATCTCCAAGCCTGTATTGGAAAATCGTCCAAATAACTACAAACGATTATTGATTAACTTTCCCAACAGCCACAATGTTACACTCTTTTGATCAAGTCGAAAGCTTTTCT
>JBBBDQ010001247.1:1350000-1402500 GCA_037127315.1 Ascarosepion bandense | reverse complement strand
GGTTTGCCAAATTGATTCTGCCAGTTTCTCCCAAAAATAACACCTCAAACATTTTGGAACAAAATCAAGAAATGGCTTGCAAATTTTAGCGGCTTCAAAACCAAATTGTTTTCTTTTAATCATCATAACTATTTTGCCTTTCGTCAACATGGCTACTGCTAACCCACAGGAAATTGACGCATTTTGCCTCCAGCGTCTGACGTTTTATACTGACATGAAGTTTGAGTGCTTATTTTTAATCAATTATTAGGTCAGCTTTGATTAAGTTTGTTTCACTGTATCGTGTCAGATTATTTTTTTCTTGTCAAAATCCATCCATTTATTAATCTGACATTCATTCGTGCACTGAATATTGTTGCCTTGTCTGATCTGGTAACGCCGCTATATAGATTCTCGGCAAAATCCAAGGAATAAGTAATATTATCAATTCTGACCTGGCATCTCGATTTCAGTCACAATCTCGCCCTCGTGGGCTAACAAACCTCTACCTTCACAGCGCATCTCCTTTGCCATTGGTGAAACGAAACTCATTAACTAAAAACAAACTTCGCTTTGATTCACTGACCGATCTTTTGCTTCTCAGACATTTTCATGTCAGATGCCATTTTATGAAATAAACAATCAGTAATGTATTAACAGAGGTTACTGATATTTCTCAGCCTAACCAACTTACCGAAATAGATATTTCATTAACATGAGCAAACATTAGAATATTAAGTTTAGAAATAGACCCTTGCTGAGAATGTTTCCTTGTTCTCTGTTTTAACAAGAGAAACAGATTCGAACCGAGCCTTTTTCATCAACACCTTCCCCTAACTTCATGGGTCAAAATAAGTATATTTGAGTTATTACTTTTAGAAAGACTTTTACAAGCACACATACACGCGCACACATAGTTATGATGTGGCGTGATTTTGTATATGTGTGAGGGCGGGTGTTTTCAGATATTTTCTTAATAGATAAAGTGTGAACACGTTGAGCTATGACTGCATTGAAAGAAATAAACAGTTAATCTCCCAAAGAGGTGGGGGTTAACTCAATTGTAAACTATCCAGCACATTTCTTTCTTTTTTTCGACACAGGTTCTGTGCAATTTCATTTAAAAAAGAAAGGGAAAAGTTGATCCCCTGAGACAGCAACTGATGTAAATAATTTCGTTTTTCTGTAAGACCTTCCGGACCAATTTTTCTAATGCAAAGAATTATTATTATTAGAATTATTATTATTATTATTATGTCATTTTTCATCATATTTCGATTTCTGCTTTGGTCTCACTACCAACCAAGTCTGCGGGGAGACCTAAGGCAGGTTGTGGCATGTTGTTATGGCTCCATTTCATGTTTTTCTATCTTCCCTATCATCTCCAGCATTACATAGATAAAGTTTTCCTTAGTTTGTGGGCTGTACTTAATAAGACAATTTTTTGTATATCTCTTAAGCTGGGGTTTCCAGGGATTCTTTCAATGTGTTGTTTTGTTCCATTTTTTATCATTCCAAGTGCACCTACTATCACTGGCACAACTCTTGTTTTCAATTTCCACATTTTTTCTATTTCAATTTCCAGGTCTTTATATTTTGACAGTTTTTCAAATTCCTTGATTGCTATGTTACAATCCGCTGGACAAGCCATATCAATTAATAGACAAGTTTTCTCCTTCTGGTTTTTAACAATAATGTCTGGCCTGTTTGCTTCAATTTTTCTGTCTGTGTAGATGGTGTAATCCCATAGAATGGTTACATCTTCTATTTCTGTAACCGGTGCTGGGTGATGTTCATACCAGTGTTTGCCTACAGCTTTTCCATAATGCTTGCATATTGTCCAATGTAAATATTGTCCAACTCTATCGTGGCGATTTTTATATTCATTTGGGGCAAGCACAGAACAGCCTGAGATTAGGTGGTCTATTGTTTCTTGGTGTTTATCACAAAACCTGCATTTTGGATCCATATTGTTATGCATAATATTTGCCTGGAAGTTTCTCGTGAAAAGACTTTGGTCTTGTGCTGCAAGAATAAATCCTTCAGTTTCGGACTTTAATCCAGATGCACGTAACCATCGATGAGTATTAACTTTGTCAACATTGGATTTATTGGCACGTACTGGATATTGGCCATGCAGAGGTTTGTCTTGCCAGCGCTGTTTCAACTGTCCAAGAGCTTTATCTTTGGCTTTCATTTTCATATTCTTTGCCGCAATAGTCGGCTCTTGGCTTCCGTTCTGCTTTTCTACAGAATCTACTAACTGTAAATCTTGTTTGAATTTACTGCCTTCTTTTATTATTGAGTATTTTTTCTTTCTTTCTTCATGTTGCCTTACTAATTGTATCATCCAATCCTTTGTTGTTTCTATGTATGTTAGTAAGCCAATAGTTGTTGTCTTGTATGTCAGTTCCAGCTGAATAAGACCTCTTCCACCTTCTTTACGGGGTATGTACAGACGGTCTACATCAGCCTTTGGATGATGCATCTTATGCTTAGAAAGAAGCTTTCTTGTTTTAGCATCCATTCGCCTGATGTCGTTTAGAGTCCAGTTTAAGATGTTAAAGCTATATTGGACAACTGGGATTGCAAGGCTATTAATGGCCATAACTCTGTTCTGTGAATTCAATTCAGTTTTTAATATCATTCGTAGCCTTCTATAGTACTCTTTACGTACTATTTCTTTCATCTTTTTATGGTGAATGTTTACGTTCTCATTTAATATTTTTTAATTGCGCTACAATTTTTTGTGCGTTGTGGTGCATTGGTTATCGACTCGGAACGAGAAATCGGGGAGCCGAGTTTCAATTCCAGCTGAATTCATTGCATTCACTTACGCGCAAATACCCTTGGGAAAAGTATTATACCGTCTAATCCTTCCAGTTAGAGGTTAAATAACAGGACAGTTTGGGTTCTATAGCCTTGACTGGCAATCAGTATACCGCAGAAAGCAATGGCAACCTAGTGCGGGATAATCTACTACCCAGTAAGTCATGTCTCTTTCGAAACATGATCGCCCAAGCGTGTATCACGTATGCCATTTAACTGACTCACATTTTTTTGTTAAAATTGGGTATTCTTTTTAGTTTTTATTTATCGGACTTTTCAAAGATGTATCTAAATTTTCATTGTCGATTCTTCAAAGCTTTTTCGACATCTCTCTCTCTCTCTCTCTCTATATATATATATATATATATATTATAAATTATCTTTTAGAACATGTATATAATTTATTTTTATATATCCACTACAATTTGTTTCGACATTGAAACTTCAATGTCTCATCAGGTGGTGTGGCTAGGAATGGAAAGCCTCTTTTCTTATATTTGGTCAGTTGTGTGTGGGGTGTTGGTGGGGGTTAATGATAAGGGAACAAGTCTTGTGGATTGACCTTTAGAATTTTGAAGAAAGTGGTGGGGTAGTTAATATGGTTGATTAATGAGAGTCTTTGATTTCTAGACAGATTTAACATTATTCACAGCTCTATATATTATATATCGAGCACTGTTTTAAATTAATGTTTTGGATGTAGTAAAAATTATTCTTCGTTCTGTATTCACTCTGATATATATATATATATATATATATATATATATATATCCGAGTGAATACAGAACGAAGAAAGAATTCTTACAACAAATACAGAACGAAGAAAGAATTCTTACAACGTCCAAAACATTAATTTAAAATAGTGCTCGATGTATAATAAATAGAGCTGGGAATATTTACTATATATTATATTTTAGAACATGTACATAATCATTCTATATATATCCGCTACAACACCTCTAACAAAACTAAATAACTATAAAGAAAGAGGATTTCCATTACTTTACACACCGCCTGATGAGACATTGAAGTTTCAATGTCGAAACAATCGTACCTTTGTTTTTTTTTTGTTTTTTTTAATCATCTCACCCCAAGCAAGGCATTCCACTGCCACCATTGCGCATGGGGCTACATAGGGGAAGGTAAAGAGAAGGAGTGGATAGACATAGGGAATGTCAGGAGAAAGGTGACAGATGAGTAAGGATAGCGAGGATGAGGGTCGGGCAGATGGGAAGAGTGTTTGATAGAATGGGAGCAGGTTAGTGTGTTAGGAGGTGTCTATTGACCTTACATTTAAACTCCTGGAGATTGTAGCCGTCGGGGAAGCAATCGATTGGGAAGAGAATTCCACAGTCGGGAAGTGCAAGGAAAGAAACTGTTGGAGTAGAAGTTGCAGTTGCATTTTATCGGTTTCACTGTAAAAGGGTGGGATCTAGTTGCTAATCTAGTATCTCGTGCAAATTCGTATTTAGGGGGCACCAGTGATCTAAGTGATTTGTAGCGGATATATATAAAATGATTATGTACATGTTCTAAAATATAATTTATAATATATATATATATATATATATATATATATATATATATATATATCACTTGGGTCTCTGTTATTTCACTCTGTGTCTTTCTTTTGTCGTTCTTTCTTTCTGTTTGCTTTCATTATTATTATTATTATTATTATTATTATTATTATTATTATTGCTTAGTTCTTTTACTTTTATTCATTGGGGGCTACATAGAGGGATTGGGTATAGGAAATGTCAGAAGGAGGGTGATAGACGACTTAGGATGTACATAGGGTGAAAGTTGGAGAGAGTGGATGTGAGTTAGTGTGTTAGGAGGTGTCTATTGACCCTACATTTAAACTCCGGGAGGTTGTAGCCGTCGGGGAAGCAACCATGCGGTAGGGAATTCCACAGGCGGGAAGTGCCAGGAAAGAAGCTGTTGGAGTAGAAATTGCGGTTACATTTCATCGGTTTCACTGTAAAAGGGTGGGACCTAGTTGCCAATCTAGTATCTCGTGCAAATTCATATCTAGTGGGCACCAGTGATTTAAGTTCGTCAGAGCAGAAGCCATGAAAGTATTTATAGAAGAGGCACAGGGAATCCACGTCACACCGGTGAGAGAGATACAGCCAAGTCGGTAACAATCACATTACAGATTCTTCGCTGTATTTTGTCAAGAACCCCGAGGAGAATAGAAGGGGCACCGGACCAGATGTGGCAGCAGTACTCAATACATGGGCGGATGGTGGATTTATATAATTGCAAGATAGATTCAGGCGGAAAGAAAAACAGAGAGCCGACTTTCATAGCTGCGCATTTAGCAATGGATTCGACGTAGTCATTCCACTTGAGGTCCGCTGAGAGTATCAGGCCAAGCAGGCGTAGTGATTTACTCTCTGGGAGGTAAGCCTGTTCTATGCTAATGGGAGGGAGGTGCGGTTTTAAATATTTTAAAAATATATATAAATTTTCATTGTCGATTCTTCAACGCTTTTTTGACAATTCTCTCTCTCTCTCATATATATATATATATATATCACTTTTATCTCTGTTAAGTTTCATCCTCTATCTTTTTTGTCGTAATTTTTGTACTTTTTTTTTTCACCGTATTGATTTTCAGTTAATGTCGTTCCTTCTATACATTCGGTTATTTCTTCTTGATACTTTTTAATTCCGTCTTTTATTTAAATATTTTTCCTCCTATTCATTATTTCTTTCTGAATAATGACTTTCCATATCAACATTTGCTTATATATTTTCATTCCCATTTTCTTTCATTCGTTTTTTTTACCTTTCTTTCCTTAGATCAAAGATCAAACAATCCAATAAACTTTCGAAAAGATGGTCGAAAGAGAAAAAGAAAAAACGGAAAGACAAGAAGAAAGAAAAATGTTAGAAAAGAAGAATTAATGAAGAATCTACTAAAATATTTTATGCAAAAAAAAGTTTTTTTTTCTATTTATTTGTCCAAGCCGAATTTCAACCAACTCTCTATAAACTCTTTAAGCATCTACTGCATTTTTTTTCTTTTTCATTATCGCGAAAAAATATTTATTCTGTTTGTGCATAAATTCTAAAGCAACAAAATAATAGGATCCAACATCTGTTTTATCTTTTCGAAATGATTTGCGATTTCTAAATGATACCTTCAAAAATCAATAACGTGTTCTTTGTGGAGAAAAATCAGCAGATGAGTCTTGAACACCTGCAAAGATGGGCGTTTTTATCGTCCACATTCGTATATAATAGCAGGCTTTCGCGGTATTTCTAAGATATATAAATGCATTGGAGTTTGTAGAAGTAAGAAACTGGCCAACTTCTTTTAAATGCCGTGTTTTTATTAATAGCTGTGAATTGAAATTCATTCTTAGGTAATATATAAGTGGTAAATTCAAGTTACCTTCGCTACTGTTTCCAATTAAAAATATTCTTTTACATTAGTAGCTACCAACCAAGAGACATAACAGTAGATTTAGTCAATTAAGTGTCATACGTGATACACGCTTATGTCAAAATAGACATAACTGACTGGCCAGAGAATTTTCCTGCAGTAAGTTTCCATTACTTTCTGCGGTAGACTGGTTGCCAACAAAGGCTATAGAACCCAATCTGTCCCACTATTTAACACATAGCTAGAGGAAGAGGATATGGATTAATACCTTTTCCACTGGTATTTGTGAATGTAACGGATTTAACTGGAATTCGGTTTTCTGATTTCTTGCTCCGAGCCAATATCTACTGCATAAAAACGAACTGTAGACTAATGAAGCTAAACTACAATTAGATCATTAAGCTAGCAGATTCTATTGCTATAATATACACCCTTAAGAAAATATTATACTTATGTTTAAAAACTTGTTAATTTGTGTTACTTTCAGAAGACAATATCTTATTTTATTCTTCATGCACATATTTTATCGGACCTCCGTATTGCACTTTCCGTCCACTGTTAGAGCAATTCCTATGTATTTAACTTTTTCTAGCTGTTTGATTTTAGTAACACCAATTTGTAGTTGGCATTTGGCATTCCTCCTTTTTAATGATTACCTTACATTCAGTTTTCTTCTAGTTTATTTGTAGTTTTTTTTTTTTTTTTGCTTTCTTTAACTATTTCCTGTAAATGTTGCAAACGCAACTTCTACTCCAACAGTTTCTTTCCTCGCACTTCCCGACTGTGGAATTCCCTTCCACACGATTACTTCCCCGACAGCTACAATCTCCAGGAGTTTAAATGTAAGGTCAATAGACACCTCCTAACACACTAACTTGCTCCCATTCTCAAACACTCTTCCCATCTGCCCAACCCTCATCCTCGGTATTTATCCTTACCCATCTATCACCTTCCTCCTGACATTCCCTATGCCTAACCACTCCTTCTCTTTACATTCCCCTCTGTAGCCCATGCGCAATAGTGGCAGTGGAATGCCTTGCTTGGGGTGAGATGATTAAAAAAAAAAGTTCTTGTAGTTGCTTTCCTGTATGTGCTATCATCACTGTATCATCTGCATATCTTACATCGTTCGGATTTCGGCCACTACTGATGAATCCTTGTAGGACTTCTAGAGTTATCAGAATGGTCCCGCTGTATACGTTGAATAGATCGGGTAAGACTACACATCCTTGTCGTACACCCCTTTCAATCCTTTAAGTCTCTGCTGAATCTGTTAGTATGCAGGCATTTTGCTGCCAGTAAAGGTTCTTGATGACTAAGGTTTTCCTAAATATGTCAAGGTTGCCAAGCGTCTCTATCAGGCCTTTTTGGTGTACTTGTCAAATATCTTTGCATAGTTGATGAAACACAGGTACACGTCCTTCTGTGTTTTTATTGCATTTTCTGATAACACGCTCAGCATAAATATTGCGTTCCTTGTTACAGTGTCGTTGACGAAACCGCATTGTTCTTGCCTTATTTCCGGTCTGATTCTGCTGCACGCTCTGATTATCAGATTCCTGATGATGAGGTTTGTTATATACGTCAATAAACTGATCTTTCGGAGCAGTTTACATTCATTTGCACCCGGCTTTTTAGGCAGTGCTACAAAAATTGCAAATCAAGTTCTGTACTGCAGTGTGGGATGTGCGTTGTGGTACAGTGGATATCGGCTCGGAACGAGAAATCGGGGAGCCGAGTTCGAATTCCAGTTGAATCCATTGTATTCACTTACGCGCAAATACCCTTGGGAAAGGTATTAATCCGTCTCTTCCTTCCAGTTATGGGTTAAATAGCAGGACAGATTGGGTTCTATAGCCTTGGTCGGCAACCAGTCTACCGGAGAAAGCAATGGCAACCTACTGCGGGATAACCTTCCGCCCAGTCAGTCGTGTCTCTTTCGAGACATGATCGCCCAAGCGTGTATCACGTATGGCACTTTAACTGACTGACTGCAGTGTGAGAATGTAGCAACTGTATTACTTACCAGTTTGTGGTCAGTTTACTTTCTTCTTCTCAGGGGCATGAATATGTTTTTCCTTTATTAGATATTTTATTTAAGCTTCCGCGAAGAAATCAAATTTTAATTTATTTCTCTTTACATATATACACTTTTTCCATAATGAATGTTTGTCCGTGTGTATTACTTAAAAGTCATTAAAATATTCTTGTTTGGAAAGATATTTCTTTCTCGTTATATATTACCTTTATCTTTGAAAACCTTACAAAGAGGGATTATTCGGACTTGTATTAAGTAATAGCTTAATATTTACATTATCTCGTCCCCACTATCCAACTTTAAACCATAACAACATCATTCCCAGCAGACTAAGTGGGACTAATGTTATAACCCCCACTCCTAAGGATACAGGTAAGTATAAAATAAAAATCATTCAGTGAGTATATATGCTATATATAAAAAATTCTCTTCCCCCAGTCAGGAGCTATATGCGAAACAGATGCCACCTGATCGTCATTAAGCGACCGTTAGCCTAAATGACGTATAGAGGACAAAATTGATCAAAACTGATATCTCACCCGGAATGGAACATGTGTGATAAGTGTCACTGGACCGTTATCATGCGACTGTTCGTAACAAAAAATAACTCTCGGGAAATGGAACGTCAGAAATGTTGAACCACTATAGACAACAAGAATATGTAAAGCAGATAGACAGACTAAATATAAATAATTTAGCTGTATGTGAAATAAGGTGGCCAAACAACGGTGAATTTGTCAGTGACAACCACAGAATTATATATGCAGGTGATTAGAATAATAAAAAGGGAGTAGGCTTGATACTCGATCAAGACATGAATAAATGTGTTCTGGAATACTGCCAGTTATCTGAAAGAATTCTTGAGGTCAAAATGAAAGGAAATCTCTTCGAAATGAGACACACTAAGTGATGCTATAGTGAGATCAACAAACGACACCATCCCAGAAGATAGGAGAAAAATGAGTGGACCACTGATGAAATTATTGACATGATGCAAAGGAGAAAGATACAATGCCAAGATACGGAACGGAATACAGTAAACGACTCAAGGACATAAGAAAATACAGGTAGTTTAAGAAGACTGACTCAGTGACGAATATACAGAAATAGAAAGATTGAGTACAACAAACAAAGGAGAACTGTATGAAAAACTAAAGGAACTAATAGAAAAAAAGATGTGCTCAGTAACGGGATTATAACATCCAAGGACGGAACACTCATATTAGAGAAAGAAAAATACTTCAGCGATGGAACGATTATATTACAGTCCACTTCTACGACAAGAGAAAGAAACCAGCAATACAGAGAAATACAGACGGACCAAAAATATTAAAAACCGAAAGGAAAGTTGCATTGGCCATATTGAATAGAAACAAAACAGCAGAAACAGAGGGTATTGTAATAGATATGTTGAAAGTCTTAGACGATTTCGGCTTAGAAAGGATAATAAAAATTATAAATCAAATCTACATCGTGGTGACATACCGGGAAACCTAGTTGTGTCAATTTTCATACCACTGCCTAAGAATTCAAGCGCAAAGAAATGTGAACTCCACCGAAACATCAGCTTAATGAATAACATAACAAAACTTACTTACGGATTCTGATGAATAGAGCACGTAGCAGAATTGGGCCAGATAAAGGACAAAAACACCAAAACAAGTAACGCGATATGAATGCTCAGAATGTTATCAGAAAGAGCAACACAAATGAAGAACGACGTATGTAGTGTTTTATAGACTACGCTAATGCGTCCGACAAAGTGCGTCACGAAGACATGATAATGATGCTCAGAAACCTTGATATATTCAGGAACGACATCAGTATAAGCAAGAACCTATACCAGCAACAAACCACCACGGACAGAAAATTAATTCAGCAGATATAGAAAGAAATCTATAACTAGGATGTTTTCTCATCGGATCTATTCCAGCTGTACAGTGAAACTGTTCTGACAGAACTAGAGGTCTTCTCAAGATTCATCATTGACGGCCACAATCTTAATATAAGATAGCAGAAAAAGAAAAGGGAAATACAGAACCTCCTACAGAAGGTAGCAAGGAAAAGCAAGAAGAAAGGACTAAATATGATATACAAGAAAACTGCACGCATCCACATCAGGAAAAAGTGAATCCTAAAATGCCAACTACAGGTCGGGGATGCTAAAATCAAGCAGGTGCAATGGGTCCTGGCAGAGAATAGAAAGCACGAGATTGAGATCCGAAGGCACATTGGCATATCCAAGGACACAGTCAAAATCTAAGCAGAGTATTAACAGACTGGAAGAGTACTAAACTATTATGTGATTTTTATCCTCATATATGACAGCGAATCTTAGACAATCTCCTTAAAGATGGAGAAGTGACTCGACGCAACAGAACATTGATTCTACAGAAGTATGCTGAGGAAACCATGGACAGAAAAAGCGAGTAAAAATGGGGTAGGTACCGGAGAGAATCCATTGAATTCACTTACGCGCAAATACCCTTGGGAAAGGTATTAATCCGTCTCTTCCTTCCAGTTATGGGTTAAATAGCAGGACAGATTGGTTTCTATAGCCTTGGCTGGCAACCAGTCTACTGCAGAAAGCAATGGCAACCTACTGCGGATAATCTTCTTCCCAGTCAGTCATGTCTCTTTCGAGACATGATCGCCCAAGCGTGCATCACGTATGGCACTTAACTGACTGACTAAATATAATAGTTGGAAACATAATTAAAACTTCTGTGCACAAAGTGGGGGATCGGTTTCCTATTGTTATGAAGTAATAAACTGATCCCCCACTAATTATACTTAATAATGTAATATAATCTATCTCTTCCTCCTCCAGCTATGAGTTAAACAGCGTACAGGTTGTGTTCTATAGCCTTGATCGGCAACCAGTCTACTGCAGAAAGCAATGGTAAACTACTGCGGGATAATCTTCTGCCCAGTCAGTCATGTCTCTTTCGAGACATGATCGCTCAAGCGTGTATCACGTATGGCACTTTAACTGACTGATTGGAAAGAAATCAAACGAAAAGGAATTTTATACGAAACATCAGGAAGAGACAATTGAATTTTCTGGGACACGTAATGAGGAAAGAGGGCTTATAGAATCTAATAATTGCGGGACAGATAGAGGGAAATAGAGACAGAGGAAAGTAACGCGAGATATTTTTTTAATCATTTCACCCCGAGCAAGGCATTCCACTGGTACTATTGCGCAGGGGGTTTCATAGGGGAAGGTGATGAGAAAGAGTGCTTAGATATAGGAAATGTGAGAAGGAGGATGATAGACGGGTAAGGATGTAGATGAGAAGAGTCTTTGAGAGAATGGATGCGAATTAGTGTGTTAGGAGGTGTCTATTGACTTTACATTTAAACTCCTGGAGAAGAGTTTCATCAAGTGGATATCGGAGCGGGGTTTTGTAGAGATACTAAGAGAAAAAAAATTAAGAGCGACAAAGTAGAAGGGTGAGTGGCCCTCTATGATCGCCTACGTCCTGAAACGAAACGGCGCGTCTAGAGGAAAAAACTCGCAATTGCTAAATTAATTGCGACGCAGTGGACCCTTTCTCAATACTTCTGGCATGGGCACTTCAGTATATTTGCTCAGGCAAGCGAAATGCTGATACGTTTTTGTGATTGACGTCTGCTATCCCACTCGAATAAAATGACCCGAAGTGAATGTTCGCTAGCTTTGTATAGGGAAATCTTTTCCGATAACAATGATTAATAACTACACTTTAACTAGCCAGACCCCAGAAAATAAAAATTTACATTGCCCAATTTTATTACCACCATATTTTCATAAACTGACCAACTGGTTTTCTAACCAGCGACGGATTTGTCACCAGAAATCTTAATCTTAGCCATCTAGCTAATTAACCATATGCTATTTCCTTTGTATTTTAAAACTCTTCCTAGATAGATTTCTGTAAAGATAATTAGGTTCTTAGACGACCAACCTAAACAAAGCCAAAATCTCTGGACTTTGGACATGTGTTGCTAGTTTGTCTAAAATAATTTATATCATTGATTTCAGTGACGATACACATTCTCCAGAGATAGTGTGAAGAACGTTCCAAATTCTCGTTTCCCGGGACCCAAGAAATTGAAAGAAGGAATTAATCATAGACAATGCATTAATCATGTATATTTTTCTTTTTAATAATCGGCGGAAACTGGATATGATTGGAAATCTTGGTTTTGCTCATTTTCACTGAATCAGTCAGTTAAGTGCCATGTATGATACACGCTTGTGCGATCATGTCTCTTTAGAGACATGACCGACTGGGCAGAATATTATCCCCAGTAGGTTGCTATTACTTTCTGCGATAGACTAGCTGCCAGCCAAGGCTATAGAACCCAATCTCTCCTGCTATTTAACCCATAACTGGAAGGGAAGAGACGGATTAATACTTTTCTCAACGATATTTGCGTTTAAGTGAAAGCAAAGAATTCAACTGGAATTCGAACTCGGCTCCCGGATTTCTCGTTCCGAACTGATATCCACTGCACCACAACGCACATCCTGAAATTGTCTAGTAAAATCTGGGTTTGATTTTGCTAGGAACTGTCCTAAATCCCATTTTATCATTTTAAAAAGTAATTTTTAATGCGTTTTTTCACCCATTCAACTTACTCTTCTGAGAATTTGAATATTTGCTAGTAGTTACCCTAATTCATTCGTTTGTCATTTCATGCATTTAAACAGAATAATTAATGGGTTACTATTCATTGGTAACATAACGACTGAATAAACGGTGTTCGCACATGTGAAGTAAACCAAGCGAAATAGAGACACGCTCATGAAAATATTGCTGATTTATTTTTAATTTTTGTCTTACATTTTTTATTAATACTTCTTTTTATTTATATCTAATAATTTCTCTTTTTATTTTTCATTAATTTTTTATTTCTTACTTTTTAATTTATTTATTGTAAATTTTCTTTTGTAGTTAATTTTTTTGTTTGTTTTGCGCGGGTTTAACTCGTTATTTTCCGTTTTTTGTTTATGAACTTTTTCCTACGTCATTTAACAAAACAAACTTTACTTTCTATGTTTCTGACAAATGGAAACATTTCTTTCTCGTTGGAAAACATTGCCATTAATTTAAAAACTCTAAACAATCGATAAAGAATAACAGATCATAACAAAAACGTACTTATAACAGACAGATCTCTACACGTAAACAACAAGGATATTTTATCGATGTTCGCAGACTAAAATTGGTGCCAAACTTTTATCATAATCATTAAAAGAACTCGATTCTGGCAACTTTTATAAATACTTTTTTTAGTTCCGTTGTTTTCTCTGTCTTTTCCTCTTCTATTTTCCGGTTTTTTTATTAACTCTCGTTCTCTTTTTTTATTTTTTTTATTTATTTATTTTTTTTTTTTTTGTGAATTCTTGCATTCCATCTTCCTTTCTTCCTTCTTTCTTTCCTTCCTTCCGTTTTCTCATTACTAAGAGGAACGCATGACTAAATCCTGCCTGGAAAACATTTTCCTTATCAAGTTTCTTCCAGGCCAGGAGAAATAATTAACAATGTTCAGGAAAGACCAATGTGTCTGCTCGATATGTCAGTTTTTACCGGTTTGTTATTTAGAAAATTATATATATATATATATATATATATATATATATACATATATTTGGACCGTAAATAAGTTATCGCTAATTTTTCATGAAATTAACGGTTTATTTACAACACTTATTAAGAAACATGTCACTTAAAATATTATCTATCGCTAGACGATACTTTTTCCCATCTCTCCGGCACTATTTTAATTCCCTTTTCAGAAAAACGACGCATTATTTGAGGGTAACCACGAGTTGACACATTTGTTTTGGAATTTTCATGAGAATGTAAGTGCTACTCATCCAAACTATGTGCCAATGATGGAAATAAATGATAATCAGACAGAGCAATTTCTATGGAATAAGGCGGGTGGGGAAAAAAACCTCATTCAAGCGTTTCCAAGTAGGTTTTTACCCATTTTCAAAAATTTAGCCTAGCGTAGTAATGTTGCAAAATGGTCGTTTAACAGCCGATAACGATCTTCCGTGATGTCTTCGGTCGGTCTGAGCAGCTCATAAGACACTACCCTCCCAAATGATCCCACCAAATGTAGAACAGAAGCTTTGAAGTATGGATATTCGGCTTTGCCACCGATGTTGATGCATGACCGAACTTACTCCACGATCTTCTACGCTTACCGTTATCAAAGTGTAACCACTTTTCATCGCCGGTCACGATACGAAGCAAAATACCTTTCCTTTTCTGCCATTGTTGAATCAGCCGTTCACACATAACAAGGCAACACTCGACGTCTCTCGGCTTCAACTTGTACTGCACCTAAATGTCTTTGCTTTTGAATCATTATTAATGCTTTCAAACGTTTGGAAATTGTTATCAACTCCTAATGATTCTGAAAGTTCAGCTTGCATCTACCATGAGGCCTTCATGAATGCCTCCAATTCTTTGTATGCGCCAGAACATTCTTCATCTTCAACATTATAATCAGTATTTTTGAAGCGTCTAAACCAATCTGTGCATATTTTTCTGACATAACATGGTTGTAGTAAGTATCTTTCTGCCTTAGCTTCAGATTTCTTTTGAATAAAGCAGTACTGTAAAATTCCCCAGCAAATACACTTTCTTTGGCACACAATCCGACATGTTTAACTCTATGAAAAACAAAGTTGTTTACACTTCTCTGAAATGACAAACTGAATTTCAAGATAGCTTACAGTATTTTTTTGCAGATGTGTTACCATCTGAAACTACTCGTACCCAGTTCTGAGAATGCTATATTTTGGAAAACAATGGAAATTTAATCAATATATTCACACACAAACGCACACACTTAATTTATAATTTCAAAATGCAGGAGTGTTTATACAAATTTTCACTATTTGTTTAGATCTGTGCCGAGGAAGTCCGAGAAAATATTTAAGGAAATTATATAAGACAGTTAACTAACTATTTTCCCTGTCAGGAATGACCAGTCTTCCGCATGAGATTAACGCAATCATCATTCCCAAGGCTCTCTCTTTGACCGAGACCTTTTCCTGTATTTATTTTTTCTTTATTAACGATGTATTTAGGAACAATCTAATCTAGGTTCCACCCGTTTACCGTTGAAATAGTTAAATGTAACCGCCACTTCTACCCGAAGACTTTGTTATCTCACACTTCCCGTTTCTAGAAATCTCACCCGTTTACTTGCTTCTCTGATAGCTACAATCTCCAAAAGGTTAAATGCAACGTCAATTGCCATCTTCTAACTTTTTGAATCCCGTTCATCTTTTATTTTTTCTTCAATACCCTCTGTACCCAGTCTTTTCTCTTTCCTGATAGCTACAATCTCCAAAAGTTTAAATGCAACATCAATTGCCATCTTTTGTCTTCTTGAATTCCATTCATCTTTTATCCTTTCTTCAACAATCCCTTCACCCAATTCTTTTTCATTTGCTGTAACCCACTGCACGTTACTGGCTGTCCCGCATTCTTTAGGGTGAAATAATTAATAGAGATCAGAAAAAGAGGTTGATGAAAAGAACTTTATCGAGACACTTAATTTAGTCAAGATGGTAGATTGGTAGATTTCTCTTGAAATTTACCTCCACAGATCGATTGGAAAAACTAGCTAGATACATTTAATACGTCAAAAAGTAAATCCTTACGGTTTTTGCTTTGTTTTGTTATTTTCAGCTACAATAAACTATTGCATTCTTAATCAACCCCTATACTTTGAAAACTCATCAGATTTCAAGTTTATTCCAGGAATAAATGTTAGACTTATACGATCCTTTGTTAACGATGCAGTAAAAATATTAGGTTTATTCAATTCTACTGTCCTAATCTTTGTTGCCATTTGTACGACGTTTCGGCTATTCTACGCTCCGGGCTTCTTCAGGTGCTCGGAATTACGAACCGAACCCTATATTACGATCACTTGGGTATATCAATCTCATCCCTTGGGTAAAGCCTTTTTTGGTAGTCATGAGTCATCTTCCTCTAACCCACTAAGTTACTTGTTCACCACTGCTGTAGCCTGGTATTGAACTCTCAACTCTTTGGGTCAAGTCACAGAAACTAACCAACGTCTATATCTACTTTGAACACTGGTAAAAATGGTTACCTAACATTAGGTTTATAAGTTCCAAAAATTCAGTTGTTCATGGCCCGGTGGATATAGACGTTGGTTAGTTCTTGAAGAAGGCCGGAGCGTACAACGGCCGAAACGTCGTACAAATAGCAAGAAAGATAAGGACAATAGTCAGAATAATGTAAATAGTGTAAAACTACCTCATCTTTTAATATATCAGTCAGTTAAGTACCATACGTGATACACGCTTGGGCGATCATGTCTCTTTCGAGACATTACTAACTGGGCCGAAGATAATCCCGCAGTAGATTGCCATTGCTTTCTGTGGTAGACTGGTTGCGAGTCAAGGCTATAGAACCCAATCTGTCCTGTTATTTAACCCATAACTGGAGGGAAGAGGCGGATTACTACCTTTTCCAAGGGTGTTTGTGCGTAAGTGAATGCAAGGAATTCAAACTCGGTGCCCCGATTTGTCGTTCCGGTTCGATATCCACTGCACCACAACGCACAAAATATATACAAATACTAAAATCGTTGTCTTTTTCTCCATTCTGATGTCTCTTTGCTATAGATGCGATCTCACAAAACTATCACTATCCTGTGGCTATTTACATTCGAAATACCCATACTGTATTTTATTATTTAGTTGAATCAACTCGGGCATTTACTGCTAGACTAAACCACGCTACTTCCACGGCGTTTAATCAGCCTTATTTTCCTTGTATTTATATTGTAAGGAGATAGTTCTATTCAGCTTTTCCCTAACAACTGCTACATTATGGAGCAAACACAATGGATGCTTCCCCAATCACTGCAATCTTATCGCCTCTTAACCAAAGTGCAATCGACAACTATCCTCTGTTTACCCCTTATTTTTAAATCATTTCTTACGTTACAGGATGATAATAATAGTGATAGTGTATTTGTAACCTAAATGGCTATCGTGTTTTGCATTGTGCGAACTTTCTACAAAAATAACCTCGTACTAGAATCGACTATATTTTTTCGTCTGTATTACGTAGTGGGTAGCAAGCTTTTACTGAAGATAGTTTCGTTAACGTAGTGAATTGCGTCCTCACTGAGTACTCTGTAAACTTGACCATGCGTTACACCCAGATTTTGTGAATGTTTTTTTCGTTTCTTCTTAGTTTTTTTAATTTTCGGTCTTTTGTTTCAATTTGCAAATTTTGATCTCTTCATTTCTTTCTTTCCATTTTTTATTTTTTATTTTTTCTTCATT
The DNA here is from genome assembly GCA_037127315.1 of Ascarosepion bandense. Lineage (NCBI taxonomy): Eukaryota > Metazoa > Mollusca > Cephalopoda > Sepiida > Sepiidae > Ascarosepion > Ascarosepion bandense. The sequence continues at coordinate 1,384,917 of JBBBDQ010001247.1, read as the reverse complement.
CGCCAATATTCAATCGTATTAATATTTGGTCTTCTGTTTTATTTTTTGTTGTTGTTTTTTTAATTGTGTCACCCCAAGCAAGGCATTCCACTGCCACTATAGCGCAGGGGGTTACATAGAGCGATTGGGTATAGGAAATGTCAGAAGGAGGGTGATAGACAACTTAGAATGTACATAGGGAGAGAGTTGGCGAGGGTGGGTGTGAGTTAGTGTTAGGAGGTGTCTATTGACCCTACATTTAAACTCCTGGAGGTTGTAGCCCTCGGGGAAGCAAGCATGCGGTAGGGAATTCCACAGGCGGGAAGTGCGAGGAAAGAAGTTGTTGGAGTAGAAATTGCGGTTACATTTCATCGGTTTCACTGTATAAGGGTGGGACCTAGTTGCCAATCTAGTATCTCGTGCAAATTCAGATCTAGGTGGCACCAGTGATTTAAGTTCATCAGAGCAGAAGCCATGAAAGTATTTATAGAAGATACACAGGGAAGCCACGTCACCCCGGTGAGAGAGAGACTGCAGCCGGTCTGCCAAGTTGGTACAAATCACATCACAGAGTCTTCGCTGTATTTTGTCAAGAACCCCGAGGAGAATAGAAGGGGCACCCGACCAGATTTGGCAGCAGTACTCAATGCACGGGCGGATGGTGGATTTATATAAGTGCAGGATAGATTTTTTTTAATCTTTTCTTTGTATGTTTCTTGTGTTTTGAAATTTATTCCAATAATCTGCCCAGCAAGTTTTCTTTTGTTTCCGTGTAGATTCTAGCAACAAGAAGTTATCATTTATATTCGAGGTAATTTTCTCATCTTTTTTTCTTGTTCTTTTTTGATTTCGTTCATTATTATTCAGTTCTTACGTTATTTTTTCTTCAATAATACATTATTTTTATTTACCTTTAATTAGTTCCTCTTTTGTTGCTATTTATTTTCATTTGTTATTTTTCGCTCTTTCTACGTATCAATCTTTCTTTCGTATTTATATGATAGTTGATTTTTTTATAGTTTCCTTTCATACTCACTCTCTATCTTATTCTCTATCTACCTTTATTTCTCTTTCTATTTTTAATTCCCTCTACCTTCCCTTCCTTCTATCTATCTTTCTGTTTCTATTTCTTTTGTTCATTGTTTCTGTATCTTTCTTTTTTATTTATATGACTTTTCATTTTTTTATAGTTTCTCTTCCCCTTGTTTCTTACTTTTTATTTAAATTTAATTATTTTATTTTTCCTATATATATATATATATATATATATATATATATATATATATATATATTGCCTTTATTTTTTCATATCCCTTTTTTCTCAGTTCTTTATCATTTACATTTTATTTATTTTTTATTCTGTTTCCTTTTCTTGTTTGTTTCATTCTTTCCTTTCCTTTTAGTTCATGAACTTTAGATTTTCATCTAATTAAAAATATGAACACGTTCTTTCGAAATACTCCACCAAATCATGCAAAAAAAAACATTACACCGTCGTAACAGTTAGGGAAAATTTGAACTGCATATTCCTACAAAGGAAAGCAAAACAAGAAAAAAGAAGCCCTGAAAAAGTCGGAACTACTATCCTATGCCCATTGGAATACCTTTTCTGAATATCGCCTTCCATTATTACATTTCAATATACACCATGATTATTTCTATCGAAAATTGCATGCAAATTCATTCTTTATTTTTCTTGAAGGAAAAACGAGAATAATTTTTTTCAGGTTGCGGAAATGTTAAATATCTTATTCCCTAAATGTGCTTTGCAGATTTACTTCTTCAATTTATTTTGAAAGAAAAAAACTTTCTTTTCACAGAAATGAAACAAAATGTGCTTAATCAATATCTATAGACTGCGTATAGTTCTTTTGTATACTAAGCTTTTGTTTTGGAAGAGAATCCTAATGGAAGTTGGCTATTTACCAAGCAGTACGAGATGTGGCCTCCCTTTGTTCTATAAATACTTTCATGTCTTCTGCTCCAACGAACTTAAGTCACTGGTGCCTCTGCATCAAGTGTTTACTCGTGCAACCAGATTGGCAACTGGACCCCACCCATTCACAGTTAGATTAACCAAATGCAGACGACAATTGTACTCCTACAGCTTCTCTCGCACTTCCCACCTGTGGAACTCGCTTCCATATTCTTGCTTTCCTGACAGCTACAACCTCCAGGAATTTAAATGCAATGTCAATACGCATCTATTAACCACTAGTTCTTTCACCACCCCGTATATCCTTTCCTTTCTCTCCACCTTTACAACTGCCATCACACCTGTATTCACATCCTTTTCTTGCTCCTTTCCAACTGGTGTTCGTCTTCCTCTTCACTCTTCTACATAATCTTTTTAGTCTTATGTAGCTCCCTGCACATCAGTGGCATTACCGCCTTGCTTGGGGGTGATACGATTACAGAAAAATATGTTATGTGACTTTTTTCTTTCAGACTTATAGAGGGCGCACTTAAACTGGCAAAGAAAATGGAAAAAAATCTTACTCTGTCCGGGGCTTGAATGGTATAACAGTGACTCGACAACAACCAGTTTCTTAAAAACTGTTACGTAAACTGGGGAAGCAACAAGTGGTTCCTCGTGGAAAGATGCAGGTATCGACAGGGTTTCAAGTAGATGTCATCTGTGAGATTCTTGGGAGTTGTAAACATCTGCTTACGTAAGATCTAGATTTCTAGTTCACAACAGAGCAAAGGCACTTTAACCGCCCTCAATAACCAGTCTGATATTTCCGAACTAAGATTTATCTTATAACGAAATTCTATTTCATATTTTCAATATCCCTCTGTCCATTTCCTAAAGCGTTTGCTCAGCACTCAACCAAATTTTTACCCTCTTATCGTTATCTTCTCGCAAAGTCTCATTTACCTCCATTTTTGTTGTTAAATTGAATCGTCTTCCAACAGGAGAGAGCCGATGCGTACAACGTCCGAAACGTCGTAAAAATGGTAATAAAATAGAAGACAACAGTCCGAATAATTTTTTTAATTTTGTTAAATCGTATCACCCCGAGCAAGGCGGTAACGCCACTGATGTCCAGAAGGCTATGTAATAGTGAAAAGATTGGAAAAGAGAAAACCGGAAACCACATCCGAAACAGGGAACAAGGGATGAGCCTCTTAACCTGTTCAATAGACTTGGATGGAGTGTGAACCGGGCGATAGATCTATCTACTCCAATTAATGCTTCATCTCAGAGGTATAGACTAAGCTATCTCATAGCTTATCACGCCTCCGAGTTTTTATTACGGGTAGCACGTGTAACTCTAAGAGTAAATAATGATATACTCAAGATTATGATCCTCCACCCTCTCCGCACAAATATAAGTTAAGACAATTATCATCAGTAATAGAAATAACTATAATACTTAAAATACTTGTAAAATCTATTTTCCTGAAAACTGTTTTAAGAGTGAGTTTTTTGGTCTAGATGTCGACTGTTTCCTTATAATTTTAGATCTCACAGTTCGCCATACGTGAAACACGCTTGGGCGATCATGTCTCGAAAGAGACATGACTGACTGGGCAGAAGATTATCCCGCAGTAGGTTGCCATAGCTTTCTGCGGTAGACTGGTTGCCAGCCAAGGCTATAGAACCCAATCTGTCATGTTATTTAACCCATAACTGAAAGGAAGAGACGGATTAATACCTTTTCCAAGGGTATTTGCGCGTAAGTGAATGCAATGAATTCAACTAAAATTCGAACTCGGCTCCCCGATTTCTCGTTCCGAGCCGCTATCCACTACACCACAACGCACAGCTTAATAATTCACATCACAATTTGATAATTCTTGCCTTTACCTATTTTCTGATACTGTCTTTGACAGTTATACCTACCATTGCTCTTTGTTTTGTCTTAAGGTGTTTTACTAATTACAATGTCTCGCATTCCTTCGTTGCTGGCTTTATACATTCCTTGTACAATTAATGTTTAAACAATTCCTGGGTATAAAAATAGACTACACCCGGTCCCTGATAAAATGATTGGAAGTTTTGTAGAACCACCGCTTAATTGCTGTTTTTCTCAGGATCTCTCTGACGCAAAGTGGGAGCACCTGTTAAGGTGCCAGCTATGGGCAACTACTGAACTCCAAAACAAAACCTTACAAAAATATACAAATACATTTTTATAGCAAAAGTAATAGCAATTTATATAGAAAAAAACTATCATGAATACCTATTTATAGAAAATGACACATAATACCTATTTATTACGGAAATTTCCGGAGATTTACAAAATGGATCAACAATAGACATGTTTAATTTGTTTTTTATATTTTAATAGAAATTTGCATTTGGGTTGATATTCTGTTTGTAATTAATACACACACACATATATATATATATATATGTATATATATATATATATATATATATCGGCCAGAAGAAAGTGGATGTCTAGGCACACTGATCTGTGATATCGCGAAACAGGCAGGTATGTGGATGACGAATATAATATGCTCTCATTACGATTGAACTCTCTAGAGAGGAAAACTTTTAGAAAAACAGTTACCACTTCTGCGATTTATGCATTACTATTCAACGATGAATTAGTTCTTTCGGTGATTGGAGTGTGTATACACCGCTTATATATAACACGCTAAAATTTCCATTCTCTGATTCCATGAGCCTATAGTTTAGTTTTCTACTCACACTGATGAGCTGTGATACAGCGAAACATGCTTGTATGTGGATTAAGAATAAATATAGAGATAGAGATAGAGATAGAGATAGAGATAGATAGAGATAGATAGAGAGATAGATAGAGAGATAGATAGAGAGAGAGATAGATAGAGAGAGATAGATAGAGAGAGAGAAGAGAGAGAGAGATAGAGAGAGAGAGATAGATAGAGAGAGAGATAGATAGAGATAGATAGATAGATAGATAGATAGATAGATAGATAGATAGATAGATAGATAGATAGATAGATAGATAGATAGATAGATAGATAGATAGATAGAGAGAGAGATATGATGTTCGTCCCTTGCGGGCGAGGAAGACCACGATTTCTAGGTAGAAGTCATGATTTGCGATTTAATTGCATTTAAGCGAGGGAGTGTTGCGCATGGTTGTCAGCCTCACCCTCTCTATCCATTCCATCTGGGTCTGGTGGCACGACATAAGCGAGAATTGCCGGAGACAGTCAAGGATGCAGTGGATGGCCAACAGTGATTATTTTTTTCACTGCCCTGAATGCGCTCCACAGCGCTTTGGTAGGCTTTTTTTTTTTAAGTATCCCACAACAGGTTGCCACTAGCTGCCCTAGTAGAATGGTTGCCAGCCAAGGCTATAGAACATAATCTGTCTTGTTATTTAACCCATAAATAGAGGAAAGGGCGGATTAACATCTTCCCCAGGAGTATTCGGGCGTAAGTGAATGCAGGGCATTCAACCGGAATTCGAATTCGTTTCCCCGATTTCTCGTTCCGTGAAATCAGCTGCACCACAACGCACATCCAGCGGTAAAAATCCAGGATAAGATTGGTAAATAATCCGTGTCCTGAACTGACATGTTGAAATAGCTGTTCCCCTAAATATTATCTGACATTACAGATTATATATACTAGCAGAATATAACGGCGTTGCTCGGGTGTAATGAAAGCTTTAAATCTAATCTATGGTCCTTGAGATCAGACTCTTTGGACGTTGGCACGAAAGACTAAAAAGCAATAGTTGTTTCCAGTTAAAGCGAAACCGTAAACTGAAAGAAAAATAAAGGGATGTAAGTCAAATTTTGATTTCCTGGTATCGATATCAAATAAGTTTTTTTTCGTCGTAAACTGAATTTTGAAGGCTAAATAAGTTCTCTGAGCAAATGGTATCATGGCTGAGTCTATGAACTACAATTATACCTACTTAGAGCCAAACCCGAATCAAAAACTAAAATAAAACGGTTGAAAAAATTACAGAAAATTATCGTTTCTTATGTCTGTCTATGAGTGTATTAAATTTGATTAAAATCGGACCACTCCTATAACCCAATTTTTCGATTTTCAATATTTATTGGAGGTAGCTAAGAACACTCGCAGACGCTTATAGTACAACTGTGTAAATTTTCAAGAAAATCGGTTCAGCCATTTTAGAGTCTATAGGTAACGGACACGGACACACAGACAAACTTCCATTTATAAATAAGTTTAGATATTCTTCACTCACTGTGCATTTGACCAGAGGTTTTCAAACTGTGGTCCGCAGACCACAGGAGTTCCGCAAGGATAAGATAGGTGGTCTTTGAATTAACTCCTCACGTGAAATTCAAAGTATAAATTTTCCATGTCTAGATATTTATTTTTACTTAATGTTATCAAATGAAAATTTAAATTTATCAATTTAAAGTAAGCATAAAACCTGTTTTTATTCTTCTGGGAATCTATTTTTCACAATCTCTTGACGAGAGAATGCACTAAACTCTAGCCACGACAATGGCTACTTGAACACTTTCAAAGATTTCGAACAATGATATTTTTGTTATATTTAATATTTTTAGCCTCTCTCTTTCACATCAGCAAGCAGCTTACCGCTGCAGAGATTGTTATGTAACTTTATCTTTTTCCCTTAAGAATTGCCATGAAATATACAGAATTATTTGCTTATTGTGCTGACATTTTGCTTTTTACGTAAGCCCATAGGAGCAAAGGCTTAGGGTTAGGGTTATTGTTAGGAACATAAAATTTTGCTTTATGATTTGCTCTTCTGCAGCTTTCTAAAAGCTGTTACTATCCTACTTTGTGTTACTTTTGTTTAGCCCAAACACACATCCATATTATGGAAGCACATTGCTAATCTCAAAAAGGATTGGCATTTTATTTTCAATGCGTAAAATTTTGCGCAATTCTCAGCATTTCTTTACCTACTTGTTCCGTCACTTGGTAACTTTCTTGCCTCCGGCTTTCAATTTGGGCAACTCTGCTGCTTAAGTGAGCATACTTCAAACTCTTGTCCAATAACCTGCGCTATTTTTATGTTCATCTTTCTATTTTCATGTCCCATTATGTTAATTAGTTTCCTTAATTCTGCATTTTCAATTTTATCTTTTCGTTTTTACAACCATTTAGTCTTAATTCTGCCTTTTAAATTATATATATATTTTTTTTTACAACTATATTTCAATTTCGAGTATTTAATATTTGTTTATAATCATATCGCCTCAGACAAGGCATTTTACTGCCACTGTTTGCAGGGGGCTACATAGAAGGAAAGTTATGAGAAAGAGTGACAGGTCATACGGAGTTTCAGAAAGTGGGTAAGAGAAGGATGAGAATACTTAGAGTGAAGATGGAGAAACAAGAGGATGCAGGTTAATGAGATAAGAGATGAATATTGACTTTACATTTAAATTCTTGGAGATTGTAGTTGTCGGGGAAGCATTTAAACGGAAGGGAATTCCACAGGCGAGAACTGCAAGAAAAGAAGCTGTGGAGTAGAATTTGTGTTTACATTTTATTGGTTTCACAGTAAGAGGGTGGGACCTAATTGGTAATCTTGTGGCTCGAGTAAATTCATATATAGGGGGCACCAGTGAGCTAAGTTCATCGATATTGGTGTTTCCGGTTATTTTCTGTTATATGGCAATAATATTAATTATACTTTTTCTTTTGAGAAAAGAAGTCTTCATTAATTTATCGAGCTAGTACTGGAGTTATGCTGTTCAATCCCTGGTGAAGATAGGGTAGTATCTGTTCGCCTAAATTATAACAATAATGCTAGCCGTTTGATATGACGAGATTCGTTATTTATTCAGCCAGTGTTTGTTTTAATCATTTTTTTAATCGTTTCACCCCGAGCAAGGCATTCCACTGCCACTATAGCGCAGGGGGTTTACATAGAGGGAAAAGTGGTGTGAAAAGATGATTAGATATAGGAAATGTCAGAAGGAGGGTGATAGATGGGTAAGGGTACTGAGAATGAGGGTTGGTTAGATGAGAGTGTTTGAGGAAATAGATGCAAGTTAGTGTGTTAGGATATCTATTGACCTTACATCTAAACTCCTGGAGATTGTATCCGTCGGGGAGGCGGAAGAGAGTGGTTTCAGCCGGTCCGCCAAGACAGGATTGATCACGTTACAGATTCTCCGTTGTATTTTGTCATGAAGCCCGAGGAGAATAGTAGGGGCACCCGACCAGATGTGGCAACAGTATTCAGTACACGGGCTGATGGTAGATTTATATATGTGCAGGATAGATACAGACGGGAAAAATTTCCGGGCCCTGAACAGAGAACCGATCTTCATAGCAGCGGACTTAGCAATGGATTCGATATAGTCATTCCATTTGAGATCCGCCGAGAGTGTAAGGCCAAGGAGGCGTAGTGTTTTACTCTCAGGGAGGCAAGCCTGTTCCATCTCAACAAACGCAATACAGCCAGTAGTATTCATTAGGTAATAATAAAATATATATTGAGGACAATAAAGAAAAGAGTTCGATGGGACAAAAGATGGCAGCTGACGTTACATTTTAATCTTTAAAGACCGTAAATGACAGGAAAACATGAAGCCGGGAGAGAGTTGCACAATTAAACAGTACGGGAGAAGAAATATATAGCATAGCACCAACGAAGAAATCGGATCAAAATTATTGTTAACCTGTATATAAAAAAAAGGCGAAAAGAATCTACGTTACGGCATTGTGAAAGGGAGTGGAGGGAACGTGCGACATCGACGTCCAAAGACGCATTTTAGAGGCCAACCAGAGTACCAAAAGACAGGAAAATCTCATTAGAAACAAAGAAAAGAGTGCTGGATTGCTACGCAATATGTGTCCTTCTGTATGGAAGTGAATGCTGGACAATCTCATCAAGGAGAGGTTTAAGGCAGCAGAAATGTGGTTTTACAGAAGGATACTGAGGATACAATGGACGGAGCGCTTGTGCAACGATGAGATGTTGGAAAGGATGCAAACGAGAAGAAAACTCATACTAAATATCAAGAAGAGACAAATGAGATTACTGGGACACGTAATAACGAAGGAGAACTTAATACTCACAGGTCAGATAAATGGAAGAAAAGACAGGGGAAAGCAGAGTGAAACGTACTTGTTTGGTTTGGGCAAATATAAAAAAAAGAGAGAGAGAGAAAGAGAGAGAGAGAAAAAGAGAGAGAGAAAGAGATAGAGAGAAAGAAAGAGAGAGAGAGAAAGAGAGAGAGAGAAAGAGAGAGAGAAAGAGAGAAAGAGAGAGAAAGAAAGAGAGAGAAAGAAAGAGAGAGAGAGAGAAAGAAAGAGAGAGAGAGAAAGAAAGAGAGAGAAGTTACAGTTGTTTAAAGCCTCAAGTAAAGCTCCTACCTCGTTTTTTTTTGTTTTATTGCAAGCTCATATGTAATTTCATCGCTGTTTTTTTTTGTGTGTGTGTGTCACCCACCTTACTAGCGCATCGGTATTAACTCTAGCAGGTCGGTGCCAAACACATATGGCTAACAGTTTGCTGATGTTTCCGGGCATCTCCAAGACTATGCCTACTTTTTTAGCTGCTGCTGTCCTGGAAAACAGGGGCTTAAATCACAAATTTTCGATGAAGAACCACTCTTTGAATTTGGCTGTTGGATCATTTAATATTGTGCACCCGCCGACTGAAATTGAACCGACAATCAAATCTCAGTCAATCATAGGAGGGGTGATACTGTTTTAGCGTCTACTCGAAGTTTCAAAGGGAAATTTATTTTCTTGAAAGAACCAAAACACTCGCGTAAATAATTCTATACACCGGTTTAATACTGACTCGATTTGCTACAAGCTCGGTTCATATGAATTGGGTAATGTCAACTTCAACAGACGAACATCTAGACTGGGTCAAACTTTTAGGCTTCGTAAAAAAATCTACTTTAATTTTCTTATATACACAATTCTTTTCTCATAGCCTTTTGTCATACATTGTCAAGACATTTTCTTTGTTTACTTGACACATTATTTTCATCCATCTTAGCTCAACTCTTGAGGGTTTTTATTTTACGTTTAACTTTTCATCAGATTCATACTAGGACCATATTATTAAAATGCGTAATATAGACAGTTGGTTAACATTGTTCAACATATACATTTACGTGTATTATTTTTATAGAGTAGTTTTACAAGTTAAATAGCAATAGAAAATCTTGAAGAATTTTTAAACTTGAATACGTGTACAGTAATTCAATTCATAACAAATTATTAAATAAACTAAAACTAGTTCAGTAATAAAAAACGTCCAACACAATACCACGGTTGACACCTTGACGTGGTGTAATGGCTATCAAGCTTATCGCCTTAGAACCTATTACAAAAGACTAGTGAGCTCAATCCTCACTGGGTACCCAATACATTCGACGTTGTGGCACTTAGAAAATCAATAATACAATGCTATGTTATTTTAATTCAAACAGAAAAATCAAAAGATCAGGTTATTTAAATTGATTTTACGCTGATAAAATCTATGCAAAATGTGTTAAAACAAAATAAAATTCATCCCTCTTGGAGCTTGAAATTCACACTGAAGGAATTACCCTCACCCTAGTTGAGAACTTCTCTAAATAGAAACAACTATATCAAGGATGGGTTTGCCAGTTGCAATACCCGAAACGTGGACTTCCTGGTCATGTGCTTTCGGGTGACACTTATTCCTAGAATGCTTTTTTTGTCTTCTGTTTATCGTTCTCCTGATGTTGTTGCAATGTTTAACAAAATATTGAAGCATCCTCTCTGTTGACCTTTCAGCTACCATTCACGTTTGTGGTGATTGCAACATATTTTCCACAATAACTGATTAGTTCAGTCAATCAGAAATAACGAGGAAGAAAGCTCTTTTCTCTATAGCCTACAACCAGGCCTATATTTTAGTTATCCCTGCTCATAGTTTCAATAAAACTAGAGATTATGCAAAACTTTGTTCCTCCCGATATTATCAATGATTCGCAAGTGTCTTAGATTCCGAACAGGCACCTCAGGCCATTCTTTGAACATTTTGAAGCTTGGTGCAAAATCGAACATCTACTCAGGGATACCGTTCCCTAGAACAATATATCGATAAAAGAACGCTGATGCGGACAACTTTAGATCCTAGACTTTAGACGTACCTCCCTCAACTGTCTTCAATAGTGGAAATTTCAGGACGGCCTTCGTCATTTCCGAGTAAATTTTTTCCGGTATTTATTTCTCACAAAAATACCAAAAATACTTCGTTCATGGCTAAATATGCTACAATTATGATCCACTGTGATCCTTACTATCGATTTCAGCAAACTGATCAGCGCAATTGATACCTTGCTTAAACAAGAACTACGCTTAATCCCGCTAAGAGTTTCTTATAAAATGCAAAGAGAAGCTACGCGCAGATAGTCCAAGCCAAACGGGATAAAAACTTTGAACTCACAGGTTCTGGAAAATTGCAAACGCTATATTCAATAGAACCGAAACATCAATGACCTCCATTATAAATGCTCATGCGGTTATCTAATCATGGAGAGATAAAGCTAAAATCTTTGCTATAAATTTTGCTTCTAACCTTAGCTTAAACGATAAAGACCAACTCATCTGACTTACTGCACCTCACTTATGTTTCTTGATTTATCAAAGCCTTGAATTAGGAATGCTACTGATCCAGATAAAATCCCAGTAGTTCTACAGAACTTTGACCCGAAACTGTGTATAATTTAAGCAAAACTATTCAACCGCTGCCTTAACAAATGTTTCAAAAGCTCATGAAAGGTATCTTGTTTTACCCCTTTGTTCAAAAAGGTAGGCGATCCCCCGTCCCTTTCACAATATTGCTTTATCTTTAGGGTAATTAGTAAACTTTTTGCAGTTATCGTATATAAGACTCTTGGAGTATCTCAACAAAAACAAACTTCTCAGCGACAAGCTTTGTTTTCCGCTATTCTAGGTCTACTGCAGATGTTTTAATTATTGTGAGGTGTTGAATCAGGGAGGCACTTGATAATAAAAAACAACTTTCAAGAGTGAAAACCCTAGATATCTCAAGTAACGGCAATGTGGAACGGAGAAATGAAACGAATGAATATATGCTTGTTTTCAAAGAGGTTTATATATTATGGCATGCATAGTACATGTATACAAAGTGTCCAAGTTGATATATATATATATATATATATATATATATATATCTGAACTACCTTAACCAAGGGAAGGTTCCAAAGGAATCTACCCGATGCAACCAGCAGATCTAAATCAAAGCTATCGGCGTTCACGCGAACCAGGCTCGCCACATTTATCCACATTTTGCTGAAGTCAAACGTTTTCAATCAGTTCAAATCTTCATTTTAAGCCAGTGCTCAAAATATCGGATCAAATCCTGATCTGAAAGACGCCGACCTCGCAAGACTTCCTTCTTTCGCGTCGTCCAAATCACCATTCGAGCCGTGGCCAATAAGGATAAAACCATCATACGCTTCATCCCAGAGAACGGGGGCGACACATTATCAAGAAGCGAATACACGATCAATGAGCACGAGCGCCCGCGGCACGATACGAGCAGTCAACTCGCCGACCCAGTCCCATTGAGGGCGAACCCGCGAACAATGATAGGCGTGGGATGCCATTTCCTCCAAGCCAAGTTTGTAGCGTTCACAATCTGGCAAATCCGCCAGGCTCCATATGAAGGCCTTGTCATGGAAACAACCAATTCCGAGCAGATCTCCAGGTGAGCGGAAACTCAGAATTGCTAAGATAATCGGTACCTGGCGCCCAAGACTAGAACGAGCGAAACTCCTCCGACAAGCGGAGCACATCACGTAATTAATTCTTCGCGACGCCCTCTACTAACCCACGATAGAAGACTTTCCTAGGCTGTGAAAGATCGCTAGACCGTTGAATAGCCTGCAAGGCCGCCAGACATTCGAGGAGAAAACTCAATCGCCCTCGAGGCTTAGAGCACCACCTCGAGATGGGGAGAGTGATAGTAAGGCTAGGGAACATGTCTCTTACTATCTCAGCTAGCAATGAGTCTTCCAAAATCGCACGCCTGAGAAAAACCAACATTGACGCAACCTTGTGGCCCATCAGGTACGGCATTCCCAGACCCCCATGACACGGGCGTTGGTAACAGACGTTTGTCGACGTAATGTTTGCGTCCTCTCCACAGAAAGGAGAATTGCAAACGTTCGATCGCCTTCCAACGTCGTTTACAATGTGCGAGAACTGACAACCGGTAAAGGATAATGGGAAAGACGTATGTAACACACGCCTCAGCCAAAACTTTTGAGAACAACCGCCTTCGACGCCAAATTTCGACAGAGGCGCAGACTTTTGCCAGTTCTTCTGGCCATTTTTTCTCTAAATGGAGGTCGGGCCCAAACCATACTCCAAGAATGCGAACAGGGCTGTCCGTTTAGTCGAAAGGCCCCGGGGGGTATATCGCCCTTCCAAGCACCTAAACGCAAGCCGGACAACTTGTTGCGGTTAATCTTGGTCCCTGTGACCCATTCGTACCGTTCAAGCGCCTTCTGTATTACCTCGATGTCACTCCGGGAGGACACGAAAGTAGTGACGTCATCGGCGTGCGCGCAAACCGAGGTTTGCGCCCCACCACGGACAGCGATTCCACGTAGGGTCGGACTGCACTCCCTGTCTCTTAGCCGGCAAAAGAGGGGCTCCAACGCCAAAGCATAAAATAAGGGTGACAGTGGACAACTCTGTGGACCGACCTAGACAGCGCCAGAAAGCCCGACAACTTTCCGTTCACCTATATCACAGCCGTGGGGGATTGATACAGGAGGCTAATCCAGCGGCGGAAGTTGGTTTTTAATCCAGCGGCCTGCAGGACACCCGCCAGGTAACGATGGTCAACCTTATCAAATGCCTTGGAGTGATCCAAATTGTTCAGCGCGACTTATTCGTCCTCTTTTATCCCCTCTATGATCGTGCGTATCACATACAGGGTGCTCTGAATTGTTCGACCCTTTACAGCACAAGTCTGCTCATATCCCAACAGAGACTCGGCAACTAATTGCAAACGATTTGACAAGATCTTGGCCAAAATCTTTAACCCTCTAACATCTTCCCCACATCCTTGCCTTTTCTCAACAGCGTGATCACACCCCTGGTGAATCAATTGGGGATGCACTCCTGCCGGAACCAATTGTTGAACACGGCAGTCAAAATCGGGACAAAGATGTGCAACAGCCTCAAGTACAATTCATAGGGCAAACTATCGAGACCCGGCGATTTACCTCTGCCAACCTTCTTCAAAGCCGCATACATTTCGCCCTCCGTAATCCCTCCCTCGCAGCTAGCCATATCAGCCGGGGGAAGTCAGCCAAATAACTGCGAAACTCATCACGGAGACCAGGCTCTTTGGTAAACAGGATCTCAAAATGCCGCCGAAACGCCTCGCACATGTCGTCAGTCGACGGAAGAGCATGTTCCTCAGGGTTGCGAGCCTCTCGAATGTACCGGTCTCTGCCTCGGCGAATCTCAGATTCGGAAGACATCTTGCTTAACCTTTGTCTAATTACCTGACTCATGTAACGCTCGCTAGTCGAAAATACCAGGGCTTCCTTAGCTACGGCTATATCTAGGGGATCCCAACCAGTCTCCGCCGGGACTAATTAGTTGTGTCTTCACCATGTCAGCCTTATCTAGTTTGAGCAGTTTTGTGAACTTGGTGAAAGGCCTAATATTAAGGTTCTTCCACCAATTATTCCCAATGAATCCCCCAGTTAACGCCCGCTGCACTAAGTTAATTAGCTGGCGCCGGAAGTCCCGCCTGTTCAGTAAGGACACATTGAACTTCCAGTAACCAGCCATTCTGGGCCTATTTTCTAAATCAACCCGGGTACAAACGGGTTTGTGGTCCGAGTAGCGTAACCAGTGGAACGTGGGACAATCTAAAAGATCTATGTCGGCTTCACGAACTAACATACTATCCAGGTAGCTAGGGTTACTATCTGGACTGACGTCATGAAGCAACTGTCGTGTAACGTATCTTACTTAGACCAATGGAAGATAAGCACCTTTTTATCCCAACAAAGCGATTGCAACTGAAACTGGCCAAACATGGACTCACTGGAGTTTGTTGTTAATGGTCAGTCCACAGACACATGGCATCAATGCTGGTGTCCTCAAAGGCCCTCTGCTCGGTTCTACAACATGCCCAAGAACAGAATGAAGTATTGTTGCCATATGATTTGATGCTGTCAAATCATCACCTGATAAAGAGGACAGTGTTTAAGTGCATTTACGCTACCTTGTAGGCAATTATCATCTACCCTGCAATGATTATCCCACAGCTTTTACTGACTTTTGTTTTTATGGTTTGATGTTCAAACCGTCATAGCTAAGACTCGCTGTGCAGTATTCACGTTGACAAATCATACCTCAGTTTCTTTGATAAAAAACAAGTTCTAATTGGACAGCTTCTTTCCAAGTGTGTAACGAACTCTAAATGTAACACTTCCCTGAAATCTTCAACCAGAATCAACCAATATCTCTTACTCATTTTCATAATATTCACTTATTTTCCTCTTCCTTCCATTATAACAATCTCACTAAAGAAATATTTACCTTGAGCGACTGTTGCATTAGATGAAGTAAAAGTAAAATAATCTAGATTTAAATAGGAAATACTTTTCCGAAGAGAAATCTGCCTACATTCGGTTAGAAAACCAGTTTCTCAAGTACACAACAGCAAAATAATTAAGACATAGACGACTTTTCCTCACCGGATTTATACAACCAATGCAGCGAGACGACCCCCCAAAGACCAGAAGTGGCACTAGGATTTATTCCTGATGAATGGAATCTTAAAATACGCAAATTACATTCTGCTGAACGCTAATTAAGAAAAGACTAAACTCCGTGACAACGCAAGAAACTCGAGAGAAACGATTTACTTTAAAAATTGTTTTTTATAGCTTAACCCTTTGCCGGTTATTTAAATCTTTTATTTCACCCTGAGCAAGGCATTCCACTGCCATTATTGCGCAGGGGAATAAATAGGGGAAAGTGACGAGAAAGTGGTTAGATTGTAGGAAATGTCAGGAGGGTGATAGACGGGTAAGGATACCGAGAATGAGTTGGGTAGATGAGAACAGTGTTTGAGAAAATGGATGCGGGTTAGTCTGTTAGGTGTGTATCGACCTTACATTTAAACTCCTGGAGATTGTAGCTGTCGGACAAGCAAGTATGTGGAAGGGAATTCCACAGGCGGGAAGTGCGAGAAAAGCTGTTGGAGTAGAAATTGCGGTTACATTTTGTTTCACTTTAAAAGGGATCGGACCTAGTTGCTAATCTAGTATCTCGTGCAAATTCGTATCTAGTAGGCACCAGTGAATTAAGTGCATCGGAGCAGAAGCCGTGAAAGTATTTATAGAAGAGGCACAGAGAAGCCACGTCAGGCCGGTGAGAGTGACTGCAGCCGGTCTGCCAACTACAGGAATCCCGATATTCAAATGTTGACCAGAGCAGCTTCTCCAGACGCTACGCAAGAGTTCGAGCTCCTAACTACTAGTCGGAAGCAGCAACCAGGAAACTGCCAACCCGGTACCCTCAGAATGAAGAGACGTTGCCCCCATACTCAATAACTACAAAGAGCTTCCAGCTGAACTAAGACCGAAGGGGAAGGGAAATGAACCGGGAACTCTTTCCTAAACAAGAAACAAGGCGATCACCTCTACTCCTGTTCAAAAGAGGGTGGAGTGTGAAACTGGGCGATAGTAGGTACTATCTATTCCAATTAAAAGAAAAGTAAATTTTAAAAAATTACAGTTTTAAGTCAAAACGAAACTTAAAAATCAAAATCTCCACAATCTTGTCCAAGTGCACCGCAAAAGTAGCAAAATACTTACGTTAGTAACAATAAAAAAAAAGAAAGACCGATGTGACCGACTTACCATGCGGAGAACATAAGCTGAAAGCTGAGTGAAAATTTCGGAAGACAATAATGCCAAAATACAATTCAATTTTTTTCCAGAAATTGTAGGCGAGTCAGCTGCCTGTTGAGTAGTCTAGAACGGGTGAGAGATACTACAGAGCATGCGTCCAATGGTCAGGTTGAGGGGAGGAGGTTAAAATGACCGATAGTCAAAGAGCAGCTACCCTTAAATTATTTTATAGAACGCCATTGCTAAGAAAATAAAATAAAACCTCAAACCATTTATATCGAAACGAAACTTAAAAGCCCAAAATAATTTGTCCAATCTTGTTCAAGTGAAAAAATATTTTTTTAGATTGTAAGAATTTTTTTACATAATCTGTTTTTTTAATTAACCCATAACTTGAGGGAAATGTAATATTTCTACATTTTCTAAAGGGATTTACGCTTAAGTGAATATAACGAACCCAACTGGAATTAGAACTTTGTTCACCGATTAGCAATTCAGATGTATTGTTCATTACACTAGACCTACATTCAAGCTTACAACACATTGGTATTTCAAAGCGGTCGCCCATCCAGGCATTGCTCAACCGCGATGTTTTTATGGGAACCGGTTTACCTGTAAGAACTCAAATGTGTGATCGTCAGAGACAGCCAAAAATTTAGTCTTCTAAATCAAGCAGAGAAAGATATTACAATTTCTAAATTGTCGTAACAGAATCCAATTCTGAAGATTCAAAGGAAGCGCGAAGGATCTTTTTTAAAGAGTAAACCGAGTATTATGAGTTATGAAGATTCCTTTAGAAAGTGAATCTAAGAAACATCTGGAATCCAAACCGCCTCACAGATTAACAATTTGGGGTGCATATCCATTATAACACCCGAACATCGAAGCTTACAGAACGTGGTATTCTAAAGTGGTCATCCATCTAAGTACTGGCCCGGCTTGACTTTGCCTAAATCCGACGATTGACAGCAAGAGAGACAGCCAATTTAGTAGCCTGAGAAATTGATAAAATCAGAATGAAGCAGAGCAAATACTCTTTGGAAAGATTTCATATTTTCTCCCTCCGCTATGGGTTGAATAGGAAGACATTGGGTTCTATAGCCTTGGTCGGCAAATAGTCTACCGCATAAATAAACGGGAACATAGTGCGGGAAGAATCTTCTGCCTAGTCAGTCATGGATAGAAAGAGACATGATCGCCAAAGCGTGGATAATGCAATGGCACTTTTAAATGTTTTCATGAGTTCCATTTCGTGTATCTGTCAAATATGAACTAACAATTCGCATCTCTTCATGTTTTCTTTCCTATTCCAATCCTTTCTTTTACTAAATTCCCCGTCTTTTGTCCCACTACTTTTGCAATGAAATCGCCCTTTACGATCTATAGTGAGACGGATATCATTAGAAACTTGTTGGTCACCTATAATCGACGGATAAAAATCTGTTTTCTAAGAATTCATAGTTTTGGGCTGACATGACAAAGAAACTGAAAAAAGTCCTTAGCAGCGATTTCTTTTTTTTTTTTCTTTTAAGTAATTATATAATGCGCGTTGTGATGCAGTGGATATCGGCTCGGAACGACAAATCGGGAAGCCGTGTTCAAATTCCAGTTGAATTCATTGCATTCACTTTCGCGGAAATACCCTTGGGAAAGGTATTAATCCGTCTCTTCCTTCCAGTTATGCGTTAAATAACAGGACAGATTGGGGTCTATAGCCTTGGCTGGCAACCAGTCTACCGCAGAAAGCAATGGCAACCTACTGCGGAATAATATTCTGACCAGTCAGTCATTTTTATTTCGAGACAAGATCGCCCAAACGTGTTTCACGTAAGGCACTTAAATGACTGACTGAACATAATAGTTGAAAACAATGATTGATGCTTTTACTGGGCATAAAGTGGGGGTCGGCTTTCTATTGTTACGAAGTAATAAACTGATCCCCCACTAATTACAAACTCTTAACAATTGACCTACTACAGTATATGTATATAGTAGGTGCCTCCCCTCAACTGCCGAGAAAAACAGCATAGCATGATGTTAAAACTGCTCAAACTTAATAAAAATACAGTTTTATCATTAAATGTTCATGCTATTAAGAGAAAAGATCAAATTTTGTCAGTATTTAAAAAAAATTATTCCTTTCTAACACGTTAGAAATTTCAGTTAAAATTTGTTTTCCGTTAGCGATTCACGCTATGTTTACGTACTGTGACTATTAAGGAAAACGTAATATTATGCAAGTCAGGTTTTGGCGTTGAAGAACACATTAATTTGAAAATTCTTACAAAAATCAACTGATCGTCTGAATTTAATGACTTTCAGCACTAATTTACACATAAATGAAATTATTTATGCAATTATCATCTTCAGAAAATTTTGCAAAGAGATTTTTCTTTCATCTGTTCACCACCACTTCAATTAATTGCATAAAACCTCCAGAAATACATTATCTACACCAATGTTTAACTAGTTAAATGAACGACTCATTTATTAATGTAAGTAAAGTAATTTTCTTAATTACGAGACCATTTTTCCAAAAATCTATTCCGAAGAGTAAAATTAAAAATGCATTAAGATTACGCCATTTTTAAGATAGATAAGCTTTTAATTGATTTTATAAATATAATTTTACCATATCTTATTCTGAAGGAAAAACATTTCGATCAGAAATGAATTTTTATAAGACTTGTTCTCATTTTTTTTTTGCTAAGTTTCAAACATCTTCCAGTTACTCAATGTCATCAGTTATTAATCCATTAATACTTTATTTACAAGTCAGAAATTAAAAAGCTTAATACAAATCATTTAGAATTAAGATTTTTTAAAATAATTTTTAATTTTTTTTAATGTTAAACTGCACATTTTCTTTAACTATGAAAACTTATAAAATACATGTCATTAAGTCACAGATTTCAGATGCTGTTTCTCTTACGAAATGTTAAACTGGGTTATGTCAAATTTTGGTCACCATACTTCCAGATAGATTGATAACAGATGCTGTTATCGCCCACTTGAAAGGTCAACAAGTCAGACTTTCGTGAATAAGTACTTCTATTCTAACTTCCATGCTATAAACAAGTCATATTTGTTTCAAATTAGATTAATTTAACTTCAAATTTCCTAAAACTAATGAGAGATGTTAATTGAATTTTGCAAGAATTTTAAATCCGATACGTAACTTTTGTTTACAAACCAATTTTTTTTTTAAATCTAATAATTTTAGATTCCACTGAATATAATTTGTTTGAAAAACACCAGAGTATTTTGCTTACTGAAAATAGTAAATTTGATCATTAGCTTTCAATTAAGCTAAAATAAAAATTTCAATTTAAAATTTAGGTATCGAAGATGGAGTGGTGGTAGCTAGTATATAGGCATATATATATATGTGTGAAAATATAAACAAAGTTTTTGGTACACACGCCATTTAAACAAATGGTTAGAAGTTTGGTAGGGGAGAAATTCTTCAAATAAGTTGAAGCACTTTCCAAAAAAAAAAAAATTTCAGTAATATTTAAAAAAAAAAACATTCAAATTAAGTCTTAATGATGACACAAAGTATTATTAAAAAGCATAATAAAATTTTAAGCCTATAAACAATTCATAAAAACCAATCCACAATAGCACAAGATAATAATTCTGTTCTTATACCCAACTGCTTGAAAAATAGTAAGGAATCATTTTTAATTTCCATAAGAAACATTCCCATCTCCAGATATCAACTATCGCCTGACGAAATACAATTTAAAGTCCTGAAAAAAAAGCTGTTGTGTAGCGATGTAAAATGTTTTGTTATAACCACTTATAAAAAATAATACAAATATATATATATATTGCTCTATTTATATAAAGCACTTTCAAAATAATTGGTACGAACTGTATTTTTTCTATATTTTCTTACAAATTTAGCGATGTAAAATGTTTTGTTATAACCACTTATAAAAAATAATACAAATATATATATATATATAAATTTGTAAGAAAATATAGAAAAATACAGTTCGTACCAATTATTTTGAAATTGCTTTATATAAATAGAGCAATATATATAATATTGCTCTATTTATATAAAGCACTTTCAAAATAATTGGTACGAACTGTATTTTTTCTATATTTTCTTACAAATTTATATATATATATATATATATATATATATATATATATATATATATGTGAGATTATAACAATACACGTGTCGAAAAACCTACGAAGGGAAAACCGGTTTAAAAAAAAGTGCTAAGTACATGAACATCAGTCAAGTGTTCGGACCGAGTCAGCACATAGCCCAAAGAAAGAAAACCGATACGAGTAATCAACTAACAAAAAGCGCTCACTATTTAGGTAGAGCAGCAAAACTAAAGCCAGCTTTCCCTGACGATCCATTTAGATAAAACTTAGGTGGTTCTTTGTGTATATATATATATATATATATGTATATATATATATATATATATATATATATATATAACTAGTGTAATATAATTATGACCCAAAAATCAACTAAGTATATATATATATATATATATATATATATATATAGATACTTAGTTGTTTTTGGGTCATAATTATATTACACTAGTACACAGTTGTATTAAAGTGTCCAATACAATTGTAGAACTTTTGAATATCTTTCATTTGTAACCAATTTTTTTACATTTCTGTGCCTTCAAGCAATTTACAATAACTGATTATAATCGTCTTACTTTTTTTTTTTTAACGCTCACAAAACAGGGTTTGTTTTTTTGACGGCGCAATTTTCAAAATTAGAAATTACTTAAAGGTCTTAGAACACTTTTATCCGTGATTGTATGATCCTTGTAGGTATTTGTCAGTATGGTTACACTTGGAGTTAATTTCTGTTCTTTCATCTAGTAATTTTTTTTTTGGGGGGGGGGGACAACATAATAGTCAACATTTTCTCCTGGCACAATCTGCATTTTTCGTACCTTTGTAAGGTTTGGCTGTTTTTTATTATACACCGTTATACCGAGGTCTTTTTCATAATTTATACATATAAATTATATATATATATATATATATATATATATATATATATTAAACAGTGGTATCGGAAGTAGTTTTACTAATAAAAGGTATATTTGAAGGCAGGTATGTTATCGTAAACTGCTCCATATGGGGTTGAAGGTAGAAGTTTAATAGGATTAATGCGGAGCAATTTATCACTTAGCAGATTCATGACAACTTCGAAGTTTCGTAAAAAAACATTAAGATGTCATCAATCGTAAAACCACAGCAGATCGAAAACCTAGCACTAACGAGTGGCGACACCACAAGTGTCCTCACAAAATATATAAATATTCCAAATAGTTATATATTACAAGAAAGTGAAAGAACACGTACATTAAAACCCACTGTTGAAGCATTTACTTTTATAAAACCCTCGATACAGTAGAGCTTAATATTGTTTATATATGTGTGTGTGTATATATATGTATAAAAACATTTCTTTTTATTTACCCATTCAACGATAGTTTAATGCCTCAGTTCTCATTTAAAACTGATGTCTGCTATCCTTCGGTGGTCTCTAACTTTAAAGATTTTTTTCTCGCTTTTCAAAAGGAATGCGTTAGTTTGCCAACAATCTGAAATAATTTCATTGCCTTTGTTTATTACGTTCAAGTTTTGGAATTTTTAGATTTCCAGCTACGTCTCCGTATATTGATGGCAATTTGATATAAGAATCTCAAACGTGCATTTTGAAAATTGCACTGAAATATGAGACATTTTGTTAAGTAAATAATTCCTAAAAATTCTCTTGCAGATTAAAACGTTCTTTGAGAAGTATTTACAATATATATATATATATATATATATATATATATATATATATATATATATATATATATGGAGTAGATTGACTAAACTATCGCCGGTTCACACTGAACCCTAGTCTACTGAACAGGTGAAGAGGCTCATCTCTTGTCCCCTTCTTAGGATGTGGTTTCCGGCTTTCTCTTTTCCAATCTTTTCACTCTTACGTAGCTCCCTGCAAATCAGTGGCGTTACCACCTTGCTCGGGGTGATATGATTAATATATATATATATATATATATATATATAATCATTAGGCCTGTCTGACACGACTCAGTTTCATGCGTTATGCAATCATCGGGTGCCTATTTCAAACTGACAGTTTATTTGAATTTGATATTCATGGGAATTAAATCATATAAAGTTAATTTACTGTTTTTTAATAACAGTATTAAAAATTTAAGGTTACATGTAGATAATAAATTTAATTCTGAAAATTAAAATAAAATATACAATATATTAAAAATGGAAAGTGGAGGGAAAAGAAATAAATGGGGCCTAAGTAATGAAACGTAAAAATTTAAATATTCAAATATTACCTGTAGACCAAAATAAATTAATTTTTAAATACAATAAAAATATAAAGTAAAATTTAGAATTTAAATGAAAAATATAGGGAGCAAAAATAAAATAGGTTTACTTACTGGCGATGGAAAAAAAATAAAGGGGTAATACTATACATATGTGCACCATTTATATATATATATATAATTCAGATACTTTAATCCAAGCGAAAAAAGCAGGAAGGTACATTCCAAAAACCCGATCCTAATTAATATTAAAAATTTTAAAATTAAAAAATAAGGAAGAGAGCTCCATGTAATAAAATATTACAGAGCAAATATAAATTAAATAAGGATTAATTCAATGATGTTGAATGACCATTTCGATATGAAGATCCCCACGGGGGATAACACATCACCTCAGCAACAGGAAAATCCTTTCAGCAACCTTTCTGAAAGGATTTTCCTGTTGCTGAGGTGATGGTCATTCAACATCATTGAATTAATCCTTTTTAAATATATTCGGCATCCATATACAAGCCTGTTTCACTGATATCACAGATGATTAGTGTGACTAAACATCCACATGCTTCTGGTCGATTTGGTGTCAGTCGCTAGACCCTAAGCCATAGGCTCATGGAATCATAAATTATTTAGCGTGTTATATATAGTTGGTGTATATACACGACCGTCACTGAAAGAACTCAATTCATTACCGAAGAGTTATGCATAAATCGCAGAAGTGGTAACTGTTTTTATTTAAATTTTTCTCTAGAGAGCTTAATCGTAATGAGAGCATAATATATTCATCATCCACATACAAGCCTGTTTCGCTGTATCACAGCACATCAGTGTGACTAGATATCCACTTCTGTCCGGGATTGAAACTCAACCGATTTGGTGTCAGTTGGGGTCGCTAATCATTTAAGGACATTTAAAGCCGGCACATTTTTTGGACCGTAAGAAATTTTTGGAAATAATGATTTTCTGGTATATGTCCAACTATTTAACTCATATGGCGGGGGTAAGAGAGGAGAGATATTAAAATCTTTGCCCATAGTATTTGCATGTAAGCTAATAAATCTAAACCGGATTTGAACCATCTCTCCATTTTGTCATCCTTCAGTTATCCCTTGCACCACCTGCACATCCAAGCTTACAGCACCTTCTATTCCTTAGAGGTCACATTACTAAGTACTGCTTAGGCTCAATGTTAACTGCAGTGATTAAACAAGGGACTGAATAAATAGCATAATTTTCTGCTTCAAAAATTGACATATTTCATATTTTGTCTATTTACCTTAGTTAACTGTCGGTATCCTGATGAGGATACTTCAAAATCAGAATCTTCTCCAATAAACATAGACGGCACCTATCACGAAAATTTTTAGGGGTACAGGCTGAGCCTATTAATTTCCAGCTGATTATAGGTTCCTGCCCTTCCTCCTTCATTTTCCAGAATCTACGTGATAGTGCCGTCTGGAATCTTTGGTTAGGGTTCGAAAACGAGTACTTGTGGTTGTAAAGTCTGTTTGAAAAAGCCCGCGGACATGCCAATATAAGTCCGGTAATTGTCTGTGTTGTTAGATGAAGAAATACGGGCTTCATAAATTACTTGGGTGGATTTACATTTGCCCTGCACCGGGCAGGTATCCACAGAATTACAATTACATTTATCAACAATTCCAGATTTAACGTCGGTATTATTTAGGTTCACATTAAAATATGCCTATTATGGGAATTAATTATATCATCTATATTTGAGGTGCAAGAGTAACTGATTTTTAGGGTGAATTTATTAAATTTATTTAAGGGATTATTATTATTAAAATGTTTATCGATTAATCTGAGAAAATACTTACCAATATTTATATTAGTTAGCTTACAATAAGAAGGGTTAAACCAAATTCTTCCTTTTTCTACATTTTCGGGTGTTTTTAGTTTTTGATGATTCTGGGTTTATAGCAGGCTTATCATACGTTAAATTGTTAATAAAACTGCTTTTCTGAAGGGCCTTATCGTAAATTTCTTTACTTGCGTTGAAAATTTTTATATTGAATGATAATTGGTTAACCTTATTTACTATTTTTAAATTTTAACTTTTAAATATTAAGTTTTTTAATTTTTTTAATTTTTTAATAATTTTTCTTTTTATAATTTTTATGTGTATGTTTGTGTGTGTATGTGCATATTTGTATATATGTGTGTATATATGTATGTGTATATATGCATTTATGTGTGTAAAAAGATTTTTAGCTATTCAAATGCTCTTTTTTATAATATTCATTAATTTTTGATATTTTTTATATGTATGTGTGTGTGCATATGTATAATGTGTGTGTATATATATATATATATATATATATGTGTGTGTGTGTGTGTACACAGTGTGTGTGAATTTTTGTATATGTGTGTACGCGCATGTATGTGGATATAGGTATATAAGTATGTATGGAATTGAATGTATGTATGTATTCATAATCGAAAAATTTTGTATGTATGTGTGTACTTCTATATGTATGTATAATTGTAAATGACTTTTTTTTTTTACCTAGCGGTATCTGTAGTTTAAATCAAATGATCTAATTTTTTGAAACAGAAAATAAATTTAAATCCTATATCTTTTTATTCCCTTTAAAAATAATTGCCTTTTTCTAATACTTCAACGTTTTTGGGAAGGTAGGTTTTTGAATATGTCCAGCGTCTGTAATATATAAAAAAATGTTTTCTTTCTTTTCTTTCTCCCTCCCTTCCTTCCTTTATCTCTCACCTTTTTTCCGTGTTGCTTAACCTTACATCAATTCAACACGGCCGTCCGTTAATTTTAAGTTATAATTCTTTCCTTTTTTTGCGAACCCAGACGATGTCAATTTTTTTTTATTTGATTTTATTTTGTTTTATCTTTTTTTCTTATTTAATTTCTTTGCAAATCTATTTAAAAAGGAAAATTAGACTGATTTTTCTCCAGTTTCTGAAAGGATTTTTCTGTTGCTGAGGTGATGTGTTATCCCCCGTGGGGATTTTCATATCGAAATGATCATCCAACATCATTGAATTAATCCCTTTTTAATTTATATTTGCTCTGTAATATTTTATTACATGGAGCTCTCTTCCTGTATCATTTTTTAATATTAAAATAAAATTTTTAATATCAATTAGGATCGGGTTTTTGGAATTTACCTTCCTGCTTTTTCCGCTTGGATTAAAGTATCTGAATTAATATATATATATATATATATATATATATATATATATATAGTGTATCGAGGCAGCAGTCAATTTTCTAAACATATACTGTCAAATGAGACAATGACTGTCAATTATGTTTAATCATAAGCCGTTCTAAACCTCGGATTTTGGCTTTAATTTCAGTTGAAAATAAAGACAAATTCTCCAACGTTTGGATAATTTTTTATTAAGATGGTTCTAAGTTTTCGGCTCACATGAGCCATCTTCAGAGAGGTTACAAACACGTTAACACAAAAGCATCCACCATCAGCGATGATTTTATCTTGTGCTGGCATAAAACTCCGCTAAGCAACGACAACAGTTACCAAAAATAGCAAACGCTGTTCGCAATTTTGTAATGCGGTTCTATGACGTCGCACCACGTGAGAGCTCAAAATAACAGAACCATATATTTAAATGCAATGTAATATGTTGTGACCAGATTTAAACGTTATTTTATTAAGTGTCGGTTGTTTGGATTTAATGTAGATGGCCTCCAATATCTGAAGGCTCTTTTTTCTGTGTGTGAGTGAGGATTATTGTATTGTTGACTAAAATCTCTATTACTTACGTTGCTATGTTTTTCTAAGAAATGTTGTTTAATTATACTCTGATTATCCAAAAGATTTTGTCTTTATTTTTCCTGAAATTAAAGCCAAAATACGATGTTTAGAACGGCTCATGATTAAACATAAGACATTCATAGTCTCTTATATTGGTTCAGACCATTTGTGGCTGCGTTCCATTGCAAACTACTTAGTGTGGCACGCGTTCCATTTGTCGACTCCAGTTTTCGAGTATCTTTAGAATAAACGGATGAGTATCCAAGCGAATCTGCCTAAACCGATCCTTGTGAGGATGACTGAAAATTTTCTAATTCCTAAAAGTGTGTATTCTGATGTTTGGTTATTGAAATATTGGTTCTTAAAATTTAATTGAATTGAATAAATCTCCCCTACCGCAGATAAATAAAATTGTGTTATAGGATTTTCACAAGATCTGTTCAACTTGTACAGCGAGACTATTTTGAGGACCCTAGATGTTATGCCAGAATTTGTAATCGGAGGCCAGAATAAGGTATTCAAATTAAACAGTGCTGATAGCAGACACGGAAATAAAACAAGTACTCCTACAGGAGGTAGCTGAAGAAAGTGACAAAGGACGACAAATAAACTGCAGGAAAACCGAATGCATGGTCTTCATCAAAAAGAGCAGGCCAAAATACAGGTGAGGGGATACTAAAATCAGGCAGGTACAGAAGTTTCTGAGAAGTGTTCTAACAGAAGGCGGAAAGTGTGACAGATCTGAAGACGAATTAGCAGGACGAAGGACGCATTCCAGAAGCTGAGTAAAGTATTAAGAGACAGGAAACTTCCTCTATAAGCAAAGAGTACTTGATTGCTTTGTGATGTCAGTCCTTAAATATGACAGTGAATAATGGGCAATATCGTCAAAGATAAAGGAAAAATTTGAAGCATCTGAAATATGGTTCTACAGAAAGAATTTGCCGATATCATGGACCGAGCCTGGGAGCAATGATGAGGTATTGGAAAAAAATGGAAACGAAAAGGGAATTAATATTAAGCATCAGGAAGAGAAATAAAGTTCCTGTGATATGCAATGAGGAAGGAGGGCTAGGAGATTCTGATACTAAGAGGCCAGTTAGAGGGGAAAAAGACAGAAAAACAGCGGATAACATATTTGAAGGGCTTGAGCCGGTGGATGGCAGAATAAGGATTGTGTTGGTGTTACAGAAAAAAGCGTGCTAAGAGCCACCAGAGATAGGGAGACGTGGAAGCCATAATCGCCTACGTCCCGAAAGAACGAGGCACATAGCAAAAGATGCATAGAACGTTATGCATATATGGATGCGTTGGGGTGGGGGTGAATGTGAGTCGTGGGTAATCAAGATGTCTGTAGGGGTGATATTATAACCAAATTAAGAGCCTCCTCTTCAATTTTTATTTTTAAATATTTTCGTAAAGATAACTCGTTTTTATTTCATGTTTCTTTATTCAGGCAACATTTTACAATAAACATCGCAGAAGTTCTTGAAGTTGGTCAGGAAATAGGATAGGCTCTGAGTGCAATAGAAGCCAGTTGCCAAACGTTTCATTACTAGAATTCTGTTTACACAAGTATTCCGTTTGGAATTATTGTACGAGAAACTGATATTAAGAGTTGGTCTTTTGGTAGTATATTCTAGACAGGAAAAATAAATATTTTATATTAGCAAAGGTAGATTTGGTCTCTGAAGACATTGACTGTGGGTATATTTATTAATATCTAAATCTAAACTTATTTATAAATGGAATTCTGTGTCCGTTACCTATAGACTCCGAAACGGCTGAACAGATTTTCTTGAAAATTTACACAGTTGTACTATAAGCGTCTGCGAGGGTTCTTAGCTAGATTTTGTCGAGGTACCCCCGATAAATATTGATATCGAAAAAAATCGGGTTATAGAAGGAATGGTCCGATTTTAATCAAATTTGATACACTTATAGACAAAGATATAAGAAACGATATTCAGAAGTTTCAAGGATGCAATTCTTACAATAGTGCAGAAAATCGATAATATATATATAAGGCAAGATGTTTGTGTGTGTGTCTGTTTATCTGCCTGTATGTCTGTATTTTTTCAGCCATTTCATTTTAGTTTTTGCTTCGGGTTTGGCTCTAAGTAGGTATAATTGTAGTTCTTAGTCTCAGCCATGATAGCATTTACTCAGGACTTATTTAGCCTTCAAAATTCAGTTCACGACGAAATTCATTTTTCTTTCAGTCGCTTTAACTGGAAACAACTATTGCTCTTTAGTTATTCGTGCCAACGTCCAAAGAGTCTGAGCTCCAGGACCAGGGATTAGTTTTAAAGATTTCATTACACCCGAGCAACGCCGGGCTATACTGCTAGTCCCTAATAAAAGATTTTTTTTTTGCATCTAATGATTTTATTTTTAAATATACGTACTTGGGAGCAAATCTAGAGTCTAACGTATTTATTCCTTTCCCAATCATGGTATTGATACAAGAATGCAAAACACAACCATAGATCTCGAGTAAGGAGTTAATTACTGCTGTAACATAACATGTTTATACAACAAAAATAGATCAGACCAAAAATATCAAGGAAAATAAGGAATACAGCATCAGCCAGCAGCAATAAACCTGCAAACTCTGCCTAGATTAAGAAAGTAGCTACAACTAACTTCCTAGACCAAAACAAACTTTGATCAGAACTCATCTCAAAATGCATGCACGGAAACGAATATCTTCACTCTTACTTAAAAAATAGAATATTAAACACAAACAATAATAAATAAAAACATAAAAAATTAAATTAAATCAGTAGATAATGTAGAATATGCATAAGAATAACTGAAGGACACTAGGAAAAGGAAATTCAAGCATACAAAACAACTTGAGAAAATAAGATACGTAAAAAGTTTTGATTTTAGCCGGAAAGTAACAATGTTCAAAATTTGAAAAGTAAATTATCAGTTTTTGCTTCTTTTCTTCAGAAAAATGAATATATATAAATGTCGAAAGAGGCCACGATGAAAATGCTTTATAAAATAAGAAACGCCATATAAAATTTAATTTTTTTTTTTAAAGGTAACCAGAAAAGTTCTGTCGGTTTTTTGATTAGTCATTGAATGCGTGTAGCAATTGTTTTCAAAATTAGGACAGCCGGAAATAGAAACATCAAACATTATAAAAAACACGCGCACCATGCCCGGCCTTCAGTTATGAGCCGGACAGCTGTGAGAAGGATCGAAGTGTCTAGAGATCTCGTTCGATTCTGTTTGCTTTACGACTTCAAAGTGGGTTTATCAGCTTCTGCATTAAGTCGGCGAATAGGTCAAGCGCTTGGTGATAGTGCTATGGATGAACGTACCGCAAGACGTTGGTTTCGAAAATTCAAGTCGGGAGATTTCTCTCCATATTGCGCCCCACAGTGGACGACCACAAGACTTGAATGGCGGAGTCCTGAAGGCGGCCACTGAAAAGGACTGTAGTCTAACGTGTGGTGAACTTGCAAGACAATTCAACGTTTCCGATGAAACAGACTTCACATGCACCGTCTAGGTAAGACGTACAAACTGAGCAAGTGGGTTTCACAAACGCTGTTGGAGGTCCACAATGGACAACGAGTGTCAGCATGCGTACCGCTGCTTTCTCACCACCGTACCGCATCTTTATTCAATCCAGTGCTTACCAATGATGAAAAGTGGGTTCTGTATGAAACTCTCAAGCGTTCCAGACATTGGTTGTCACCTCAGGATGCTGTCCCTCACACCGCAAGACTGCCTATGCAACCACGTAAGATTATGCTTTGTGTCTGGACAGGAAAGTGGTTCATTATGAACTGCTACCTACGGGCCGAACAATCACTAGAAACCTATACTCGCATCATGAGTAACGTGTGCAACATGCATTGCACCAGAAGGAGCCAGCAATGGTGAATGCTATTTTTATGACAACGGCAGGCCGTACGTCGCGCGAGTGGTTAGTGATACCATACAGCAACTTGGGTGGGAGACTTTGTGCCATCCACTTCATTCATCTGACCTTGCGTCCTCCGATTACCACCTCTTCCACTTACTGGATAATCATCTTCGTTGGAAATCCTTCACCAATGAAGCAGACTTGCGCAAAGCCCCCACGGACTTCTTTCCGTCAGGAGTGTAAACCAGATGTAAGATAATATATAATGTACATATAGGATAAATGTGGAGAAGTTTATCAATTGAATGAGCAGAAGTGTGCATACTTAAAATTTTCGTGAATGCACTCGTCAGGGCTTGTCTTTCAACTACAATTGTCTCAATTTTTATTATTTATATAAAACTTGGTGTAATTTTATATTTTGAAAGTGACTCTTGCTGCTTATCAACGCTCTGTCGATATCGAGCACTTTATGAAAAAAAACTTTGTCAAATATATGCAATGTATGTAATACTTTATAACTGTATTTTAATGAGTTAATAATACGGGAAAATGAGCTTAGATGTGTTTTGTTCAATCGGAACATCTTTAAAAAAAATGCTGTTTTTAATCGATACGCGTAACGCTTAACATTTGCTTGTTTCAAGTGTTTCTTTTGAGCTACTATAGGGAACACGAAATAATATATCGATTATTTAATTTTTTAGACATATTTTAAAATGTCCATATACTGAAACATACAGCGGTAAATGTGAATTGTCCTTTTTGCTCAAATTTAGGTTTTAGCATTTGAATCCCTCTTCCAATCAGGTGCTTATCGTATTTGAAAATCGTTTAGTAATATGTATTTATTTCTGGGATTTAATTATATTTTATTAACTATATTTACTATCGTATTGTCCTCATTTTTATTGCCATATTCATGATTTTTTTAGCCGTTCTACTCTTCGGCCTTCTTGAAAACCGCAGGAATGGAAAACCACGACACCATCTTTCCCAAGTGTTCATGGTAATACAAAGCTAATAAATGAAAGGTAGCTGTGGAGAGCTATGATTCCCTCAATCAAGAAGGGGCATTTCTTATTTTATGTATTTTTGTTTTGTATTAATTTTATTTCCTGTCTTTTGATGGGGGAGTATATTGCATTTTCAAGTTCCCAAAAGTAACCTAAATATGTGATGCGCATAAGAATTTGTAGAACCATTTCTATATGCACGTACATACCTACATACATCGCCATGCACACACGTTCGTACGCAGATACCCACACACACCTACGTCAGGACTGCACGTGAAGCCTTCCTTTTCCCGCGTTTATCAAGAAATATATAAACTGATTCCCGCACGTGTCTAGCCAGTTGGAAGATGTTTTTCGGAGTGTTCAGACCAAGAACCGTTCGTCTCTTCCAACTCACACAAACCACTAATTGCATTCAGCAATTATACACATAAAAATGTTTCTCTCTATTCTATAAGAACAATTTAATAAACGTATAATTATATTCACTACTATTCAGTACAAACATATTTCCTTTTTCAGGGACTTTCCTAACATGAATATCTTTAATATTTCAGAGAGAATTCTTTTCACGATATCTTGCATTTGTGAATTATTCAGTTCAGTAACCTTACTTAATACAATGTTGTTATATTCGTTACATTGTGCTTTGAGTTATTTTATCTATAATTGTGGTGGTTTGGACAACCAACCTTTTCTTCACTGTTGAAATCACTACCCCGTCTGTCTTTGTCTGTCTTTGTCTGTCTTTGTCTTTGTCTGTCTTTGTCTTTGTCTGTCTTTGTCTTTGTCTGTTTTTGTCTTTGTCTGTCTTTGTCTTTGTTTGTCTTTGTCTGTCTTTGTCTTTGTCTGTCTTTGTCTTTGTCTGTCTTTGTCTTTGTTTGTCTTTGTCTGTCTTTGTCTTTGTCTGTCTTTGTCTTTGTCTGTCTTTGTCTGTCTTTGTCTTTGTCTGTCTTTGTCTTTGTCTGTCTTTGTCTTTGTCTGTCTTTGTCTTTGTCTGTCTTTGTCTGTCTTTGTCTTTGTCTGTCTTTGTCTTTGTCTGTCTTTGTCTAATACATATTGGTACCCAAGTTGTCCAGAGCACGACAAATTTAATACTTTTCAGATTATTAGTTTCGAAAGAAAGAAATGACAACTGAATTGTTATTTAATCATTTCCTATTTGTGACAGTGAATGCGGTGACATCTCCAAACAGTTGAAGGGAACTGAGGTAATAGAAATAGGGTCCGACAAAAAGGTACTGAGAATACAATAGGAAAAAACCCGCGAGTTTATAAAGATATAGTTGACATTCCCAGATATATGAAGAGGAAAGGTGTATTAGAGAACTTAACACTCACAGGAGATATTGAGGAAAAGACAAAGAAAAATATTAAGATACCTAACGAATTTGTGTAAATGTTTGACAGAACAGGTTGTAGAAGATATCTCTTACTAAGAGATAAGATACCAATGATTAGAAGTCATGGAGAGCCATGACCAATTACGTCCTAAAACAAACAGAGCAGACAGAAGAATAATGTACAATCTACCAAAGGGTCTCAGTATTTATTAACGAAGTTTGATTTACGTAATATTTTTGACACCTACATTTATTTTAACATTTTGAAATAAATGATACATTTTACGAATTTGTTATGCTTTTTAAAATATTTTCTTCTATGTCCCGTGTCCTTTCAGAACATAGGCGATTATGGGCCTCCACATCTCTATATACAAACAGGCTCTTAGCACGTTTTCTTATGTTACCCCGCCCAAGACGCGCCCCGCCATCCACTTGATCAAGCATATCAAAAATGTTACCCGCTGCATTCTTCATCTGTTTCTCTATCTTTTTCTTCCTCTTTCTCACTGTCTCTTTTTTCTCCTTTTTCTCCTTTTTCTCTCTTTCTCCTTTTTCTCTCTTTCTCCTTTTTCTCTCTTTCTCCTTTTTCTTTTTCCTTTTTCTCCTTTTTCTCTCTTTCTTTTTCTTTTTCTCTCTCTCTCTCTCTTTTTCTCTCTCTCTCTCTCTCTCTCTCTCTCTCTCTCTCTCTCTCTCTCTCTCTCTCTCTCTCTCTCTCTCTCTCTCTCTCTCTCTCTCTCTCTCTGTTTGTCTTTCTCTCTGTCTCCTGTCTTTTTCTCTGTCTCTGTCTTTCTCTCTGTCTCTGTCTTTCTCTCTGTCTCTGTCTCTGTCTTTCTCTCTGTCTCTGTCTTTCTCTCTGTCTCTGTCTCTGTCTCTGTCTCTGTCTTTGTCTGTCTTTGTCTCCAGACTGTCCAGTCTCTATTTCCTCATATGTCCCCAGAATCTTATGTCTTCCTGGTGTTAAATATTAGTTTCCTTTTCGTTTCCATCTTCTCAAAAAACCTTATCGTGCTCGCATGCTCGGTCTGTGGTATCCACAGCATCCTTCTATAGAACCACTTTGGTGAGGTGATTGTTCAGGATTCACTATCATATTGAAGAACAACATCCACTCTTCGTTTCTAGAGAATTTTTTCTATATCTCAATACTCTACTTAGCTTCTCGAATGCATCCTTAACCGTGCCAATTCGCCTTATTTCAGTGTCGCACTGTTCGTCTTCTGTTAGAATTCTTCCTAAGTATTTAAATTTCTGTATCTAATTCATTTTAATATCCTCCTCCTGTAGTTGGCATTTTGGGTTCTTCTCATTATTGATGATCGATTTTCTTGTAGTTTATTTGTAGTTTATTTCTTTCCGCTTTCTTCAGCTACCTTCTGTAGGAGGTCTTATGGTTTCATTTCCGTGTCTGCTATCAACACTGTATCATCTACGTATCTTTGTAAATATTGTGGCCGCCGATTACGCATCTTTGGATGATTTCTAGGGCCCTCAGAAAAAGTCTTGCTGTACAAACTAGATTAGCAACTAGATCCTACCATTTTACAGTGAAACTGTAAAATTTAACTTTCCCTCCTGTGGAATTTCCTTCTGTGTACTTATTTCTTTGACAGCTACAATCTCCAAGAATTTAAATGTATGGTCACTTGCCATCTCATCACTTTGACTCGTATCCTTTCCCTGACAACTTTAGTATCCTGTTCTTTTCCTCGTCTACTCTACACTCATGCAGCTCTCTTCATACCA
>JBBBDQ010001247.1:1190000-1345000 GCA_037127315.1 Ascarosepion bandense | reverse complement strand
AACAGACTTTCTCCACGGAGGTGCCGTGTGTTAACTGGTTTACCGAAAATAAACAAACGGACGAGCCGTATGTTGCTAGGTTTATCGACACCACGTGTTGTAAACAAACAAATGTTCGGACGCTGCCGTATAGCGCGTTTCCAATTCTAATTTTGAAAAAAATCACTTGTTTCCGATGAAGAGCCGAGGACGGTTCGAAATATAAAGCTACATTAAAAATAAACAAATACTGTTTAAAAAAGTACGTTTTTTTTAAAAAAATCAAAAAATTTTTATTATACATAGTAAGACAGTATACGTGGATAATCATTAATATGTTATTTGAACCTTACTTAAACGAAAAAAATCTCCACGACACAAGAATACTGGAAAAGACTCTCTACAAATTTCTCGAACAACACTTCCAACGACAACAGCGACAAACAGTCATACTCCAAATTTGGCGCAAAATAACACCCTATGGACTCCACCAAGCGGACACAGCCAACACTTGGACCAATACGCCAGCAGGGCCAGACAACACTTGGACAACTTCTCAAAAAAATAGATGACACCAAACAAAAACACACAACCTATCTAAAGCAAAACACCAAGCTATCTATATATTTAAAAAAATCGAAACTTAATTATCGTACCAGCCGATAAGGACGGAGCTATAACCATCTTAGACACTAATAACTATATTAAATAAGCAGAATCACAACTTCAGAACAACAAGTTCTATGCACCCATACCTCTGGATCCGACCAGTACTTACAAGTCAGAATTATCACTTCTCATTCAGAACCTGAATCATAACATAGGCGAATTGGTTTATCGACACCACACGGTGAAAACAGCGAAAGGATGGATATTCCAAAGAATTTTTTAACCCACACAAACAGACTTTCCTCCACGGAGGTGCCGTGTGTTAACTGGTTTACCGAAAATAAACAAACGGACGAGCCGTATGTTGCTAGGTTTATCGACACCACGTGTTGTAAACAAACAAATGTTCGGACGCTGCCGTATAGCGCGTTTCCAATTCTAATTTTGAAAAAAATCACTTGTTTCCGATGAAGAGCCGAGGACGGTTCGAAATATAAAGCTACATTAAAAATAAACAAATACTGTTTAAAAAAGTACGTTTTTTTTAAAAAAATCAAAAAATTTTTATTATACATAGTAAGACAGTATACGTGGATAATCATTAATATGTTATTTGAACCTTACTTAAACGAAAAAAATCTCCACGACACAAGAATACTGGAAAAGACTCTCTACAAATTTCTCGAACAACACTTCCAACGACAACAGCGACAAACAGTCATACTCCAAATTTGGCGCAAAATAACACCCTATGGACTCCACCAAGCGGACACAGCCAACACTTGGACCAATACGCCAGCAGGGCCAGACAACACTTGGACAACTTCTCAAAAAAATAGATGACACCAAACAAAAACACACAACCTATCTAAAGCAAAACACCAAGCTATCTATATATTTAAAAAAATCGAAACTTAATTATCGTACCAGCCGATAAGGACGGAGCTATAACCATCTTAGACACTAATAACTATATTAAATAAGCAGAATCACAACTTCAGAACAACAAGTTCTATGCACCCATACCTCTGGATCCGACCAGTACTTACAAGTCAGAATTATCACTTCTCATTCAGAACCTGAATCATAACATAGGCGAATTGGTTTATCGACACCACACGGTGAAAACAGCGAAAGGATGGATATTCCAAAGAATTTTTTAACCCACACAAACAGACTTCCTCCACGGAGGTGCCGTGTGTTAACTGGTTTACCGAAAATAAACAAACGGACGAGCCGTATGTTGCTAGGTTTATCGACACCACGTGTTGTAAACAAACAAATGTTCGGACGCTGCCGTATAGCGCGTTTCCAATTCTAATTTTGAAAAAAATCACTTGTTTCCGATGAAGAGCCGAGGACGGTTCGAAATATAAAACTACATTAAAAATAAACAAATACTGTTTAAAAAAGTACGTTTTTTTTAAAAAAATCAAAAAATTTTTATTATACATAGTAAGACAGTATACGTGGATAATCATTAATACATATATATATACATATACATATATATATACATATATATATATACATATACATATATATATACATATATATATATACATATATATATATACATATATATATATACATATATATATATATTCATATATATATATATATATACATATATATATATATACATATATATATATACATATATATATATACATATATATATATACATATATATATATACATATATATATATACATATATATATATATACATATATATATATATATACATACATATATATATATATACATACATATATATATATATACATATATATATATATATACACAAACACATATATATATATATACACAAACACATATATATATATATACACAAACACACATATATATATATATATACACAAACAAACACATATATATATATATACACAAACACACACATATATATATATACACAAACACATATATATATATATATATACACAAACACATATATATATATATATATACACAAACACATATATATATATACACAAACACACATATATATATACACAAACACACATATATATATACACAAACACACATATATATATATATACACAAACACATATATATATATATATACACAAACACATATATATATATATATACACAAACACATATATATATATATATACACAAACACATATATATATATATATATATACACAAACACATATATATATATATATATACACAAACACATATATATATATATATATATACACAAACACATATATATATATATATACACAAACACATATATATATATATATATATATACACAAACACATATATATATATATATATACAACGCATATATATATGCATATATATACAAAACACACATATATATATATATATACTATATATATAAACTTTTCTCACTGAAGGATATAAAATCATGCTCTTAGACTTATCTTAATTCGTTTGCTAGTTTCTATTTTTTATGTATCAAGTTTCATTATTTATTAACCACACTTGGTTAGATAAGGCCACACCTGTCAGGTAAACAGTAAAGGTGGAACAGATGATTTTGTCGTAATAGCCAAGCTGACTAACTTGAGAGTTGAGTTCAAATCCTATGACTGGTTCTTTCGTTATATTCGTGTTGCCTTTAAATTCATGATCAGTATAAATTCTTCTATGTGACAATGGATGCTGAACAATTACCTTGCACAGGAAAAGGAGACTTAGGGCAAGAGATATGATTTTATACATGAAGACACTTAGAGAATCATGGCCTGAACAAGACGTTTCCATTATCTATTCCAAAATGGCGTTAGATTTGAAAACATTATTCAGACAACCTATAATTAAACATACTTAAAGAACAGTGTACCAAAGTTTTGTAAATATGACGTTTGAATGAACATTATTTTGTAAATATTTTAGCAAAATTGGCTTTGTATTCCTGAACTATTTCAAGATTTGCTTTTTGAATAAATTATTTCATGTAAAGATTTTCATTTTAAAAATTTAGAATGAAAAATAATTAATCCAAAATTTTCTACAGCTGGTAAGAGAAACATAACGAAAATATTTCTAGAGAAAACTGTATAAAAATATCGATTTTAATCAACTGTTATTTTAGTATCAGATTTCAAAAGAATTAAATAGTGGCCTAATGGATGACTGCACAAGGTTTCTACATATAAAATCACTGGAAAACATTTTCAAGTCCATCCAAGTTTGAATATTAGTACTTCAAGGCCCAAGTGATCAACGCAACGCTTCCCTCAAAACTATTTTCGGTTCAACCCACTTTCTATTTAACACAAATGATCTGATTAAGAGTATAATCTGATCTTTTGTGAATATCAATGTTGATGATACAACGTATATGGGTGAACTACCAAAAATTCGAAATGATCAAAATCTCGCAGATGAATTCTGTCCTAGCTTAAATCATCTTGAACTGGATGGTCACATTCAATGCTTTGAAATCCGAACTAATGGAGCGGACATTAAATTTTTGCCTATCGCAAAGAAAGACTAGTCTAACATGGCGGTCCCTCGTTTTGAGCGGCTACAGGGACTTAAGCTCAACCCAGATTTT
This sequence comes from Ascarosepion bandense, assembly GCA_037127315.1. Classification (NCBI taxonomy): domain Eukaryota; kingdom Metazoa; phylum Mollusca; class Cephalopoda; order Sepiida; family Sepiidae; genus Ascarosepion; species Ascarosepion bandense. Next base: position 1,340,830 of record JBBBDQ010001247.1, on the reverse strand, counting down.
ATGTGGACCTCGTACATACAATTAATCACTAAAGATGGAAAAATATTTTGTCCCTCGTCAGTCAAAGTACCATATGAGCTACTCGCTTGGGCGATCATGTCTCGAAAGAGACATGACAGCCTGGGCAGAAGATTGTCGCAGTAAGTAAATATTAACAACGTTCGAAACATTAATTTAAAACAGTGCTTAATATACAAAAAGCTATGAATATAAATTATAATTTAGGATATGTTCAAATTTCAATCTACTACAAAGTGTGCATTTTGTTTCGACATTGAAAGGACAATGTCTCATGTAGTAAACGCTATTAAAATATCGTTTATTACCTGAACGCATCGCTCCTACCTGAACGCATTGTTCATTCAATAATGAATTAGAACACTCTCACTACTGGTGTATGAATACATGGTATATCACACGCTAAAAGTCAGCCTTCTCTTACCGGGCGTTTAGCACTTTTGTCTGTGTCAGTCCAACTCATGGTAATTTCTTCCTTTCCTCATTCTTCATCTTCGCATTCATCATTTTCTACAAATAAAAAATTAGGTATGTGCAGATAACGAAACTATTTCGTAAGTAGAAAGAACATATAACAAAAAGATTGAACAATAAGTTCTTAATTCTTACCCCCCCACAATAAAAAACAACTAATATTTCTAGCCATGTTATTAACCCCATAACAAATGCAGTTGCTATTACTATTACATATGACATCGTCAGCTAATTGTCACACTTGGCAAACGGCGGTCTCCAGAGAAGGTCAGTGGTCAAGTTGCCGATTTGTAAAGCCTGAGCTTTACTCTAATATGACGCAAGTTCGTCATCAAAAGAAAACGCGCGTTTATTTGATGATTTTTTGGGAATGAATGCCAGATCAAAACCACCAAAATGTCGATGGAAAAATCGGTTAGAACAACAAATGATAGGAAACTGGAGAGAGCCATGATCATCCATGTTCTGAAGGGATATCGAGAGAGACATGGGACCTCGAGAGAAAATGTCTGACTCATGTAGCTAATTAAAATATCTTAAGTTTATTTAAGGATATATTGAGTTCTTATTTATCGAGACCAGTGTTTCGCAACAATTTTTCAACCAGCACAAAATTTTGTGAACACCCTCCACCCTGTCAAATAATATTTCGAATATTATAAATTTATCTTTCATCGAAAGATGATATTTAGATATTAGTTCAAAAGTAATTTTAATATTACTTCCATTTCTGTTATAAAAAGCTAAAAAACAAACTTATTTCATAGCTTCTCAATGTTTTCAATGCGATGGCTGACTTTGGTGTTTACTGGTTAAAGATCTTATTCTAGGTTAATTTGATAATTTCAATGCGATGTTTGACTTCGGGGCTTACTGGCTTGGCCTTTTATTCCAGGTTTATTTGCTAATTTATCTCAATGTTTACAAAGCGATAAGTGACTTTGATGTTTACTGTCGAAGATTCTTACAATTGGTTCATTGCTGCTTAGAATTAATCGTAGATCTCGTTCTATTAATTGCCGATGGTTTTTCTGTTTACTAAAAAGGATTGAAACAGCATTCAACCATTATAGGAATTTGGGAAATCAATGAAATGTTTGATAATCTTCCCACAGCTTTAGAATCATTTCAGATAATTCCTTTTGTAGCCAATATTAGATAATTTTTGAAAATTCGACCAAAAAACTGATAAATGCCCACCACTCCTGAATATGTTTAGTTCCCTAAATAAAATAAAAATTCTATTTTCAATTTCAACAGAGCCAACAATGGGGTGTTTATGCCTACATTAAGAAACCCAGATCTACACTAATCTATACTCGATCAAAGATATGTTTATTATGATTATAACGTGGTTTCATCAAAATGTTTTAGTAAATAAAGAAATGAAACTAATTATGCCTAATTCATGAAGATGTAAATAAATATAAAACCAAACAGTAACAACTTAAAATTTGAAGCAAATTTTCTGCAGAAACCTTAAGGAATTTAGATGAATAATTACAGTATAAGTAGAAATCACTGACAAAATAACATGCTCAATTGTTATTTAAGCAGTCAGAGCACTTTCTATACACTTTCATTCTAGTATATTGATTTCTATTATAATTAAAGTAAAATATCTTCAAATTAAAATTGTGGTCTGACTAGTTAATTAAGCAATCGTATTGATTGCTTAATGTAACTAGTCAGACCACAATTTTAATTTGAAGATATTTTACTTTAATTATAATAGAAATCAATATACTAGAATGAAAGTGTATAGAAAGTGCTCTGACTGCTTAATGACCACGGTAACTTTGCATTCAGGCTCATACAGAATTTCATCTTTTGTGGATATTTTATCATAATGTGGTATACTTATTAGAAAGTGATGAAGCAATTGTAAAAGTATAGATAAATAGAATGACATTGCATAAACACATCTGAAAATTTTTTTATCTAAATTTAAACTTTCAGCTTTCCAACGTCTTTAACGTGGCCTGTCGGTGCATAATTGTAACCGGCACCCACATTATTATATATCTGCAGTCTCTCCTAAACTTATATACTTCTATAGATGAAAACATGAATTCCTTCTAAAGGACGAATCACATAAGGCAGATTTTTTCACTTTGCCATTTATATTCTTAAAACTGTTACTGATGAGATGTGATACAGCGAAACAGATCTGTCTGCAGATGACTATAGTATTTACGTTTTCACACCCTGATTGAGCACTCTGGAAGAGTGGGAGACTTTGTAAACAGCAGCTACGCCGGCATTCAATAATGAATTAGAGCACACTGGCTATTGGGTGTGTTTATACGTGTTAAAAAGTCTGCCTTCTTCTACCGGACGCTCATGGCCTAGGGGTAGAATCGCCGATTGACGCCGATTCGGTCGGGTTTCAATCCTGGGTTAGGAAGCGATTTGAGTCTAAAAGTACTGATAAAATCCAAAGGAATACAGGTCATTGCATTTGGGACAACTTGGTTGCAGTAGTTGCCGGAAAGTTCTCAGTGTTGACAGCTAAAAAGCCTTCAGAGCCCCACTATGGGTGTTCTGTCTGAATTTATTTCCATAGCTTTTTCTTTGTTTGGATATAAACACAAGGCAGCCGAGAGTTAAAATCAGTTAACTTTTTTCAAGAGGGACTACCTTCTTAGGCTGTGGAGCTCTATCAACCCGAAGAAGCTGGTTATGGGGAGCCATTTGTCTTGGAGCTGAACATTGTCAGAAGCTCTTTGAGAGGCCTACTTCGGAAGCATTTTATAGACAGTATTTTCACTATCAACTTCGGCTAAGACAACTTTTGTAATATATACAATGTACGTATATGGACATTATATACATTACGGATGTGCATTGTGGTGCAGTGGATAAAAAAGTCGGAGAACCGAGTTCGAATTCTAACTGAATTCGTAACATTTACTTACGTGAAAATGCCCTCGCTTCTTCCTTTAGCTATGGGTTAAATAGCGGAACAGATTCGGTTCTATAGCAGTGATGGGTAACCAGTCTACCACATGAATTAATGGCAACCTACTGCGGGAAAATCTTTTGCCTAGACATCATGTCTCTTTCGAGACCTGATCACACAAGCGGGTATCACGTATGGCCCTGAACTGTTTAAGATCAAAATAACGATTTCTTTTAATGCATAAAACGCGCTACATGAACTTCTTTCAGTTAAACACTATCTTGAGTGGCTCTTAAGTGGACAATAGTATAACAAATTATGTATCGGTTTTGTCTTTTGTCTGTTCTCCAATTGATGTTGAGAAAACATAACTGTAAATGTAGGATTAGAAAGATAACTTGACTCTGTCAATCTTTGGTCCCCCATTCCACCCTGAAACCCTAAAATTCCCCACTCCATTGGTTGAGAATCCCTGCGCTAGATGGAATCTTTTTATGGGCTGTGGAGTTCCATTAATCCGAAGTGCCAGTTGCCCACCTTTGCCCATTCTGCTTGGAGCTGAATTTGGTTTTCGGAGGTTATTGTAGAAGCATGTCACAGAATACGCATGTATATTTCATATACGTAATATCTACAGTTTTTAATTTAACTGCTTTTAATTTCACATTCTGAATTTAATTTTATTTGATTTTTGTGATATTTAATACATATACTCCATTAATACAATTAAAGATAATAAAATTATATACTTTTATGATACTTAATAATCGCAAATTATTTTACACACACACACACGCCCGTGTGGGTGCGTGCATCAGATTCTTATAGTGTATATATGGGAGGGAAAATTCTTAGAATAGATCCGTTCCCAGAAGAGATTCCATTAATCTAGTAACGAGGAACGCAACAAGCGTTTGTTACATTTTGAATCAAAACCCAAAAATAACGAAGTTCGGCTTTAAATTTACATTTTGCTCTCTAATGTACATAGATTATACCTTCTGTTCCAGCCTTACAAGACTACAATATAATTTATACAATTTGTGATAATAAAAACAGTACTGGCCACAATGTGCTGGCTGTATTTGCGAATTTGACATCAATTTACACCTCCACAGATTTAAACTGTTTGCAATTACACTTACAAAACATTTTTTATTTAGTTTACTAGAAATCGTTCAGAACTAATAGACATGGAAACAGTTTCTACAATCAAAAACGAAAACACTTCCACGTATGATATAAAAATAAATGAGATAAAAATATATCAAAACTACCCTTTTAGTTTTGATGAACGAAATATGAATTAAACAGAGATAACTGCCTAAATACACAACTATATATATATATATATATATATATATATATATATATATATATATATACATATGTCTGTGTGTGTGAGGCGTGTACATATATATTTGTATTTCTTACTCTAAATGTCTGACCAAAACAGAATAATAAAAAAAAAACGACCAAAACTCATCTCAAAATGCAGACAAAACATTTTTATTGCTATGCTTCATATTCGAAAGCTGTAAACGAACAATAATAAAGGAAAATAAGTCAAATAATTCAATCCAAACAAATAAACTGAGTAAATAAACATACAGACACGTAGAAAATGCAGTTCTAATAAACAATAGAATAATCAATAAGATTCACTAACACCAAAGATTGGCAAATATCTGCATTCATCCCCAGTATGCTTCCCACTTAATTGCCCCCAAATAATACCAAACTGTTAATGATCACCAAAATGTTAGAATCATACAATAATCTGCCCACAATGCATCTGACATGTATACATAAATAGAAGAGCAAAAACGCATATGGCTTGACGATTGCGTTTAGCACGAAACACTGTCGCTTTACTTTTGATTTAATGACTTTTCATTTACATACGCGCTATCCCTGATATTGAGCACTTTAACCCATAAAATATAGTACCTTTAAACTAATAAATATATATATATATATATATATATATATATATATATATATATATGTCATCCGCAGACAGATCTCTTTCGCTGTATCACAGCTCATCAGTACGGTTAGACTCCGATTGCTTTGCTTTTAACCCAGGATTGAAACCCGACCGAAGTGGCGTGAGTCGGCGATTCTACCTCTGGGCTATGCGCGCTCGGAAGAAGGCAGACGTTTTAGCATGTATATTATCATTATACATGCCCAATAGCCAGTGTTTTCTAATTTATTAGTGAATGAGCGATGCGTACATGCCAGGGTAGCTACTGTTTTTTCAAAGTCAATCATTCTTCTAGAGTGCTCAATCAGGGTGTGAGAGCGTAAATAGTCATCCGCAGACAGATCTGTTTCGCTGTATATATATATTTAGTGTATTGAGGCAGCAAATAATTTTCTAAACATATACTGTTAAATATAAGAGACAATGAATGTCTACGTTTAATCATGAGCCGTTCTAAACATCGTATTTTGGCTTTAGGATCATTTAATGCTAAGGCATCATGTAACTTAAATTTAGTGTATTGAGGTAGATGTCTAGAACGGCACATGATTAAACATAAATCGGTAAATAAGAAAATACCCTGAATTTAATCCTTCTAATTATGGATAAATAGTAGGGTAGTCCGGGCTCTGTAGCCATGGTTGACAACTAGATTAGGAGAAGGAGAATTCTGAATCCAAAGCCGGAGAAGAAGTCTCTAAGAAAATCCAATGCCGGTGTCAAGTTGTTTTTGGCCCCTGCCTTTCCACTGGACAACATCGGTGGCGTGAAAAGGGAAGGCGTGTTACATTTTATTTGATAAATTAATGAATTTATTTATTAACCAAATATATTTTCATTACTTTAAACGCTCTCTTTAGTTGATATCCATATTTGAAAAGACGATAACTTATTTAAAAAAATCCACTCTCCGGCAAGATTCGAACTTGCATTCTCTTTTGCAAGAGAAACAGTCAGAAAGTTCTATAATAATACATACCTACACACAGGTGTCCACATGTGGAGAAGTACATATCCGTTACGTCCAAAGCAACGCATCAGAAGGAACAAAAAGGAAAGATCTTACATTTGAATTATAGACCTCCTTTCGGCCATAGTCATGTCACCAGATTTGGAGAGACCGAATTCATCGGTTTCTCAAAGGAATCTGGCAGGTTGTGTCCACACGGAACGGCGGGAGTTTTATGTTCCAGCGGAACATGGCGGTAGGCAAATTCTGCCTAGGCCCAAAGGCACAGGCAGAAAAGAACTTTTTTCCTCGGTTGGTGTTAGCTGAAATAATGGGACTAGCTCTTGGCTCACTATCCGCAGTAACGTCACGAGCGGTTGTCATGAAACCACGTGACCATATCTCGACCAAAGGAGATAACCACCGTTTATATCCTTAGACTAGCAAATCAACTATGGTGAGATTCGAATCCGGGCTTCGTCAGAAAGCGAACGTTCTAACGTTATAGTAGGTATATATATATATATATATATATGGACATTTTTTTAATACATGACCCGGCAGCAAACAAGGTAAGTGCCACAGAACCATGTCTGTCATTTTTAATAAAACTTGATTTTTGTGAATTGTTTTCAAATTTCTATAAAAATCCATTCCATCTCTAGTTTCTAGTTATCGCTGGACGAATTACAATTAATAATAATGAAACATGAAAGTCTTTGTGCAGCCATTCAAATATTTTTATAACTACATATAATATAATACGTAGTATATGCACAATATATATTCGTCTATGATACAGTCCCAATACTGGGTTACGAAAATCTGGGGTAAAATATAACATTCCAGAATTTGTAACTGCTTAATCTCAAGAAAACTTAATCTTCTATCTACTTTGTTCTTCGTTAAAGACTAAAAGTAAGAATTTATATCGTTTTAACTTCAAAAACAGTAGTAGGGGAACTGGTTAATTTTTCTTTAATTCGGCCTTGTCTTAACCGAACTTCCTACAGCTTACAAGTGTTATGCAGAGTTATCATCAGAAGGTTGGTTGTCGACAGGTTAGTGAGTGGATTAGTGTAGAAAAGTAGAATAATAAAGCATACATTTTGTGTGTTACAATTAGTAATTTATTAAAAGAAGGAATAAGAATTCGTAGAAATTAATGTTCAATGAGAAAGATAAGGGTATCAAGCGTTCATACAAAATGTTCGTAGTAGTAATTGTTGACAGAGAGAAAGAGGACAATGTCCGAGTCGCTTGAAGTTGTTATATTTTAGATGTTTGTCTCACGGCTCCCAATGATTCTCTGACTGACTGATGTTGAAGTTTTTATTGTAATCTAGATTGTTTTTTCGCATTTACACGCGAAGTCCTTTTGGTCTTGCAAGTTGATCCCTTAATCAAAAATCATTCTAACACCTTTTTGCGAAATCTGGTTTCGACTTTTACTTTAAGCATATGGTCAATCCTTTTTCTATTTGGGAAAACCAGGATTTCACACATCGGTGTGAATGTTTGTAAAAGTAAAGAGAGTTGATTTTAATTAATTTCTTATCGCTACAATGGCAAGATTGCGTAAAACTTAATTCGGTCTAAAAAAAAACAAAAACACATTCTAATTTCTTTTTCCAGTAAAAATAACATGACTTTATGCTCGACGAAGACACTGGAAATGGCAAGAATTTATAATTCTAGTCAGTCTTAGCGGGATTTTTATCATAGTGTTTGCACGCGCTTTTTATTCATGTTTAGTAACGGTTCGCATGTTGATTTGGGGACGTTTTATTTGAGGTGGAACGAAGTTATACCGGATAAGGTAGTAGGTAAACCTATCATAAATTAAGTATGAACTTTATAAATGAATTAGCAAATAAACATAAATCATTACTTATGAAAAACTTCGAAGTTCTGATAAATATTTCACCATCTATAAACACCTCAAACACACTTTATTATATTGCAAACGTTCTGATATTTTTCTGATAAAGCTTTTTATAAAAGTGAAACTTGTTCGGTTTATAAACGATTTATGTTCCTCCTTCTATTCTATGACACACACACACACATCTCTATATATATATATATATATATAGAGAGAGAGAGAGAGAGAGAGAGAGAAAGATGGATGTAATGAATAAAGACAAAAGTATTTGTCTTTACTTCTGAAATGAGGTTGTATTTACAGTATTTATATTGTGGGGCAGTGGATATCGGCTTGGAATGAGAAATCAGAGAACCAAGTTCGAATTCTAGTTTAATTCGTTGCATTTACTTTAGCGCAAATACCTTTGGGAAAGTTATTAGTTCGTGTCTTTCCTCCAGCTATGGGTTAAATAACAGAACTGGTTGGGTTTTATAGCCTTGGTTGGCAACCAGTGTACTGCAGAAAAATAGCCACCTACTGCGGAAAATCTTCTGTCCAGTCAGTCATGTCTCGTTTGAGACAAGATCACCCAAGCACATATAATGCATAGCTCTTAACTGACTCACTCTTAAGTTCGGACTCTTGTCTTCATCTTTATTGCCTTGTTTACGACGTTTTGGCCGTTGATAACCTGACGGAGCTACTGACTTTCTGTATGTAAACAACACTTTGCAAAATGGATCCGATATATGAGAATTATTTCTTTTACCAAAAATCACGTTCAACTTTAGTAGAATAAGAATTCATCCTCGTGGCAGGTATAATTTAACCTTAAATTTTTCACCCGCGTTCAAGGGAAGCAACTCTTCTCTAACGTGGTGTTCACCGTGGCAAAGCAAAGAGTTTAAAAATGTGTGCGTCTCAATTACGGAACTATTTATTACAACATATAAAATTAGAATACATAAAAAGATGTTTGCATTTAACATGTACAGTTCAATAAATGATTAGAATTCAAAATATGTACAAGGTAATCAAAAGTTTTTCATTTTTAAAGGAAAAAAGAAAACGCTTCACGGTATGTGTAACTTATATTTCGTCTTCGAAGTAATCGGCATCCAGCACCTTCTGAAAAAGTGTCTGCAGCTGTTCAATGCCATTGCGGTAGAACTAGGGGCTTTTGACACAAAGAAAGCCGTGAGGTCTTTGCGTAAGACTTTCATTGGTAAAGAATTTTTTTTAATCATATCACCCTGAGCAAGGCGGTAAGGCCACTGGTGTGCAGGGGGCTACGTAAGGGTGAATAGATTGGAAAAGAGCCGAAAATCACGTCCTAAACAGGGAACAAGGGATGAGCCTCTACACCTGTTCAATAGACGTTGGTGGAGTGTGAACCGGGCGATAGTTCAGTCTATCTACTCCAATTGAAAAAAAAAATAAACAAAAAAGAAAAGTGAAAAGATTGGAAAAGAGAAAGCCGGAAACCACATCCTAAACAGGGAACAAGGCATGAGCCTCTACACCTGTTCAATACAATATTTACATTATTTGATCTCAAACTGATATACACTCTTGGCAAATTAATTGAAACATCTGCTTTAGTTTTTTCTTTCACCATACGGTCAGGGTAAATTTCCCAAGATGATTATCCAGGGAGTGGAAGAGGTGGTAATTCGATGACGCAAGGTCAGGTGAACAAGGTGGATGGCACAAAGTCTACCACCCAAGTTGCGTTATGGTATGCCTGACCACTCCTGCTACATGCGGCCTGACATTGTAATAGAGGAGAAGCACACCTTTGCGATTCACCAGTGCTGGCTCCTTCTGGCGCAATACCTGTTGCACACGTTTTAATTGTTGTGAGTATAGGTCTCCAGTGACCGTTTGGCCCGTTGGTAGCAGTTCATAATGAACCAGTTGACGACCAGTCTACCAGACACAAAGTATAATCTTGCGTGGATGCATAGACGGTCTTGTGAGGGACAGCATCATGAGGAGACAACCAATGTCTGGAACGGTAGGGGGATTCGTACAGAACCCACTTTTCATTACTGCTAAGCACTCGATTGAATAAGGATGCAGTACGGTGGCGAGAAAGCAGCGATAAGCAGGCTGCCACTCGTTGTCCCTTGTGAACCTCCAACAGCGTTTGCGGAACCCACTTGCTCAGTTTGTACGTCTTATCTAGGCGGTGCAGGTGAAATCTGTTTTATCAGAAACGTTGAACTGTCTTACAAGTTCGCCAGTCTACGGTCTTTACAATGGCCGCCTTCAGGATTCCGTCATTCAAGACCTGTGGTCGTTCACTGCGAGGCCCATCATGGAGAGAGAAATCTCCTGACTTGAGTTTTCGAAACCAATGCCTTGCAGTACGTTCATCTACAGCACTATCCCCAAACGGTTGATATATGCGGCGACTTGATGCAGCTGCTGATGGGCCCACTTTAAAGTCGTAAATCAAACAGCCCCGAACGAGATCTCTAGATACATTCATCCTTCTCAAAGCTTACCGGCTTATAACTGATAGCCGGACACGGTGAGCGTGTTTCTGTTTGTTTATAACCTCTGATGTTCCTACTTCCGTCTATCCGAATTTGAAAACAATTGCTACACGCATTTCGTATATATTTCCACTTCATTCAATGATTAATTAAAAACAGACCAAACTTTTTTCGTTACCTAGTACAATGAAGACTGGAGAACTATTAATATTATAGGTATTTTAGCGTCAAAACTGATCGCGAAACATACAATAAAAATATTGAGACCAAATCACGAATTAGGAAAGAGAGGTGTGCTTTACGAACACAAAGTACTTACGAGAAGGTGGAAATACAAATGGCGTTCTTACATACGGGATGCTGACAAGACAAGGTTCCCGTAGCCGAAAACGTCTTTAGGGGCTCTGGTCAATCAGCACTTGAAGGGTTTATCAACCGCAGCAGCAATTCAGTATGGAGTCGAATATTTAAGGGACTCCGGAAACCACAATTAGGCGATTCGATTTGGTTAAGGGGATAAAAACAATTAGCCAGGCGAGTGTAGGTTCTCTACAACGCGAAAAATATTTAAACAAATAAATCCAGTTAATATGGCGATAAAACACTCACACTTCGGAAAGATGAGTGACAGCTAGTGACCCCTCTAAATATAGGAGAAAACATAAAGCTGATCACATCGCAGCGAAAAGTCTGACATCCTTCCTGCCAGGGCACAGTGCTACTACTGCTACTATTCTTTTCTGGCCGGTGCAAGTCCCCAGAGGAAATCTTCCTGTTCCCTCGTCAAGTTAGGGGCATTTTGATGGGTCAGCTGCGAGGATACGCTGAAAGCGCCTGACAATAGCCCACAGCACCTGCTGCTTTACGAAAAGGATGTCCAAATGAAATCAAGAGTCGGTGCAAGTTTTTAAAAGTACCACCTGAAATAAATCTCCCTTCTAACCAAAATAATTCTACCAAATATCGAGAGAATAAAGGCTTAGCAATGGTTTGCTATTATTACCAGCAAAGGCAAACATGTTCTCGGAATACTTTATAGAGATTACATTAGATTCCACATCACTAAAGCAACTCTATGATTAAGATATGTAGATGATATCGTCATATTCTGGTGACACCGGCAATGGTTCCATACAACAAACTATGATTCCTTGATGAACTAATATCTCGAACAGAGAATGGGTCCAAGACATCCGTATATCGCAAGCTAATATTCACAACTTCAACTCCCACCAACCATAAAATGTGAAGATAGGGATTGTCCGCTGAATGCAGCATCGAACAAAAGTCATAAGCGGCCACTCAGAGACATATAATCAATTTGTGTGGTATAAGCAGTATTCTTCGAGGTAACAACTACCCAGGGTATATGACAACAGCTCCAACGAACGTGGAAGGGAAGGTGCAGGAGCATAAAACATTCAGAAAACAGCCTCACTCTCTTACCCTGTGTGAAGGGTTTATCGGAGAAAATACAATGGATCTATTGTTCATATAACATAAGTGGTTCTACAAAAACATAAACCTTGAACCGCCTGTCCACAATTTTGATTCCGATAGGTACTTTATTGTCGTAATTGATTTAGCAAAGCCAGTTTGCTGGCCATACAACAGCCAAAATATTCCAAAGGATTTTAAGCGTAGCATAGATATGGCACAAGGCCAAACGTTCGGAGCATCCAGTGAGAATTGAACTCGATAATCAGTCGTAAGAGATCTAGCATGAGAAGCTCGTTAATCACTGCACCAAGTCAGTGCTAAGAATGATTTTCTAAGCGTATCTTAGATGTGATATAAAGTGAAAGACTCAGTTAAAACCGAACTCAGATTATTGGAGATTATTTATCAGCGAATGATGTTTTTAATTGACTTTTCATTCTGTTTATAATTAGGATGTATTTGGTTACTATAGAATTAGTTAATGGTGTTTTTAATTTTGTTTGCATCAGTGTGACGTCTTTTATTTTTGACGTTCTTCAATGCTAGATTTGTTTATTAACGTCATAGCTGGATAAGTTGCTGCTGGTAAGTTTGTTTGGCCTTGATTAATTACTTATAATAATTTGTTTGAGAAAGGGAAGATTTTGGAACATTAAATCATGTTTTTTTTTTCTAATAGCTATTTTGTATTTGTGAGGATCCGATTTTCTCATATTCCTTTTATATATAAATACACAGACGGGACAGAATTGAACAGACGCTCACAGTCTGTTTATTTTATTAAACAAGTAATTTATACAAATGAAGTAATTATAAGTAGTCATAAATTTAATAACCATTACTTGGTTGACATCACCTTTGTTTTTTGTTAATGTAAGGACCATTCTAGGCATGCTAGCGATGAGTTCACGAATATCATCTTGAGGGATTCCTTGCCTGTTTGACGCAATAATACTAAAAGTTCGTGCTTAGATGATGGCTTCCTGTTTTTTTTTTGTTTTTTTTTTTGCGGAGTTTTCGATCTAATTTGCCACAAATGTGTTCAATCGGGTTAATATCCGGGGACTAACTTGGCCATGGAAGATTATAGATCCCATTTTGTCTCAACCTCTTTAGTGAATTGTACGATCACACTATTAACAGTAGAAAGAGGTATTGAAAGACTTTCAGATATTTTTCTTTGACTAAGACCAACTTCATGTTGGCGCACGATACGTGCTCGCTGATGCTCCTTTGGTTCGTGGCATGTTCCAGTATTGTTATCTGCAATTTTAATCAAATAATCTGTTAATTTATCTTGGTTATTAAAAAATCAGAAATAAAATTTATCTTGGTGTCTATTCAATTCTGTCATGTCTGTGTAGATATGATAAAGCTCTTGCTCGAGGAAAGACATTTTATTAATAGCATTTTGTCTGTGAATAAAAGATAGAACGAACTTATTCCCGAAGGTTTTTTATAAAGCTTCGTCTTTTGTTTCATCAAGACTTTTTGTTCATGAAAATGTGACGTGAATATAAATTATATAAACATGGGAAAGGGCTTTATGGCGTATATGGGGAGTTTAAATCTGGTGTTTACAGAAGATCGTAGAGTAGCTGTATAACAACACACAATGAGTGATTTTATCTTAACCAAGAATAGACCTGAATCCTAGAATTCAAACAGCCTACAATGAAACATCTTTATGTAAGACATGTAAAGATAAATACTAATTTCAATAGTGATTATTTTGAAATCTCAAACTCGGCCAACTCTTTACAGAGCCGCCAAATACTTTCAAAAAGTCCTGCAACAGGATTGTCCAGTTATTCAAAAGCTAATTACGATGTTTTACGTCAGTCAGTCAGTTAAGTGCCATACGTGATACTCGCTTGGGCGATCATGTCTTGAATGAGTCATGACAGACTGGGCAGAAGATTATCCCGCAGTAGGTTGCCATTACTTTGTGCCGTAGACTGGTTGCCGGCTAAGGCTATAGAACCCAATCTATCCTGTTATTTAAGCCAGTTATGGAGGGAAGAGACGGATTAATACCGTTCCCAAAGGGTGTTAGCGCGTAAGTGAATGCAAGGAATTCGAACTCGGCTCCTTAATTTCTCGGTCCAAGCCGATATCTATTACACCACAACGCACATCCGTCACAACTGAAGTGTATTAAGCAATCCAGTGAGGTAAAAAAAAATAACCCACTTTTTTAAACATAAAATCAAAATATGATTTGATACAAGAATTTGTTTGTAACATGTTAACGTTACATTCAAACATTAGGATTCAAATTAACCATAAAGTGTTGTAGGGAGTAAAATAGTTACATGGATCTAGAAATGTATTTATCAAATATTTACTGTTATTATTAGTTTTTATACACTAATTAATTTATACACACTTTCTTGTATAAGACTTTATGAATTTAAGCATAGTTCTAACAGAAGACGGAAAGTACGATACGGAGATTCGAAGGTGCATTGGCATGACCAAAGATGCATTCCAGAAGCTGAGTAGAGTATTAAGAGACAGGAAAATTTAACTGGAAATGAAGAGAGTACCGGATTGTTATGCGATGTCCGTCCTTCAATATGGAGCAAATGTTAGACAATTTCATCAAAGATGAAGGAAAGACTTAACGTAACCGAAATTTGAGTTCTAAAGAAGGATGCTGAGGATACGATGAATGGAGCAATGACGAGGTTTTGGAAAGGATGGATACAAAAATTATACTTCACATCAGGAAAGGACAGCTGAAGTTTTTCGTATATATAGTGAGGAAGGAGGGCTTGGAGAACCTGATGCTCACGGAACGAATAGAGGGGAAGGAGGACAAGGGATATCAGCGCACGACACACTTGATGGACTTGAATAGATGGTTGGTGGAGCAGAGGTTGTGTGGAATAACAGATATTAAGAGCGAAAACGGATAGGGGCCATGATCACTTACGTCCTGAAATGACACGGCACATAGATGATGATGAATGGATTGGCGGCAAGGTCTCATCGTTTTGCATTTGAAACGGCTAGAGATAATCATAAAGTATGTTAACAGCTTAAATCGCCATTTTTGCTTTTGGAATTATTTTCCAATTTCTTGCATTCCAGTGAAGCTTGATCTTGAACAATTTATGTGCAATTTAATTCAAGACAAGATAAGACCTAAGTTAGGTCGAAAGAAAATACCTACTGTTGTACTGATATTATAGCATATTTGTTTATATATAATCAGCATGCCTTGTGGGCATAGAAGAATCCAAAGGAGTATCCTTTACATATAATGGTAGGATAACTCTCTACGAGAGCTCTAAACATATATGCATATAAATACATATAGAGCAAATATAAGAAAAATTAAGACAGACGCGTTATTTCATGGGAATTCGGAAGTATAAGCCTATTTCAGGCGAGCCATCTTCAGCTTCCGTCTTTATTCAACGAAGGATTAAAAGTGTAGAATCCTTCGTTGAATAAAGACGGAAGCTGAAGATGGCTCGCCTGAAATAGGCTTATACTTCCGAATTCCCATGAAATAACGCGTCTGTCTTAATTTTTCTTATATATAAAGAAAAGTGCGGAAAGTCGTGAATGTTTTTAGTGTAGATTTATTGTTGCTATATGAATATTACATGCTTTTTGTATGATATATTAAGTGTCCATAATGTTACGCAATACATAGGGGAAGGTGGTGAAAAAGAGTGGTTAGATATAGGAAATGTCAGGAGGGTGACAGACGAGTAAGGATGTAGATGGGAAGAGTGTTTGAGAGAATGGATGCGAGTTAGTGTGTTAGGAAGTATCTGTTGACCTTAAATTTAAACCCCAGGAGATTGTAGCTGTCGAGGAATCAAGTATGTGAAAGGTAATACCACAGGCGGGAAGTGCGAGAAAAGAAGCTGTTGGAGTAGAAATTGCGGTTACATTTCATCGGTTTCACTGTAAAAGGGTGGGACCTAGTTGCCAATATAGTATCTCGTGCAAATTCACATCTAGGGGGCACCAGTGATTTAAGTTCGTCAGAGCAGAAGCCATGAAAGTTTTTATAGAAGAGGCACAGGGAAGCAACGTCACACCGGTGAGAGTGTGGCTGCAGGCGGTCTGCCAAGTCGGTATCGATCACATTACAGATTCACCGTTGTATTTTGTCAAGAACCCCGAGAAGAATAGTAGGAGTACCCGACTAGATGTGGTAGCAATATTCAATACACGGGTGGATGGTAGATTTATATGTGCAGGATAGATTCAGACGGGAAAGACTTCAGGGTCCCTGCACAGAGAACCGACTTTCATCGCAGCGGATTTAGCAATGGATTCGATATTGTCTTTCCACTTGAGGTTCGCTGAGTGTGAGAGGCCAGGGGGAATAGCAACAATAAGTCTACACTTTAAACAAAACGTCCACAGCTTCTCGCACTTTTTCTTATATCCTAATTTTTCTCGTTAGAACAACCAGTATTACTGTTTAAAAATAAAGTGTGTGTGTCTGAAAAGTCGGAAGTTCTTTCCGTCTGAATCTATCCTGCACTTATATAAATCTACCATCCGCCCGTGTATTGAGTACTGCTGCCACAACTGGTCGGGTGCCCATGCTATTCTCTTCGAGGTTCTTGACAAAATACACCGAAGAATCTAATGTAATTGATACCGACTTGGCTGACCGCCTGCAATCACACTCACACCGGCGTGACGTGACTTCCCTGTGCCTCTTCTATAAATACTTTCATGGCTTCTGCTTTGACGAACTTAAATCATTGGTGCCCCCTAGATGTGAATTTGCACGAGATACTAGATTGGCAACTAGGTCCCACCCTTTTACAGTGAAACCGATGAAATGTAACCGCAATTTTTACTCTAACAGCTTCTTTCCTCGCACCTCCCGCCTATGGAATTCCCTACCGCATGCTTGCTTCCCCGACGGCTACGACCTCCAGGAGTTTAAATGTAGGGTAAATACACACCTCCTAACACACTAACTCGCACCCACTCTCTCCAACTCTCTCCCTATGTACATCCTAAGTCGTCTATCACCCTCCTTCTGACATTTCCTATACCCAATCGCTCTATGTAACCCCTGCGCTATAGTGACAGTGGAATGCCTTGCTTGAGGTGACACGATTAAACAAAGAAAAAGAAATTATAAATAAATATATGCAATTTGTTGTATGTATATATATATATATATATATATATATATATATATATTATATATGCGTGGTACTTATTTGAAAGCGCTCAATATCAGGGATAGAGCTGACATTTTGTATCTGATTGGAGAAACTAGATTTTTAATAGTTTTGTGATAAAAATGTTGAATCATTGAAATTATAATCTAGACACGACCCCAACAGATATTCTGTTTTAGTTTAACATTTGCGTAAATCTATCACATACCGTTTGCTGGTCATCTCAGATCATATGAAAATTGGCCGTTTAATGAAGCCTATCTGGGTATCTTGCTATGACTGACCTCCAGTAGTTAGTGACTAATATTACAGGTCTACCACCAGGATGAAGCCGCACATAAGTGCACGAGTAGAAAGTTACTTTCAAGAATTAAAACTGCCTATAGGAGCTAGGCTGGCTTGCAAAGTCCTCTGTGGACCTGTGAGCGTTTAGACCAACGTCCTAGAAAAGGCCTTCCGTAAATGTGATAGTTATCATATTGTGTTTACGTAGATAAATAGGCATTTTCAAAAGTTTATAAAATTAGGCCACTCTTACATACATAAGAAAAACGAAGTATACAAAAAAAAGAATACATTAAATATAAGAGGCCATTTTATTTTATGTCGACACAATTAAGTCGATTATTCTTTTGGACAGATTATTTTATCTGTTCGTCTCGACACAGTCGAAACGGATAGGAACGCTACCTTCACGTGACGCATATGCACAAATAAAACACCAACTCTCTAGATGGAAAAAAAAAATGAATTATCCCGCCTGACGGTGGTAGGGAGTTAGGAAGAGCGTAAGCGAAACGCAAAATATTTCTGAACCTAAATATAAATATAGACATAGTATATAAGCGCTGGTGGGTAGACGAGAAAGCTCATAGTTCTTTTCGACTTGTAAGAAAACAGACGAAAAGCGAAGTGTCTGCATTTAAAGTTCGGAGACATCATACGTTACTTTCTGATAGAATTATTTCTCTTACCAGGACGCTAAAATGCCGAAATTTGAGGAACTCCGAGACGAGTGCCTAAAGAAAGGTTGTCTCTACGAAGATACTGATTTTCCAACTAATAACAGTACCTTGTTCCTGGTCGATGACAAACCGGTCATCTGGAAAAGGCCAGAGGTGAGTTCATTATTCTCCTGTCTATTGTTTTCCTTAGGTTATATTAATTGTTAGTACAAAATTCATCTTACTGGATTTTTTTTTTTACTTTTGAATCTCACCAAGAGTTAAATGATCGTGAGCCACATCCAAAACAAATTATCAATATGCTTATACAAAACAAATTTCCGTGATTGATCAATATGTCTGTAGCCTGACAATTAGTTGTTAGCTGGATTTAGATCTGAAATTTAGGTCTTCGATTTATTTCTTCGGTGGATTAAGTATATGGTCAAGATTTTATTAAAAAGTAATTTTTTATGATAGAATATTAACTTATTTTATCTACGTTTGTTTTATTAAGCGGATATGCAAAAAAGTATACAGGGTGTCCATAAAGTCAGTGTGCACTTTAAAAAATTATAACTTTATTTGTAAGAGAAATAATCTGTAAAAAATGTTTGAAAGTTTAATCTACCTAGTTTTAAATATAGGTATTGAACAATTCTTTACCACAACATTTGCAACAAGTTTTAGATAAGTAAAAAAAAATAACTGCAAAATCGTATTACCATTTGTATTGCTAATGATGGAGGACATGTGGAAACTTAAATAAAATTTCAATAAAACCTTAAAAAATATATTTACTTTCTAATCCTTTTTACAAATTATTTCAATCGCAAATACAAATAGTTATTTTTTTTTTTTAGTGCACTCGAACTTTATGGACAACCTGTATATCCGAATGTGCTTTTTTATATATATATATCTGTAGACTGGATCTGAAAGTTTTAATGTAAAATATTCGAGTTATGTGGCTATCGAATTTCAAGTCAGATGTTTTTAAAAATAAATAATTGTGAAAAGTAAACATTCAATTTTTTTATCAAGTTAGGCATATGTTATCTATGTAGATAAATGTTTTCTCTGTAGATCTATCTATGGACAAAGAATAGAAGTCAGTCTATGCATGTATACATAAGTAAACATTAATTTATAGTTTCGTACCCAATAGATAAAATAATTTCTCATGAATCAATGATTTTTATTACTGACAGTTATTATATTTTATAAATTTATTCCTTATACTGCTTGTGCCTTTCGACAAAATTTCTTTATGAAGGCTAACGAACGGTCCCGTTTGACGCCATTTAAACGATTTAAAACATGGCACGTCTACAAAAATACATGTCTTGTAACATTTACAACAATGTGACACTCTTATCCGCAACCAAGATGGCTTGACAGGTCTGTTTCTATTTTTACTTTTTTTTTTTTTTTTAAGAAATCAGTTTTTAGATTTAAATCTAGTGAGAAGCGTTACACAAATAGAGGAAGCGACTCCGACTGACACCAAATCGGCCGAGTTTCGATTCCGGCCAGAAGCAAATGGATGGTCCTAACCACACTGTTTCGCTGTAATACAGCGAAACAGACTTGTATGTGGAGGACATATCTATATATATATATATATATATATATATATATATATATATATGAGATCAAATACAAATAGGGCGGGATCCGACATAAAGAACAAAGTGTTCATTAATCTAACATATTTTGCTTATTTTTATTTTTGTTTTATTTTCATTGATTAAGCAGATCTCATATGCATTTGAATAGTCAAGCAGCGTTCGTGTGTCTAATTCATGTGTGTAGATGCATCATAATTTTAATTTGGCTATTCGGGTGATAATAGGCACACATAAACGCACACACATTATCATCCAAATTTCTTTATACACCATTTTCGAATGAAACTTTGATATATGATAAAAGATTTAGATTTGTTTCCAATCGGTTCTTTTTCCTCTCATATCTCTCTCTCATATATATATATATATATATATATATATATATATATATATATATATATGGGTGTCTGCTTGAGCGTGTGTGTTGGTGCATGTGTACGGCGTGGGAGTGTATAAAGAGAGGAGACAGAAAAGTGTTACACAATTAGAATATACAGATGTTCTGATTTTGTAACACTTTTCTCTAAGTACACACATATACATATGTATATGTACGTGTATTCTAATTTCATAGGTTTACGTCTAGATAAGTTTTAAATAACCCTAATACACACACACACAAACATACATATATATATATATATGAGAGAAGAGAAAGAAAAATAAGAATTTTACGCAGTTAGGAGATATATATATTCTACTTGATTGTCTAGATGGAGATCTGTCAAATTGATATCTTTAAAAATTATAAGCAGACATTTTTTTAATAATTGCCATGGTTTATATCTAAAATTAAATGCTGAAAATGGTTATAAACTTTTTAAAAAAGAAAACAGATTAATTTATATTATTCATATTACATTTCAAGTGTACTCATTAATATAGATAATGTCCTTAATGTCGATATTGTTTAAAAACTTAAAAAAAGATTTCTGCTTTGATGCTTGCACATAAATTTGTGAACAATGAGATGCGAAAGTAAGAAGTTTGCAAAGTGCTGCTAATGCAATATTTGAAGATATACTGTTTAAAATCACTTATAGCACCTCTTCTTTATTTGAATGAGAAACACCTGCAATATTATTGAAATTAATATTTAGAAAAATAGTTTGCTACACTGTGTTGTGGCGCATTGGATATCGGCTCGGAATGAGAAATCGGGGAGCCGAGTTCGAATTCCGTTCGAATTCATTGCATTCACTTACGCGCAAATACCCTTGGGAAAGGTATTAATCCGTCTATTCCTTCCAGTTAGGGTTTAAATAACAGCACAGATTGGTTGCCGACCAACGCTACAGAACCCAGTCTACCGCAGAAAGCAATGGCAACCTACTGCGGGATAATATTCTGCCCAGTCAGTCATGTCTCGAAAGAGACATGATCGCCCAAATCACGTATGGCACTTAACTGACTGACTGATCATAATAGTTGGAATCATGATTTAAGCTTTTACTGGTCATAAAGTGGGGGATCGGTTTTCTATTGTTATGAAGTAATAAACTGATCCCCCAGTAATAACTATGTAATAATATAATACATCTCTTCCCTCTCTAGCTATGAGTCAAATGAAAGGACAGATTGGGCTCTATAGTCTTGGTCGGCAACCAGTCTACCGCAGAAAGCAATGGCAACCTACTGCGGGATAATCTTCTGCCCAGTCAGTCATGTCTCTTTCGAGACATGATCTCCCAAGCGTGTATCATGTATGGCACTTAACTGACTGACACTGTGTATATGTGTGTGTTTTTCTTTTGCGTGTGTACGTTCTTGGCGGAAAGAGAGAGCGATATTAAGAGGGGGGAATTAAATGCCAAGTAAAAAAAACTGTTGGGTACCGAGTGTCTCCCCCTTTTAGAACAATTTTATCGGACTTTTTTTTATTGGTGGAATTTTAAGGACAGTGGATGTATAAGTGCCATACGTGAAACACACTTGGGCGACCATGTCTCTTTAGAGACATGACTGACTGGACAGAAGATTATCCCGCAATAGGTTGTCATTGCTTCCTGCGGTAGACTGGTTGCCGACCAAGGCTACAGAACCCAATCTGTTCTATTATTTATCCCATAACTGGAGGGAATAGACGGACTAATACCGTTCCCAAGGGCATTTGTGCGTAAGTGAATGCAAAGAATTCAACTGGAATTCGAACTCGGCTCCCCGATTTTTCGTTCCGAGTCGATATCCACTGCACCACAACCGAGAAAAAATATAAATGTGGAAAAGTTGAATTTAAAATTTTAAAATTGATTTATCTGTGCCTTGGTAACGTAATAGTGCAAAGAGAATTAATATTTCACTTGTCAATCAGTTAAGTGCCATACGTGATACACGATTGGGCGATCATGTCTCTTTCGAGACATGACTGACTGGGCAGAAGATTATCCCGTAGTAGGTTGCCATTGCTTTCTGCGGTAGACTGGTTGCCGACCAAGACTATAGAACCCAATCTGTCCTGTTATTTGACTCATAACTAGAGGGAGAAAAATGTATTATATTATTTAGTAATAAGTTGGGAATCAGTTTATTACTTCATAACAGAAAACCGATCCCCCACTTTATGACCAGTAGAAGCTTTAATCATGATTCCAACTATTATGTTCAGTCAGTCAGTTAAGTGCCATACGTGATACACGCTTGGGCGATCATGCCTCGAAAGAGACATGACTGACTGGGCAGAATATTATCCCGCAGTAGGTTGCCTTTGCTTTCTGTGGTAGACTGGTTGCCGACCTAGGCTATAGAACCCAATCTGTTTTGTTATTTAACCCATAACTGGAGGAAAGAGACGGATTAATTCCTTTCCCAAGGGTATTTGCGCGTAAGTTAATGCAAGGAATTCAACTGAAATTAACTTAAATTTCACTTGTACTTTTTAAAAATCACCAATACAAGGCACTTCATTCTGTAGTGAATATAAATTCCATGAATCGGAAATTATTCTTTGAAATCTTCAGAGCAAAATTTGCGTCTCAGATACAGAAAATAAACCGCCTTCACATGTATACAAATATTGTATTCGGGAGATAAATTAATGTTTCGATTTTTTACCAACTGTATCCATTGATGACTTTTTAACACTTCCTGCCAGCCCTCTGCGTATGTGTTAACACCAAATTACTTTAAGCATCTCAAGCTAAGAACTTCTATTCGGCAGATACACTAAGATTTCTTTACTCGAAGCAAGTAAAATTTGGTTATACTGAAGGATAATAAGAATAGCTTGTTTCGAACATGAGCGCAACGACGAGATTTTAAAGAAACCGGACACAGAAAAACTAATTCCTCTTATCAGGGATCCCTGGGCATGACGGTAAATTACATCCGGCAGCAAGGCCTCTGATTGGGAGGTTGTGTGGAGCATCAAACCATCTCTTAATTGCTGTTTTTTCCCGGATCTACTCTAACTCGGAGTGGTAGCACCTGCTATGGTACCAGCTATGGGCAAATAGTCAACTACCAAACTTGAGTCAAAACACTAAGAAAGTATAAAAATACATTTTTATATTGTTATATACATAAAGATACTTTTATAGAAAATATACTTTTTTAAAGAAATAATTATTACCATAACACATTTTTGAAGGAAAAACATTTTTAAATACAAAACTAGAAGACATTTTCAATTTTCTAAATTAAAGACAAAACACAAAAATTTTCATTACAATCTGAGTAAATCAACTTTTTCATGATAACTCAACATTAACAAATCCATTTAAATCCTTTAAAACTCCATCTTTTTGGCATTAAATAACCCACAGAGGTTGATATGCCGTTAAAAAAAATTTCAAACCCAAACTCACATCAGGAAGAGACAGTTGAGATTTTCTGAGCATATAATGAGGAAGGACGGCTTGGAAAATCTGATTCACACACTACAGAGGGATGTCAAATGGGACAGAGGAAAATAGCGCATAATATATTTAGTCAGTTAAGTAAATGGATCACGGAACAGGGTAAAGGAGAAACAATGAAATTTATTAAAAACTACAAAGGGCAGGAAATTGTGGAGAGCCATGATTGCCTAAGTCCTGAACACGTAAAGAGGTTCAATCAATTAATTGCCATAAGTGATACACGCTTGAGCGATCATGTCTCGAAAGAGACATGTTTGACTGGGCAGAAAATTATCCTGCCGTAGTTTGCCATTACTTTCTGAAGTAGACTGGTTGTCAGCCAAGGCTATAGAGCACATTTTGTTCTGTTATTTAACCCATAACTGGTGGGAAGAGATAGATTAATATCTTTTTCAATGATATTTGCGCGTAAGTGAATGCAAGGAATAAAACTGGAATTCGAACTCGGCTCCCCAATTTTTTTTCCAAGTCGATATTCGCTGCACCTCACCGCACAACTCAAAAGAAGAGGTTACCAGACCTAAATTTCACAATTTATTTACGGGAAGGTATACAAACTAAATTTGTTTATCTATGATGAATTTCAGGAGTTATAATTGAAATGCCATTTAATGCCTCACATACATAGACATTTACAAAATAGAATTATCATTGTCCATTCTTGAAATTCCAAAACAAAAAAGGTCGTTCATGTTTTGGTGAGTCAACTGCATAGAAAATTTAATTCCTGGAATCAAACATTATTTCGGACGCTAAGAAGCACGTAAAAACTTTACTCATTAAATCTATACAAAAATGTGATGCTTAATGATTTCAAAATTGTATTTATTATTCATTTTTCAAGAATAACAGCATCTGAAAGAACAAATTTTCAGCAAACAAAAAAAAAAAATTCCACATCTGTGTGCCTTGTCCTTTCCACTTATCTTCCATAGCCAGAATTTAACCTTTTGCACTTATCAAACTTTTTATTTGTGACAATCTTTTTCGACAATCAAAAACTGTTTTGTTTGTCATCTTTATCTGCGGTGTAGCTCAGGCTTCAATTGTATTTCTCTTAGTCATGCCGTCTCTGCATGTCAATAACATCATTTGACCCGGCTGGTTATCAAATAGCACACCCGCAAAATATAAATTCGTTCATATTTCTCGGCTTTGAGTTTGCGATCTCTTATTTTCCTCTGCTCATATTAGAATATTACCTGCGTTCATATTAGAACAAACAACTTTTTTTTTCAGTTCTTTTCGATTTATAAAAATTACGAACCAACACAATTCCTTCCGCCCGATCGGCAACAGTTAATCTGCACAATTAATAATACGACTAATAATAATTTCTTCCTTTCCGTTGCTGACGATAAGTGTTATATTTCTTGCGTGCAATATATAGTCACAGAAACGTTACTCATTAAATCTATACAAAATTTGATGCTTAATGAAATAAGTGTATTTATTCATTTTTCAAGCATAACAGCATTTGAAAAAACAAATTTTCAGCAATAAAAATAACTTTTCATGCCTTCTTCTGTGTGCCTTGTCCTTTCAGGACGTAGGCGATCATGGTTTTCCACGTCTTCCTATCCCTGGTGGCTCTTAGCACGCTTTCTCCTGTTACACCAACCAAAACCCACTCTGTCATCAACCTGCGCAGGCCCTTCCGATGTTATCCGCTGTCTTTTCCCTGCCTCTTTTCCCCTCTATCTGGCCTATTAGTGTCGGGTTCTCCAAGCCATCCTTCCTCATTGCATTTCCCAGGAACTTCAGCTGTCTCTTCCTGATGCTCAGTATTAATTTCCTTTTCGTTTCCATCATTTTCCAAGACCTCATCATGGCTCACATGTTCGATCCATGTTATTCGCAGCATCCTTCTGTAGAACCACATTTTAGTTGCTTCAAGTTTTTCCTTTATCTTTGATATTATCCAGCATCCACTGCCATATTGAAGAACTGACATCACATAACCATCCATTACTCTACTTCTAGTGAAATTTTCCTGTCTCTTAATACTCTACTAATAACTTATTTCAGCCGAAGTGTTTCATTTCTCCCCAGTTCTTTTTTTTTAGTTTGTCCGTTTCTGTTTATAGAATATTTTTTTTGTGTATTTATCTATACTTCTGAGATGTGGTAGTATTTACATTATTTACGTTTTTCGGACTGTTCTTATTTTTAATGCCATGTTTACGACGTTTCGGGTGTTGTACGCATTGGTGGTCTTCAGGTGATTGAAATTTCGAACTGCACTCTCTATTTCGAAATAGTGTTCGGTTCGTGAAGACCGGATCGTACAACGGCCGAAACGTCGTAAGCATGGAGGTCAACAGTCCGAAGTATGTAAATAAGTTTCTTTTATATCTGATTCACCATTTTCAAAACCATTCCCATGTAGTGATTCTAATATCAGAAACATACAAATCTCTATTTTCATTAAATTCAAATTTCAAAGTGTTTCCAATTCAATCATAGCAAAACGAAGGGACGCATTCTGTTTTAGTTTCAATGTTTTATCTTTTGTTTTCTCTGAAATATTTCGATTAATGCCTCAATTATAGGATTACATAAACAATCCGTAATCTTGATTCTATCATATCTTATTTTTATCTTTGATCGATGTTTCAAGAAGACAGTTTAGTATCAGTCAGTCATTTAAGAGACATAAGTGATACATGCTTGAGCGATCATGTCTCGAAAGAAACATGACTAATCAATTATAAATGTTTACCCGCAGTTGTTATTGTCATTAATCTCTGCCGTAGACTAGTTGCAAAGCAAGGCTGTTGAACATAGTCTGTCCTGCTATTTAACCCACTGCTGGAGGGAGAAGCAACGGATTCATATCTTTCCTAAGGTTATTTGCAAATATGTGAATGGAACGAATTCAAAATGAATTCGAACTCGGCTCGCAGATTTCTTATTCCAAGCCGATATCCACTCCACTACAACGCACATCAATTTAATATACATGTAAAATATTGTTTGCTATCATTAAGGGTTTGGAATTAGTACTATACACTTCAAATAATTCAGTGTATGGATTAGTTATAATAAACATGGCATAAGAGTTTGGCAAATTGCACATACAAAGCGTTAGAGATCTAGTTAAAGGGAGATGACGTCTGGAAGTGGCATCGTACATGGAATAAGAATTTTATACCCCAATCATCAAAATAAATGGTTCTGCTCAAACTTCCTGTAGTTTAAGAAGGCCAGAGCGTACAACAGCCGAAACGTTGTAAGCATGGCAAGAAAATTTGAGGACAAGTCCGAACAGTGTAGATAATATAAACAATGCCTCATCTTATAAGTATAGACGAATACTGTATCTAAACTTATTTATAAATGGAACGTTGTGTGTGTGTGTTTCCGTTAACTATACTCCGAAACGGCTGAACCAAATTTCTTGAAAATTTACACAGTTGTACTATAAGCGTCTGCGAGTGTTCTTAGCTAGGTTTTGGGTCGAGGTACCCCTAATAAATATCGAAAATCGAAAAAATCGGTTTATAGAAGGAGTGGTCCGATTTTAATCAAATTTGATACACTCATAAACAAAGACATAAGAAACGATATTTAGAAGTTTCAAGATTGCAGTTCTTACAATAGTGCAGAAAATCGATTATATATATATATATATATATATATATATATATATATATATATAAAACCAGATGTTTGTGTGTCTGTTTATCTGCCTGTATGTTTGCATTGTTTCAGCCCTATATATATATATATATATATATATATGTGGTGAAATGGATTAATTATCGTCTCAAATACACAAAAACAATGCATAATCATTGCTTTCATTTCATCTTTGGTCATTTTGTTGGCCTCTCGCTCAAATGCGCCCCACACATAACAATCATGGTGTTTGCAGTCTGAAGAGTTACGTAGCCAGATTTAATGTGTGATGTGGTTGCAGAAATTGTTTGACACTCATAACTGAGTTTTCCTGCTTGTGTGACATGGTGCAGAGTCCTGTTACCAAACAGGAACTTTCAGGGCCCTTCAGAATCCATTTGATACTCATAGACATAAGAAATGATATTCAGAAATTTCAAGGTTGCAGTTCTTACAATAGTGCAGAAAATCGATAATATATATATATAAGGCAAGATGTTTGTGTGTGTCTGTTTATCTGCCTGTATGTCTGTATTTTTTCAGCCCTTTTATTTTAGTTTTTGCTTCGGGTTTGGCTCTAAGTAGGTATAATTGTAGCTCTTAGTCTCAGCCATGATACCATTTACTCAGAGGACTTATTTTGCTTTCAAAATTCAGTTTGCGATGGAAAACTTATTTGACATCGATACCGGAAATCAAAATTTGACTTACATCCATTTATTTTTCTTTCAGTCTACGGTTTCGCTTTAACTGAAACCAACTATTGCTTTTTAGTCTTTCGTGCCAACGTCCAAAAAGTCTGAGCTCCAGAACCATGGATTAGTTGTAAAGCTTTCATTACACCCAAGTAATGCCAGATTAAACTGCTAGTATGTTATATTGTTAAAATTGCCTTTACCAATAATGTATAATGTAAGAACTTCTCTTAGGGTTAATTTTCTGTAAGTAAATTCGAGAAGAATTTGTTTAATTTATTACGTAACTAGAAATCAGGATAGATTTTATAACAGAAACAGTTTTTAACTTTTAGCCATTTTGAATTTTGTT
The DNA here is from genome assembly GCA_037127315.1 of Ascarosepion bandense. NCBI lineage: Eukaryota > Metazoa > Mollusca > Cephalopoda > Sepiida > Sepiidae > Ascarosepion > Ascarosepion bandense. Next base: position 1,312,418 of record JBBBDQ010001247.1, on the reverse strand, counting down.
TATATTAGTTTAGAGCAAGTCATTTTTTATGAATGCTGTGCCACGTAAAGACATAGGCATATACCATTATGCTTCTCTATAGATTCTTTATATCCTTCGTAAATAAATAGCGGATTGATTTATTTCCTTTTCCATTGTTTTGAAATCAGTTCTTATGTCCTTAAACTTATTGCTAACCAAAGACAGAAAAGCCTGTCTAATCTGTTATTTAATACATAGCCGGGGCGGAGAAAAAATATTTTCCTGCTTTTTGTTGTAGTAAGAGACAGTTACCCTATTTCTTATCATGAATGATCCATTCATGTTAGGTAGTCTTGGTTAATTGCCTCGGAGGAAGAAGATAATGCTATTGTAGTGACTTGTACAACTGATTCTTGAATACTACTACCATGACTGAATTTTTCGAGTTAAGTGTTGTCTTGCCAGACCCCCACATTCTAACAATTTCCCAACATACAAAATTGAATGCAACAACTAGTCAGGAATTTGAATTTCGAAAATAACCATTTGTTTTTTTTGTTAATGATTTCACCCCAAGCAAGGCATTTTACTGCCACTGTTGCGCATAAGGTTACATAGGGGAAAGTGATGAGAAAGAAGGATTAGTTACAGGAAATATCAGAAGGAGGGTGATAGATGGGTATGAGGGTTGCGTAGATGGGAAGAGTGTTTGAGAGAATGGGTGCGAGTTAGTGTGTTAGGTGTCTATTGATCTTATTCAGGATGTAGATTGGTCTAATTCTTCTAAATAATGGTTTAGTTTGAAACAGCACCTGAAGAAGTTCATAGCGTTTCAGCAGCCGTAACATCATGAATTTGACAGTAGGGATGAAAACAGTTCGAACAATGTAAATAGCGTAAATAATTACAATTTGTTATTTCAGAAATATAAACAGATGCTGAATGCAATAAATATTTGATATTTTCTTAACTCCTTATAACACTAATCAACAACAAAAAAATTAAAATATTGTCGAGGCACCAAGCACTTTTTTACGTAATTTGAAGGCACTGAATATACAAATGGATTTACTATTCCTTAGCTACCTTTTTTCACTTAACAAAAATTTCATTTTTCGAAAAACATTTTTATTTGTTTACTGTATACATAATACTGACCGATGGCAATATTTCTCAAAGTAAAATTATAGAAACCTCTCAATTCGTATTTAAGCCAACAAACATTAGTCTGCTTCTTGAGAAACAGTATTTTTTTTCAATAAAAATCAAACTATCTAAACTTATTTATAAATGGAACTTTGTCTGTGTGTCTCTGTGTGTGTGTCCGTTACCTATTGACTCCGAAACGGCTGAACCGATTTTCTTGAAAATTTACACAGTTGTACTATAAGCGTCTTCGAGTGTTCTTAGCTAGGTTTAGTGTCGAGGTACCCCCGATAAATATCGATAATCGAAAAAATCACGTAATAGGAGTGGTCCGATTTTAATAAAATTTGATATAGTCATAGACAGACATCGAAAACGATATTCAGAAATTTCAAGGTTGCAGTTCTTACAATAGTGCAGAAAATCCATTTTATATATATATATAAGGCAAGATGTTTGTGTGTCTGTATGTCTTTTTTTTTTCTTTCAGCCCTTTTATTTTAGTTTTTGCTTCGGGTTTGACTCTAAGTAGGTGTAATTGTAGTTCTTAGTCTCAGCCATGATGCCATTTACTCAGAAGACTTATTTAGCCTTCAAAATTCAGTTTACAACGAAAAAAAATTTATTTGATATCGATACCAGTAAATCAAATTTTGATTTACATCCTTTCTTTTACTTTCAGTCTACGGTTTGGCTTTAACTGGAAACAACTATTGCTTTTTAGTCTTTCGTGCCAACGTCCAAAGTGTCTGATCTCCAGGACATTGGATTAATTTTAAAGCTTTCGCTACACCCGAGGAACGCCGGGCTATACTGCTAGTAAGTTTTTTAAAAATAACACGATTGAACATACCAAGAGCAACAAGTATTTACATCAAATCATTTAACAGCAGAAATAAAACCTCCGTGATATTAAGAATTTTGGTAAAGATGTTTCTTTGTTGTCTGTCATATCCCATGTTCTCTAAGAATCTTTCGATACTCCAGAAGTAGTCAGTCATTACTCGTTTGTCCCACCGTCTATGGGAGCGCTCTTCCATTTTTTTTAATACCCTGAGGAAATGTTTCTCCTTACTTATCACTCACATTGTCACAATTATCCGGAAAGTTACTTAGATGGCTGTGTAAAAACAAATGAACTTTCATACACACTAGCAGTATAGCCCGGCGTTGCTCGGGTGTAATGAAAGCTTTAAAACTAATCCATCGTCCTGGAGCTCATACTCAGCCTAAAGAATATTTGTGTGAAGTTTGGTGAGAATCGGATAAAAAATGTGGATTTGTATAAAGGACACACACAGATAAACACACACACACACAACAAGCATCTTGCCTTTTTATATATATATATATATATATATATATATATATTATCGATTTTCTGCACTATTGTAAGAACTGCAACCTTGAAACTTCTGAATATCGTTTCTGATGTCTTTGTCTGAGCTTATCAAATTTGATTAAAATCGGACCACTCCTTCTATAACCCGATTTTTTCGATTATCGATTTTCTATATTTATCGGGGATACCTCGATACAAAACCTGCTAAGAACACTCGCAGATGCTTATAGTACAACTGTGTAAATTTTCATGAAAATCGGTTCAGCGGTTTTGGAGTAACGGATACACACACACACACACAGTTTCATTTATGAATAAGTTTAGATATTAGTGTATTACTGATAAAGTGGATGTGCGTTGTGGTGCAGTGTATATCGACTCGGAACGATAAATTGGGGAGCTGAGTTTGAATTCCAGTTGAATTTATTGCATTCACTTACGCACAAATACCTTTGGGAAAGGTATCAATCCGTCTCTTCCCTCTAGTTATTGGTTGCAAAATAGAACAGATTGGGGTCAATAGCCTTGGCCGGCAACCAGTCTACCGCAGAAAGAAATGGCAAACTACGGCGGGATAATCTTCTGCTCAGTCAGTCATGTCTCTTTCAAGACATGATCGCCTAAGAGAGTTTCACGTATGGCACTTAACTGACTGACTGAATATAATAGTTGAAAACATGATTAAGGTTTCTACAGGGCATTAAGTTGGAGATTGGTTTTCTATTGTTATGAAGTAATAAACTGATCCCACACTAAATACTACTTTAAAATATAATACATATCTTCTCTCTCGAACTATGGGTCGAATAACAGGACAGGTTGGGTTATATAGCCTTGGTTGGCAACCTACTGCGAAATAATCTTCTGCCCAACCAATCATGTCTCTTCTGAGACATGATCGCCCATAGCGTGTATAACGTATGGCACTTAACTGACTGATAAAATATACTGTTAATTTGAATTTCGGTGATCAATTGGAAAACTTTTTTCAATTTTTGACTCACTTTTTTTTCAATATTTTTCAGGGGGTTGATATAATTTGCTCGGCCGACATCAAAATTTATGGGTTTCTATAATTTATATTAACTAAATGTTGTGATCAACCAAGATTGTAAATCTGAGGTCATTTTTTTTCGTAAGGAGGAAGAAAGTCATAAATTAGTCATAACTAAGTTTTCGATGTTTCAGCAAGCTCAGCTAACAATATTGTTAGCTGAAAGTTATAAACCTTAAACACGGTCAATTATTGCAATTTTTTTCTTTTTCATCCAAGTGTAGCAGATAGGAGGTAAGCTTAAGCATTTATAGTTAAAACAAATTTTAAAAAACTCGGAAGTAAAAAAAAGTATGGCCTTTATGCGTAGTGTCTAGATTGTTGTAACCTACCAATTATGACATCATTAAATATGCAAGTGTAGAAAAGATTTGCTTCGCAATTAAATTTCTGCTTTTCTTGTCAGAGACATAATTTGCACAGCAAACCCAAGCAGACAAGTAGCTCTGTTATTCGTGCATATTATCTCCACCCCTTTTCGGAATACTATTTTAAAAATGCATCCTTACGAGCAGGCAAAGTAGAAAGTGTGTTATCAAGAAGCAAGCAGGTTGGATTATATTCGAAAGCGATTATATAAGACAATAACGACCTAATATATTTTACTCTAAACGATAATGCTACGAAATCTTGGGGTGGGGGTTAAATGTGGTGAAAGAAAAAGAAGTAAAAAAAAAAATAGAAATTGGGGTGGATGGAAGAAAGGACAAAAAGGAAGAGGGTTCGAGAAGACAGAAGATGGCTAATAATGTTGCGTTAAAATAATTGAATGAATCTATAAAGGAAACCAGGTATCAGAAAGGGATTTCTACAAGTAGAAAATACAAGAAACAATGGATAGCCTAGAAGTTACGGCTGCTTTTAGGTAATTCAACAGTAAAACGGAGGGAGTAAAACTTTGCAAGCCATTTCTTGTCCCAGTTAACCACTGATTGGAGGTCATTTTCAAGAGCAGTTACCAGGTTCATTTTGAACTGTGGGATGCGCTAGCAAAATGTCTTCTGCATAAATACATACCTGGAAACTGATGACAGCGGAGAGATCATTGATGAAGACCATAAACAACGCAGATCCAAAGAAAAATCCTAGGATGGTGATTAGCGTTAGTATAAATCTATATGGTAAATAAATTTTTCGGCTTTTTAGAAACGTTTCGATTGAGGCAAATGTTCGTTCTTATATATATATATATATATATATACATACTGTTAAATATGAGACAATGAATGTCTATTATGTTTAATCATGAGCCGTTCTAAACGTCGTATTTTTGCTTTAATTTCAGTTGAAAATAAAGACAAATTCTCCAACATTTGGATTATTTATTAGTTTGGTTCTAAGCTTTCTGCTCACATGAGCCATCTTCAGAGAGGTTGTTTAAACTGAAATATAACATCCACCATCACCGACGATTTTATTTTGACATAAAACTCCGCTTGGCAACGGCAATAGTTACCAAAAATAGTAAACGCAGTTCTTAAATTTGCGATGCGGTTTTATGACGTCACACAGCGTGATAGCGCGAAATGACAACAAAACCATGTAGTCAAATGCAGTGTAATGTTTCCGGTTTTAAAGTTGATTTTATTGAGTGTTGGTTGTTTAGATTTGATGTACATGGCCTCCAATATCATCTTTAAATCCGGAAATAACATATTACATTGCATTTGACAACATGGTTTTGTTATTTCGCGCTATCACGCGGTCTGACGTCATAAAACCGCATCGCAAATTTAAGAACTGCGTTTACTATTTTTGGTAACTATTGCCGTTGCCAAGCGGAGTTTTGTCAACACAAAATAAAATCGTCGTTTTGTTTCGGCATTGAAAGAACAATATCTGATGGGTTAATAATAATAATAGTATTTTTTTAAAAGAAAATTTATGAAAATTCACTTCCTTTTAATTATTGGAAAAAAAATTACGTTCTGAGTAAAGAGGATAGAAAAGGTGAGAAAAAAGAAATAAAAAATGGGTAAGAAAGAGGACAGGAATTAAAAAAAAAACAGAGGGGAAACTAGAGGAAAAAAAGCAATAGTTGTTTCCAGTTAAAGCGAAACCGTAGACTGAAAGGAAAATGAATGGATGTAAGTCAAATTTTGATTTCCTGGCATCGATATCAAATAAGCATTCTTCGTCGTAAACTGAATTCTGAAGGCTAAATAAGTCCTCTGAGTAAATGGTATCATGGCTGAGACTAAGAACTACAATTATACCTACTTAGTCAAACCCGAAGCAAAAACTAAAATAAAAGGGCTGAAAAAAAATACATACCGGCAGATAAACACACACACAAACATCTTGCCTATTGATTATATATATATATATATATATAATCGATTTTCTGCACTATTGTAAGAACTGCAACCTTGAAATTTCTGAATATCGTTTCTTATGTCTTTGTCTATGAGTATCAAATTTGATTAAAATCGGACCACTCCTTCTATAAACCGATTTTTTCGATTATCGATTTTCGGTATTTATCGGGGTACCTCGACACAAAACCTAGCTAAGAACACTCGCAGACTCTGATAGTACAACTGTGTAAATTTTCAATAAAATTCGTTCAGCCGTTTCGGAGTCTATAGGTAACGGACACACACAGTTCCATTTATAAATAAGTTTATATTTTATATATATATATATGTATATGTCATCAACATCTAAATGACAGTAAAGCCACAAAGGCAGGCGAGGATACAGGGGTAAAAGAATTATGAACAAAACATTGATAATGAATGGAAAGAGAAAATAATCAAGAGGAGAGTAGATAGCGATTGACACTGCGTTTAAAGTTTTGCAGATTAAAGTTGCTGGAAAGTATAGAGCCAGAAGTGAGTCCAACAAAAGAAAAGCAGAAGAAACTTCTAGTGTAGAACTTAATTATATCTACTAACTCATCAGTATATCTATGAGAAATTGTTGATAATCTACGCTTAAATTCATAGCAAAAGGGATTTATCTTAATAATTACCATGAAAATAAATTATAGAAAAGGCAGACAGAAGCATCTTTACGGTGATGCGAACATTACTGAACCCGAGATGACAGGTCAGTACCAATATTATTGCCAATTCGTCTTTAGATTTTAACTAGGTTCTCTAAATATATAGAAGTATTGCACCATATTTGGCAGCAATATTTGTGCCATGGACAAAAGGCTAAACTTATGATTGATTTTGTAAAAAAAAGTCTCGCACGACACAGTGAACCAACCTTCTTAGAAGCTGACCAAACAATGTATTTAATGTATTGTTGGCTGAGAACGTCAACCCGAGAAGGCGCAAAGTATCAATTTCTTGGAGATTAGTATCAGCCATATCGACGAAAGCAGAGATTATTAATGAAGAGAAGCTTACTTTTCGAGGCGTTAAAATTAACAAGGTAATGTTTTGACCCATTTAACGACGGCCTTGAGGTGTTTTGGATATTTTGATCTTAACGGACTAATCAGCCTTTCTATTGAGGCAAGAGAAAATGGTTGTTTCCTTAACGTACATTCCTAGCTGAGAGCTGATGTCTTCGGGAAGGTTATTAATGAAAATTAAAAACAGTAAGATCAAGGATGGATCCGTTGCAAACACCCGCGTTAGCACGAAAGAGTCGAGACGATTAGCCATACAGGATAACAATTATATAACGATTTAATAGAAAATCTAAACTTATTTATAAATAAAACTTTGTGTGTCTCAGGTACCTATAGACTCCGAAACGGCTGAACCCATTTTATTGAAAATTTACACAGTTGTACTATAAGTGTCTGCGAGTGTTCTTAGCTAGGGTTTGTGTCGAGGTACCCCCAATAAATATCGATAATCGAAAAAATCGGGTTATAAAAGGAGTGGTCCGATTTTAATCAAATTTGATACACTCATAGACAAAGACATAAGAAACGATATTCAGAAGTTTCAAGGTTGCAGTTCTTACAATAGTGCATAAAATCGATAATATATATATAAAAGACAAGATGTTTGTGTCTGTCTGTCTGTCTGTCTGTGTGTCCCTTATACAAATCCGCAATTTTTATCTGATTCTCACCAAACGGCACACAAATATTCCTTAAGTAGAGTCTGAGCTCCAAGACTATGGATTAGTTTTAAAGCTTTCATTACACCCGAGCAACGCCGGGCTATACTGCTAGTAGTGGATAAATTCAAAAACGTGTCCGGAGACGCAGTAACATTTAAACTTGTGGAGGAAATGCCAGACTCTGTCGAAGGCGTTCGAAATTCAATGTTTTTATCTAGAGCATGATAGTTTCTTTCCGCAATTATCGTCTTTGCATTAGCAGTTGACCTAGAGTAACAAAACCGTATTGCTTTCAAGCATTGCGATGAGTGATGATTATCCATTTCAACACTGATTAGGACCAATAGGCGTTTCATTAATGAGACGTAAAAGGTTAATAGGCCGATATTTGGAAAGGTCTAACGATTCACAAAAATTCTTAAAACTAGAACAGCGAAGCAGAAAATCAAGTTGTAGCAAGGCATTTATTATAAAGTTTAACGAGAACTGGAGACAATTAGGAGACACACTTCTTAATGACTGTTACTGGGATGCAATCAGGTTCACATGTTTTGTGGAATCTAGGTTAGAGATGATGGCAGAAACCATGAAACTCTTATATGCATATTACTCAACAGAGCCTCAGTTCTAAGTTAGGCAGGGATAATCGTGAGAAGTAAAGATTTTATTGAATATTTACGAGTAAAGAATTCCATTTTATTAGTAAATGTTAAAACTTCATATTGAAGTTTGGAGGAATACAGAACTTACTTAATGCCATATTAAAGAGCCGCTGGAACTCGGAAGCCCTAAAGTTGTTAGAGATATTACGGTGCCTGATTCTCTCGGCAAACAGGAACTTTTCTCCTTCGCGAAGTAGCTTACATTTATTGCGAGGAGCAACAAATAGCGCCTGTTGTTACGAGAGCTATCACACTCGTATAGCTGAAAATAGTTACTTTTATTTGCTGTAGAGGGAGAGCAGGTTTCTTCTGTTATTTCTGAGATGAAAACTCCCATGCCGATTGTGATAAAAAAATAACCTCAGTAGCGCAATTTTCAGTTGAGTGATTAAAGATGTTAGCTTAAATCCCGAAGTGGGTTCCTATCAGTATAATGGTAACGAAAAGAGAACTTAGAGGAGGGTCCTGTTTAACAGATGATTGGAACGAGATATCAATAGGTACCACAGAGTGGTTTGAGTAACAAGGAGGGCAGTGTTGTTACAAGAGCGATGAGAGGAGGTAATAAAAAAACAAAAAGTAGTGCAGCCTGTTACTCGGTTTTTGGAACGTGTTGTGGCAAAATCTTCGTCGCCAAATTGTTGTGGCCTGTTTTGTCCAGGAAGAGATACAGAACCAAGAAAGTAGGTTTAACTAGTGTATTAGAATAACAGAACATATATACAAATACGAGTGGTAGTTATCAGCAAATACAAGTGTACGTTCGAACGCTATAGTTACGCTGCGTCTTGACTGTCTCTAGTCTGCCTCTAAATTGTTTCACAGCTTCCTCCCCGGAAGTCACTCAGGTTAATAATTATTGACGGAGGAAGTGTCCATTCTTATAGATAGGGTACAATAACAGAAGAGACACAAGTAGAGAAGTCCACGATTTGAGTAAGGGATTGGGCAATGGGAAGATTTAATGTTTGAAATCCTGAAACATAAGAAGCTTTAGAATAGGTACTTGCACCAAATCGTGAAAAAACTGCATTTTGAAAAATGAAAAGTTTTCTCGAAAGTATTTTAGTTTTAATTGAACATTATATTGATTGGAATATAAATGTTTGAGATATTTTTTCAATTTTTGAATTTTGCCGCCATTTTTTAGCAATCGACACGTTTGTAAACAGATGTTATTTCTCGGTGTTAAGTCTTGCAAAAATAAAATATACATCTGATAGATTACTTTTAGAAAATTAGCAAATTTTGTTAAATTAATCTGATTTACACAAGTATTACTTATTTATTGCGTGAAATTTAGAATAAAACTATTTCTTGATCACGGACTTGAACGTTTTGACTTGTTCGCGCCGTAAATCAAGAACTTGACAGGTTCCTGATTAGAGATAGTGTATGACGTTTATAAGTGACAAAATTGTACAAATCTCTTTCAGGTAAGGGAAGAAGATCTGACCTTTGAATTTTCACATAGAAATTACCATACAAAAGAAAATTCAAATGCACAAAAAACAGAACGATTTTTATTAAACTTTTTTTCAATTTCGATAAGCAATATAATCAATTAACTAAAAAATTAAACCGTAACAGTTCTTTAAAATTTTTGTAAATATTTTTGAATCTTTATAAATTATTATAACAAAAAACAAATGAAAACAATTTTTTTTTAAAATTTCATTAGTAATCGAATTTTTTTTTTCAGACTGTCCTTAATTTTTATTATTTATTCAAGCAATTAAAAGCTTATCCAATTGAATAATATCAGGGTTTTATTTCATTTATTTTATTCTTCAGAGCAGATTTTCGCATAGTCAAATTTTTAAAAAAATCAGATGACTTTTATTCCCCACTGAGACCTGCGTTAACTCATGAAATTATAGACCTCAACACTAAAATTTATTAAAATTTCATGGATTTAAGTAGGGAGGGGTAGTAGAGGTTAAAGTATTTAAAAAAAAATTTTTTTTTTTAAATTTCAGTACTGAAAATTTCATTAAAATCCGACAATTATTTTATTCTTTCGAGAATTTCCAAATGAATCTGCCTGTCACCACAAAAATGTGACTAATGTCTTCATCACGTTTTCCATTGTAAACAGTCGTAACGTTCTGGTTACCGCTAACTCAAATCAAAACAAGATTTTCTGCTAAAATTTCGAAAATGTTAGAAGGGATTAATTTTTTTTTTTTAAATAATTAAAAATTACTTAGATCTTTTTTCATAATAATAATAATAATAATAATAATATAAATATTTTGATGGAAAATGTTTGTTTTCATTAAGTTTGGGACTATTTTTATTCATACCATGCTCTTTTTTTTTTTTTTTTTTTTTTTTTTTAAGCAATTGATGGAGGTACCTAAATGCGTAAGTCACGTGTAGTGGTAAGCAATAAAGTCACCGTAAACAAAGATATTCGTAGATGAATCGAAAAAAAATGCCTTTTTTATTCATCAGCTGTTGTATACTGCAGTCCTTAGAAGAAGGAAAAGGAGATTGCTAACAGTTTAGTAACGTAAGGAAATACATAAGAGTAGTCGACCACCAGCGATAATTCCCTGACTATCGGAAGATTATCCTGGGTGTAAACACCAAGACCATGAATGTGGTTGCTGAATTCTTTTCGGTAAAAAGATCGCCTAGAACCACGAATCTATTGATAGCAATGGAAGAATTTAAATTGGTTTCACAAAGTTCTATATCCGGCGACCGTTCTAAGAGGAACAATTCTACGCTGCAAAAGTTGGAACGGATACAACATGAGAAAGAAATGTTGAGGGAGGAGTAGGTGTTTTTTGTTTACTCGATCAGTTGTGGGTCTTTATGTTGGGATTTTCATGGGAATAGTTTTAAAGGGAGAGAAAATTATATCGTTTCAAATGTGGAAAATAACTCTCCATATCACTATTCTTGGTAGTTTTTAGTAATGTCTGTTCATAACAGCAGGATTAAAAAATCAGAACCGTATAAATGATGTCAGTTTTAACGGTATGGTTAGACAAGTATGTATTAACGTGCAGCCAGATATCAGTAAAAATTGTCACATGAAAGTTTGAGTCTTGAAACAACTCTCTACGATTGTAGTCTCTAAGTTATTTGTTGTTACCAAATAATTTTCTCTAGGTTTTAAGTTGTGAAGTGTTTACAACGAAAAGTTTTCCCCTAGAGTTTAGACGCGTAGGCAAAAAACACATTGTGAAAATTTAATTTCCACAAACATTTTATTGAATTGAAAATAACATATAACATCTTTAATAAAATTTCTATCATTTGTGATGCAAAGTTTTATGCTCTTTGAAAGATTCCCCTTAACTCAATGTAGTAACTCCACAATGTTGTCACCTTTTAATACATTCATTTTTGACGGGTTTTATGAAGTGTTTTATATGTGATATTCATTGAGCATGTAGTGGGATAAGAAATTTAGAATTAAAATCAACCTTCTTCACTTTTACAAAAATTCACAATGCGTGAAATTCTGGGTTTTTTTCCAAATAGAAAAAGTATTGACCATGTGCTTAAAATGTCGAAAGCAGATTTCGCAACGTAGGTGTTAAATTGATTTTTGCTCAATGGGAGCGACTTGTAAGACATGAAGACCTAGCAAACCAGTGGTAAATTCAAAAGGACTATATCAGCGTCAATCGGTCAGTCACACATGGAAGCAGCATAGACGACACGCTAAAATGTAACGAGAGAAGCTTCAAGTGATCCGGACATCTGTCCTCTTTCTTGCGTGCTGATACTTTTTTTCTTCTCAATCTAAAGACATTACTACTGAATGCATACGTACGTACACATATACTCTTTCAAAAATTACTCCTATGAACATTTTCTACAACTCTCGATACTTTTTGACTTTCTAATAGAACAATAATTTCTACCAGTCCTTGTTATTTTTTCCTTTTAATAAATTCCTATTTTAACACGAAATTTTTTATTCTTACATTATTCCACACACTAATCCACACATTTCAACCTGCTACCAACCTTCTAAAGAAAACCTGATGATAATTCTGGATAAAATTTGTATGTAGGGAGTTCGGTTATGTCTGGTACAAGGCTGAATCAAGCATTAACCCGCTCTCTGTAGCTACAAGTACACCTTTTTTGGCATATCCCAGAAAAAGTTAACTATTTCTTTCGACAAAACCATGTTTATTTTGAAGATGTAAAAAAAAAAGTTTGAAATGGGATTTCTTGTGTCTAAATTTTACGGAAGCACTTTAAACTTTCTCTTAAATATATGCAACTACATTGAATGAATTTTTAACTTTATTTAATAATAGAATAAGAAATATTATTACTGATAAAATGTCTAGATTTATAAAAAAAATTCTCTGAAAGAAAGTGAGAAATCACTGAATTTATTACTGTTTTTTAATAAGTAACCTCTGTTGATTCTTATGTCAGCTCTGTATTGTGTTATAGTCAATGAAAATAAATTGATGTCTTAATTTATGTATTTCTGTAACAGATTTATTTTTATTTTTTTCAGCAACTTGTTGATAAGCCAGTATTCATTCGAAAAGCCACATACTACGATGTTAACCAAGGTCTATTAGGTATGAAAAATACTGAATTATCTATTTGAATGACACCTGCAAACGTACCCTAATATATACAAGGTGATTAAAAAGTAACTCTCTATTTTATGTATGATGAACTTATTCGTCTTGCTTGTAAAAATTATATTTAGATAGGGGAGTCTGTTATGGTTTATAAAATGACTAGTGTGCTAAAAATAGAAAAAGGTAGACACACTGACGCCAAGAATTTAAAATTGGGCGGCAAAACCGTTAAACAAGTTAACGGTTTCTTTTGGTAGTAGTGAAGAACAGTAGTTTTGGTAGAAGATATAAAAAGAGGAAGACGCTGTCAGTTGACAACTAGTCCAGAAGGGATAGACGCGTTTACTACTATCCTCCCAGAGTGAAGAGAATTCAGCTAGTCTGCTCCTGTATGCACACACGAAAATTAACCGTTGTTAACTCTATGTATAAACCTAAAGTTTTATATAAAAAAAATAAACGTCATTAATTCAAGTTTATCTTCTAATTATACAAAACCAAGCAACACAACAAGTCCATCACACCTAAGAGAAGGATTTAATATGCAATCACACACACTATATATATATATATATATATATATATATATATATATATATATAATCGTTTAGGACATGTACAAATTGCAATGTACTACAAAGTGTATGCTTTGTTTCGACATTAAAAGGACAATGTCTCATCAGGTAGAAAAATAGCGTTTACTAACTGACGTCTTTTCAATGTCGAAACAAAATGTGCACTTTGTAAAATATTGTAATTTGCACACGTTCTAAATTATAATTTATAATAAATATTCATAGCTTTATTTCTATATTGAACACCGTTTTAAATGTTTTGAACGTTAATATTTTCTTCGTTTCTTATTCACTTGGAGATATGTGTGTGTGTGTGTATTTATTTTTATTCTTGTATATTATTGTATGCAATATGTGGTCTCTTATATTTGTATATTGCTTTTTCTTTGAGATTTTTTCTATATGTGTGTTTTAGTATATATTCTCTTTACTTTTGTGACATTTTCGGTACGATCGTTGCCTCAATATTAAATTGTAAACCCTACTTTTTAACTAAACTTATTTCTTCTCTGTACCAACCTAAATTTTAGTTTGATATTCGTAATAAAATTACATGGAGGCAAAAAAATATCTCCTTAGAGAAATGAATACAATATGGAAACCAGTAATACGGTGTGCGAGAAAAATCAGTAGCGTCAAAGATTGTGCTATGAGGTCAGGTAAAAAATGTAAGAGAAACATCACTAGTACCAAATAGTTCAGTTCGAAATTTCTAAAATCTTAAGGTCGGAGCGTACAACGGTCAAAATGTAGAAAACATGGCAATTAAGATGAGGACAATTATCCGAAATATGTAAATACTCTCATTTCAGAAGTATAAAGTATTTTAGGTTTGAGAAAGAGATTGTCCTTTTACAACTGCCAAAATAAAGTCTGGATTTATAACTGTTTAATATCTTTTCTTTCTTTTTCTAGAGAGTATATACATAAAGTTTAGATTTTTAAGAGAAATATATATATATATATATATATATATATATATATATATCCATAGTCATCCGCAGACAGATCTGTTTCACTGTATCACAGCTCATCAGTACGATTACACTCCGATTGCTTTTAACCCATGATTGAAACCCGACCGAATTGGCGTCAGTCGGCGGTTCTACCTCTGGGCTATGGGCGCTCGGCAGAAGGCAGACTTTTTAGCGTGTATATTATCATTATACACACCCAATATCTAAACTTATTTATAAATGAAACTTTGTCTTTGTGTGTGTATTATAGACTCCGAAACGGCTGAACTGATTTTCTTGAAAATTTACACAGTTGTACTATGAGTGTCTGCGAGTGTTCTTAGCCAGGTTTTGGGTCGAGGTACCCCCCGATAAATATCGAAAATCAAAAAAATCCGGTTATGGTAGGAGTGGTCCGATTTTAATCAAATTTGATACACACATAGACAAAGACATAAGGAACGATATCCAGAAGTTTCAAGGTTGCAGTTCTTACAATAGTGCAGAAAATTTGATATCGATACCCGGAAATCAAAATTTGACTTAAATCCATTCATTTTTCTTTCAGTCTACGGTTTCGTTTTAACTGGAAACAACTATTACTTTTTAATCTTTCGTGCCAACGTCCAAAGAGTCTGAGCTCCAGGACCATGGATTAGTTTTAAAGCTTTCATTACACCCGAGCAACGCAGGGCAATACTGCTAGTATCCATATATTTTTGCCTCAAAAAGTACCTTTTTTTTTTTTTTCATTCAATGTAATGTAAAAATAATCGATTATAATACGATTATAATACTATTTAATATTAATTAGGAGGAGTAGAAAAAGGCCATCGTGAAAAAAAAAATTAGAATTAACTGTTCCAAAGAGTTAATACTAACTCTCAAACAATCCAGAAAATAATATTTGTACTTCTGTCGGCAGAAAAAAACCCTATGCAGTTGAATAAATACTGCTTCTAAGATGTGCAAACGCTTAGCCAACCGTCATTTGCTCAAAATTAAAAAAAAACATGAATGACTGTATTTATACGCACACTCTAGCTGGATACTCCGCGGATGTACTTTGTGATGCCTTGGATACCGACTCGGAACAATAAATCGGGGTGCCGAGTTCGAATTCCAGTTGAATTCCTTGAATTCACTTACGCACAAATTCCCTTGGAAAAGGTATTAATCCGTCTCTTCTCTTCCGTTATGGGTTAAATAACAGGACAAATTGGGTTTTATAGCCTTGGCTCGCAACCAGTATATTGTGGGAACAATGGCAACCTACTGCGGGATAATCTCCTGCCCAGTCAGTCTCTTTCGATACATGATCGCCAAAAGCGTGTATCACGTATGGCACTTAACTGACTGAACATAATAGTTGGAAACATAATAAAAAAATTTTACTGGGCATAAAGTGGGGGATCAGTTTTGTATTGTTATGAAGTAATAAATTGATCCCCTAATAATTACTACTTAATATAATACATCTATTTCCCCTTTAGCTATGAGTCAAATAACATGACAGATTAGGTTCTATAGCCTTGGCTGGCAACCAGTCTACTGCATATAGCAATGGCAACCTACTGCGGGATAATCTTCTGCCCAGTCAGTCATGTCTCTTTCGAGACATGATCGCCCAAAGCGTGTATCACGTATGGCACTTAACTGAATGACTGGATACTCCAAGAGTTTTGATGTATCGCTGAATCACGTTCTGACTAAATTATTTTGTAGATAGGGCAGACCTTCCTTTAACTAAGAAAACACTGGGACAATGAAAAAAAAAAACACCTGTCCTCAGAGAAGAAAAACACAGCTTAACACAAGCAGACACTTTATTGTTCAGAACGTGGCTTCCCCTATCCAACCAAGGCAGTTTCATCTACCATATTTAAAACGTCTTCAAATCCTTCGGTTTTGGGTTATTAAGTTTAAATTTTAGTATAGACGCTGTTAAATATACTACTTCGATCCATAGTTTGTGGTGCTATGAATCCTGTCTCAGAATCGCGAAGATAAACAGGAGTAAATGTTGGATTGACTCAGCTATTGTCGGTCTGGAAATGTATCTGAGCCGTGTAGCCTCGCATCCATTACCATTTACGTGTCGCTTTGTAAAAATCATGTCTGCATACTTACGATATGAATAGTCTGCCATTGCTAAAAAAAAAACACTTCTCAGTTAACTTTTAATGTGTAATAGTGAGTTAGTCAGACTAGTCACAAATGTACACTAATAACAGATGTAACCTAGACTAGATAGTAACACAGCATTAACGAAAGTAAAATTACTTCAAACTTAATTCACAAACGAATGATTTGAGGACATGATTATATTTATATTCCATGTATATGGGTGCACCTAACTATAAATATATTTCATATATAAGAGTGCACCTAATTATGTACATGTTTTCGTTTATATGGGAGCACCTGATATGTCAGTCAGTCAGTTCAGTGCCATACGTGATACACGTTTGGGCGATCATGTCTCGAAAGAGACATGATCTGGGCAGAAGATTCTCGCAGGAGTTTGCCATTGCTTTCTGCGGTAGGCTGTTTGCCAGCCAAGGCTATAGAACCCAATCTGTCCTGTTATTTAACCCATAGGGAAGAGACGGATTAATACCTTTCCCAAGGATATTTGCGCGTAAGTGAATGCAATGAATTCAGCTGGAATTCGAACTCGGGTCCCCGATTTGTCGTTCCGAGTCGATATCCACTGCACCACAACGCACATCCACCATGATATGTAAACTGTGTAGTAGTCAATTGTACCCTCCTGAATTAATTATATCCTCATGTATTGATCAATTTAATCATATGTACTGGTTGATATCAAAATTCCGAAGTCACGTTTAAGATACATAAAATGTGAAACATACAACCTCGTTTGGGGTTGAAGAGTGGACATGTGTATACAAACTTTCATTGTTTTTTTATACATACGCATATTAATTCTTATAAACGAATACAGAAAAAGACAAAAGAGCTGAGATAAAGGATTAAGATATACGTTAAAACGGTCCTTAATTTATTTATATATATATATATATATATATATATATATATATATATATATATAATCAATCTAATATAAACTTATTTATAAATGTGTATGTACTCCCCGATAAATATCGAAAATTGATAATCGAAAAAAATCTGGTTATAGAAAATGTGGTTCGATTTTAATCAAATTTGATACTCATAGACATAAGAAACGATATTCAGAAGTTTCAAGGTTGCAGTTCTTACAATAGTGCAGAAAATCAATATGTATATATAAAAGGCAAGATGTTTGTGTGTCTGTGTCTGTTTATCTGTCTGTATGTCCTTTATACAAATCCACAATTTTTATCCGATTCTCACCAAACTTCACACAAATATTCTTTAGTCTGAGCTCCAGAACCATGGATTAGTTTTGAAGCTTTCATTACACCCGAGCAACGCCGGGCTATTCTGCTAGTGTGTATATATGTGTGTGTATATATATATATATATATATATATATATATATATATATACTCACACACTATATAGGACATATATAGAAGAAATTATGTACATGTTCTAAAACATAATTTATAATAAATAAATAAATATATATGTATATCTGTATGAGATATACGTATGTATGTGTGGATCTGTGTAAGTATGCAAATATATTCGTATTTTGTGAGTATGGTTGATAATTATTAGACTTAAATACATGTTACTATTTATACTCTTGGAAATCTCTTTGAGCATGGATGGATGTGTGTCTGGGTATTTGTATTTGTTTTAGTATGTGTAAGTTTGCTCCAAAATTTGTGAAAGTATTTTTGATACACCCTGTATATAGTTATATGATTAAGTATTTATGGATAACACTTGTTTTTTACAAGTATCATTAAAAAGTAATTGAAAATTTATTGTTTCATATATATATATATATATATATATATATACACATAATCATCTGCAGACAAGCTTATTTCGCTTTGACAGTTTTTCATATAGCTTTCTAGAGTAATTATACCGTAAGTTAGAATAAGATCTTGTTTTAATATGTATGTATGTATGAATGAGTGTGCTTATATATGCGTCTATTCTCGTTAATATGTTTGTGTTGAATTTTAATGTAAATATACTGTTGTTGTTGTTCAATACCTGTTTGTTGACAGTATCTTGATTGCCTGCTCGATATTTGGCTATCAGCTCAATATCGACATGTAAACATGCTTATCTATATATATCTGTATATATATATATATATATATATATATATATAATAAAATAAATTTCGATGTTCAAAACTGTTGAAAGGTCATTTCAACATGAAATCCTTGAGAGATTTCACATCTTATGGGCAATTACATTTCAAAATGAAATAAAAAAAGAAATAAAAAATTTGAAGGTTAAGAATTCACCGGCGGAAGTAAAAAATTTACGTCACAAAAAAATCGGTTAGCAATCAATGTCTAGTTTTCGATTTTGGACAATTTTACTTTTAGATTGAGTTGTAAGTGAAAAAATTTGAAAATCTGGCTTTGTCTAGTTTTACAAAGGGGAAGGGGTTAACGGATGGAATAGGACGTGATGTTTGATTGAGAATTGGGTTAAACAAAACAGAAAGAGATGGAGTGAAGGGGGAAGAAGCTCTCCACCTGTATCAATTTTTAATATTAATATTAATTAGGATCGGGTCTCTGGGATTTACCTTCCTGCTTTTCCTTTTTGATTAAAGTTATTTAAAAAAAATATATGAAGTCCGTAAACGACAAGGATAATCCAACAAGATCAACTTAATATAAAATATTAAGTGTTATACCTTTATAGAAGCTCAATGGTTGTCATCCTGAGCAATATGATATTTATACCGGAAAGCTCAACACGTCATTTAGATTGGTTATAAATTATAATTCATTTCTATGAGCTAAATTAACTCATTTCATCAAACCACACAATATTCGTTCCATTCGGTAAATATATTTTCCTGGAATAAACATTTCTTTAAAAACATTTAAACAGACGTTATGTCAGTCGCGAAGAGGTCACCTTCCTTGGATAGTGACCATAAGGTCATTACACGCCAACTCCCAGTCTCATGGATACGTATATACGTGTAGCCCTTCATATTAACACATTCACGTATACTTATTTATATCCACATACACACATGTCCATACATGACACATATGTGTTTATACTTACATATACCCACACACACATCCTTACATGCTCACATACAAATCTTGCCTTCGCATACTCGCATTTATATTCTTATAAAGAAAGGGTTTCCACGCGTATAAGAATAGCAACATACTCAAGTCTACTAATAACACACATACTCACAAAATACGTATTTGCATGCTTACACACATCTACACGTACATACGTATATCTCCCTACAGATATGTCCATATATATATATATATATATATATATATATAGGAAAGTTTTGAAATTTACTTGAAGCATTGTGTATATTAGGAATATGGTTAGGTTTTGAAGACTGTCACAATGCCTTTAGTAAAATAATGGAAGGTAAACAAGTTGTTGGGTATTACCTATTTTATATTTATATATAATGTGTGTGTATTTTTTTTAATCATATCACCCCAAGCAAAGCGGTAACGTCACTGATGCGCAGAGGGCTACGTAAGACTAAAAAGATTGGAAAAGAGAAAACCGGAAACCACACCTTAAACAGGGAACAAGGGATGAGCCTCTTCACCTGTTCAATAGACGTGGGTGGAGTATGTATTATTCATACTTTCATATATATATATATATATATATATATGAATCTCCACATATAGTTGTTCACACGCTCATACATCTGAAGAGTGGATCCATACACACACTATTATATATATAAAAGCTTTTTAACGTAAATATATTAATTCTTTATCTCTGCTCTTTCTCGTCTTTTTTTTTTTCTGTATTTTTTTTTTTTTTTTTTTACGGACTGAAGAAATAAAGATGGAGATCTAGATAATGGGTTGACCTGTCAGTATATGTATAAAACAACTCTATATAATGTATGAAGTTAAAAAAATTATCCTATCTTGCACTGTATTATTGTAAATTTATTACAATATAATTATTCCAATATAAATATTTCACGTGTATAATCGTGCAGCTTACTGAAAGGTTATATATAGTTTTTTTTGGATATATTAGTGCACCTAATTATGTGCATGATTCCAAATAAATATAGTGAATTGTGTTGATATGAAGGGTTACACGTATCCATAAGCTTGCGAGTGGGCGTGTAACAAATTTATGGTCACTATCCAAGAAGGAGGACCGCTTTGCGACTGGTCTAGATCCCTGAGATAACGCCAATATCTGTTTTTATATTTCGTACTTGTTTTCCTTTTCATTCGTATAAAATTCTTATTCCAAGAAAATATTTGTACCGAATCGAACGATTATAATGTGGTATGATGAAATGAGCTAATTTAGCACAGAAACGAATTATAATTCAGAACTAATCTAAATGAGGTTGAGCTTTCTTATATATGCGTGTGTAATACAAGAGTATTGTATGTGCCAAGAGTCTGACAGTTCATCTGTCCGATCGACTTTCCTTGTTTGCGAAGCGGAGAGGGATGAATAAGATAACTGGTGAGAGACAAGCAAGAGAGGCTGTAAGTGTGACACATGCTATCTTCATTTCGCGAAACAGCAATATTGCATTGTTTTGCTTCTTGGCACGAGTGCAAAATAATTGTTAAAGATTATTTAACTGAAGAAATTCTCAAAGAAAGCATTTACATTACCATTTTTGATAAGCTGGGACGCTAATTTTGAAAACAATTGTAAATGATAGCAACGATACTCTTTGTGACTTATTTATTATTTGGTTGTAGTACAGTGGATATCGGCTCGGAACGAGAAACCGAGGAGCCGAGTTCGAATTCCAGTTGAATCCATTGTATTCACTTACGCGCAAATACCCTTGGGAAAGGTATTAATCCGTCTCTTCCTTCCAGTTATGGGTTAAATAGCAGGACATATTAGGTTCTATTGCCTTGTTCGGCAACCAGTTTACCGCAGAAAGCAATGGCAACCTACTGCGGGATAATCTTCTGCCCAGTCAGTCATCTCTTTCGAGACATGATCACCCAAGCGTGTATCACGTATGGCACTTAATTGACTGACTGAACATAATTGTAATCATGATTAAAGCTTCTACTGTTCATAAAGTGGGAGATCGGTTTTCTATTATCAAGTAATAAACTGATCCCCCACTTATTACTACTTAATAATATAATACATTTCTTCCCCCTCTAGTTATGAGTCAAATAACAGGACAGATTGTGTTCTATAGCCTTGGTCGGCAGCCAGTCTACCGCAGAAAGCAATGAGAACCTACTGCGGGATAATCTTCTGCCCAGTCAGTCATGTCTTGAAAGAGACATGATCGCCCAAACGTGTATCACGTATGGCACTTAACTGACTGATTTTAAAATTATATGTTTTACTAAAAACATAAAATTTTATTTTATTTTTTTATGTAAGTTTTCATGATCTTATGACTTTTCTTTTCGGAACATATATTTTATAAAAATTATCCTACTGTTTTGTTTATCCGAGCAGTTTTTGCTATACTTTTTGCCCTTATCGAGGATGGATTTTAATGTACGTGCAACTGAACCTACATAGGTTATGTAGGTTTATAGTGTGTATGTTCAAAACACTGTAAGCACGCTTTTGGTGTGTTTGTAGCTGATATTATTGAGTGTTGGTGTTTTCTTTTTTATTAATAATGACTGCATTATTTTAGACTTATTTGCATGGGAATGATGCTATATGGTTTAGTATGTTTCAGATAGGTTTGGCAGGTCACCGTGTGTGTTTAAATGAGATCGAATTGAGCTCTGCTCTGAGATACAGCGTGAGTCTTCGTGTCAATTTTATAGTTGTGTGGCCGATATGATTATTTACGTAATTGAGTGGATCAAGAACGCATTTCTTCAAAGGATATGTAAATTTGTAAATGATATTGGTTGGCTGTAGTTTAAATCTTACAGGTGAATTGTTATTTTTGACGGTGAGGTTAGCAGTTTTTTGTATAAAAAGCATCATGTTTTGTTGGGTCTCCAGTCATTGTGGACTTCATGGAAGCGAAAAGGCTGACTCGGCAGCCAAGGACTCCTTAATTAACGAGTTCATAATAAAAAAAAAATGGCAAGAGACGTGGAATACTAGCCAAAATAATAAACTGTTTTAGATTAAGCCGATACGTAAACGCCCTGTCGGCAGGGCTTCAGAATACGTCGACTGCACCTCTGCAGCGGGTAAATGTCCCACAAGGGGGCTACCTGTTGGCCATAGGTGGCGACCGGTAATGCCTGGGGACGGAATCCTGGTGGTTAAGTTCATGACCCGGGTGCAAAGAGGTCATGTTCCTTCAACACACCACTTTGGCCCTTACCTGGGCTAGACGGGCGGTCGGAGAGGCCCGATCAGATCAATCGGCTAGTCCTGACATGCCCTAGCTCACATATATCTCTGTCTATCTCAGAAGTATTATTGAAATATATTAGTGGAACATCTCACATACCTTTTATCTTACATGAGCTAGAAGGCCGGGGCTGAGGTTCAACTGTGTTTTGAGAGCAAAAGACTCTTTCATCATTGCTAAATTAAAGAGTTACACAACCAAAATTTTGCAGAGGCTCAAGACTCGCTCTCAATATGAGTATACTGGTCGTGTATCCCCGTCTCAGCCAAGGCGAATGGGTTTCCCCCTTGGTTCATTCTCTTCTCAAGTTGGACTCCGTGGTGGGTGGTGGAGCACAGGGCCAGTGAAAATCAAAATCAAAACATGACATCTTTTAACTAAAAAATCTAAAAGAAATTTATCGGACTCTGAAGGTGAAACAGCAGACATCCCCAGATTCATTATCATTGAATCCCTGGAAGAGGTTTGTCTCGCTAAATTCTCTCCATTCTTGATCGAAAGAGTTATCTCAATATGAGCGACCCAAAAAAATGTAAAATAATTGAGATATGGAAATTTACTGGTCGAAGTGGATAACAGGAGACAAGCAGAAAATCTCCTAAAAATGAAAAAATTTCATGATACCAAATGCAAAGCCTATCCGTATGAGAAGCTAAACACTTGCAAAGGTGTAATCAGAAGCCGGGAATTGGCTTTAGCTTCAGAAGAAGAAACAAGAGAGGCCCTGGGAAAACAGGGAGTGATAGATATAAAAAGAATAAACATAAGGGTAACAAAAAATTGATACAAATACCTATATATTGACTTTTAATCAGGCCCAAATCCCTAGAACAGTCAAAATAGGATACTATCTGGAGAAAGTGGATCAGTATATTCCAGCTCCCTTGAGGTGCTTTAAATGTCAAAAATTTGGACACCACAGGGACACTTGCAGAGGACGACAGACATGTGCCAAATGTGGAGAGAAAGAACCAAAACATAAAGAGGAGGAATGTTTGAAACCACCAATATGTCCAAATTGTCAACAGGATCATCCAGCATATGCAAGGTCTTGTGACGTCTACAGGAAAGAAAAAAAAATCATTGCAGTAAAACATAAGAAAAATGTATCTTTCCTGGAGGCCAGGAAAATTGTAGAGGGCTATATGGGTGAGATTAGCTATCCTTCCGTTATACGGAAAGCTGACTCTGAAAATTAAAAAAATATAGAACATTAATTGAAAAACTCATAAAATTAGATTCAAGCGAGTGAACAAAATTCCAGGCAGAACTAAAAAAAAAAAATACACCATTCAACAAACATTTCAATTGGAAGTCTTTGCTCAGAATAAGAAAACCCATGATAAAATAATGAAAAAGAATGTCACAGACACAGACCACTCCTACTAAAAAACAGAATTTGCAACAATCACCAATCTGTCTTTCAACTTCTAAAAGTGATAACAATGGGAAAATAATACATAAAACACAGAATCAAACAAGAATAAAGAAAAACGCCTATCACAATCCAAGAAAGACCATACTCCATCTTCCTCACGGGAACTTCCAAAGGTCTCAAACTTAACAAGCCAACCTACAGAACCGTCAACTTCGAAGATTGACACAGAAAACAGGTTTAGTTTTCTGGAAAGGATGGAAACCGATGAGCTGAGTATTAAAAACAAATCCAAAAAGAGTAATAACACCAATTCAGACAAAGTTCACACCAAACAATGAAATTACAAAGTAATACAATCCTACAGTGGAATTGCAGAGGAATTCGCGCTAATTATGAGAAACTTCACCAACTGCTGGCCAACCATAAACCCAAAATAGTTGGTTTACAAGAAACCTTCTTAAAAGAAACAACCGTTATTAAATTTAAACGATACCACATGTATAACTATTTTAACAAAGATGGAAACAGCCTCTGGAGGAGTGTCGATCCTAGTTAAGAAAGATAAACCCCAAAGTCAAATTCAAGCAATTATTAAAGCTACTCTGCATAAACCAATACATATCTGCTCCATCTACATCCCTCCACATGACCCCATCAGTGACTCTAAAATGAATAAATTACTTGAGCAAATACCAAAACCTTATTTATTGCTTGGTGACATAAACGGCCACAGAACTGTCTGGGGGTGCCATAAACCAATAGAAAAAATAAAGACCTAGAAAAAAATCATTGAATCAAATAACCTTTGTCTACTAAACGATAAATCAAAAACATACCTCAACCCGTTCACAGGTTCTTACTCAGCCATTGACCTCACTCTATGCGATCCCATAAGCTATATGGACTATGAGTGGAAAGTCCATGATGATCTATGCGGTAGTGACCACTTCCCCATATTTCTTGAAACTCTACAACCATTTAAAGATGAAAAACTTCACTGGAAACTTAACAAGGCAAACTGGGAAGTTTTTGAAACCCTCTGTGAACAAAAAATTTTCCAGGCTCTAAAATTATAGACCACACAAAATATTTTACCGAAACTCTAATCTCCATAGCCAATGAATCCATCGGAAAAACCTCAAGCTCAGACAAACATATAACTCCCTGGTTCAATGATGAATGCAAGACAGCTATCCTCCTTCGTAAGGCTGCCTTACGGAAATTTCATAAACAACCTACCACCATTAATCTCAACGCCTTGAAACTGCTCAGGGCAAAGACCCTAAAAATCCATAAAGAAGCAAAAATGGAAAGTTGGCAAAACTGTCAATCAAATTGGCTCCTCCACTAAAACAAACAATATTTGGAGGATAATAAGGAAGATATCTGGAAAACCACAACCAATCACTCTCAGATATCTTAAAAAAAGATCAGACAGAAGCAACTACAAAGGAAGACATAGCAGATATACTAACCAAGACATTCTCACAAAGTTCCTCACTCAACACCTCTAACCCACAATTCATTACTTATAAGAACCTTGTTGAAAAACAAAAAATTAATTTTAAGACAAATAATCTTGAAAAATATAATCTTCCGTTGACATTAGCGGAACTGAAAGAAGCAATCAAAGCATCACACAATACAGCAGTCGGCCCTGATGAAATTCTTTATAAATTTCTAAAACATCTACCAAACAAATTACTGACCTACCTTCTCAAAATATCTAATGATATCTGGACACATGGGACAGTCCCAGAAACATGTAAAATAGCAACTGTCACTCCTATACCTAAACCTGGAAAAGACCACACAAACCCATCCAACTACCGTCCAATAGCTCTCACGAGTTGCCTCTGTAAAACAATGGAGTGCATGATTAACAAAAGGCTGATCTGGTACCTTGAATCCAATAAACTTATCACCAGATCTTAATGTGGTTTTAGAAAACAGATCAACAATGGATCATTTGGTTAAATTGGAAACCTTCATAAGAGAGGCCAATATCCAAAAACATCTTATAGCAATCTTCTTTGACCTGGTGAAGGCTTATGAAACCACCTGGAAGTTTGGAATAATGAAAGATCTCCATAAACTTGGACTGCCAGGTAGATTGCCAAAATTTATTAAGAGTTTTCTGTCGAATAGAGAGTTCCGAGTTCTAATTGAATCCACACTTTCAAACCTTCACAAGCAAGAGGGAGTCCCACAAGGGAGTATCCTATCGGTGACACTTTTCAATATAAAAATTAACAGTATAACAAAGTTCCTCACTACTGGAATTGATGATTATCTTTACGTTGACGACTTCTGAATCACTTCCAGATCAAAATGTGGATTGCAGAACGTCAACTGCAACAATGCATCAATAAAATGATACATTGGGTACATAGAAACGGATACAAGATATCTAAAAGCAAAACAAAATGTGTGCATTTTTGTCAACTGAGGAAAATGCACAATGACCCAGTCATAAACCTGGAAGACACGAAAATACAGGTCAATAATGAGTATAAATTCTTGGTTGTTATATTCGACAGGAAATTATCTTTCATACCTCATATAAGACATTTAAAATCTAAAACGACCGTGCTCAACAACTTTTACGAGTAGTCGCCCATACAAAATGGGGAACTGATCGTCAAGCCCTCATCAAGTTATACAGAGCCAAAAGCAAAACACACCCCAGTATCTTTCTGGAAAAATTTCATACTATCCTCTTAAACCAACCGGATCACCAATATATATTTACGGATGGATCCAAGGATGGCAATAGATCAGCATGTGCTTCTGTACTTAATAAAATCGTATGCCAAAAAGCCCTTCCTATGGAAAGTTCCATTTTTACAGCAAAAGTCTGTGCAATTGATCTTGCTCTCAACATAATTTTCAACGACAAACACAACAAATTTATCATATTTTCAGATTCACTCTCGGTATTAACATCAGTGAACTACAGACGTCTAGAAAACCCATTAATAGTTAAATTGCTGAGTAGACTAGACTTTGTCTAGTCACAGAGATATAATTATGTGCTGGATACCTAGCCACAATGGAGTGCATGGAAATGAAAGAGCTGATTCGGCAGCAAAATTGGCCTTAGAGCTCAGCCCGGACAATGTCAGTATTCTATATACGGACTTGAAACCTCAAATATATATTTTTTTTTTTACAAAATGGCAACAACATTGGAATCGCAACACTAACAACAAACTCTACCACATAAAGCCTACACTGGGAGAATGGAGGTCAGGCTTCAGAAAATCAAGGAAAGAACAAGTCATTATATCACGCTTGCGTATTGGCCACTCAAAACTCACTCATTCTTTTATACTCACGCAGGAACAACCACCACAGTGTTTGACATGTCAAACACCTTATACGATCTATTCTAATGGAATGTGGCTCGCTAGCTAGAACCAGAGAGCGGTATTTTAAACAGATAATGAGAAATTTGTTTGAGAAGTTGGAAATGTGTGATGTTCTTTCTTGAGAGAGACAGTTATATCCAAAAATATCTCTTCATAACCCAGAATACACAACCGATCAAGGTTGATATACCATAAATAAACTAAACGACCAAATCACTGTTGGATAAAACTACACAGGCCTTTTACCCACTGTAAATAAAACTGGTATCGGAAAACTGCATCAATTGACCATCCAAACAAATCAAACTGCTTGATATAAATAACTAACGCATGCTAGATAGAAAAATTTGAACTCATTTACCGGAGTAAGAATAAACACGCCGTGGCTCAAGGACATTATCCCTAAATTGTGTATACAAAGTGTATATATTTTTAATATATATGCGCAGGATGGATTTGGCATTAAATGACCCATAGTGGTTGATATGCCATAAAACTCCAACCAACCAACCGATACTTAAATATGGATACTGAGAGTCAGAAAATCACGCAAGGAAGGGGTTATATCCGGCATTCATATAGGACAGTAATTTCCTTCCTCTGAACAAACACATGATCTTTCAACTAGCAATATTTCAGAGGGGATTAAAACGTTTGAGCAAGAGAAAAACAAATTCATGCACAATTATAGACATCATTTAAACATCCTTCATTTCGCGCGTTTTGGTCACCATTCTCTGACATTAAATATAGCAATGGCCTGATGTTTTCTTGGTGGAAATGTTACGCTTATCCCGTCCCTCTTCTCAGAAGTTAATAAGGCTTCATTTATTCAGTTAGCATATTTTGCTCCGATCTGGTTACCACAACTTTCCATCTCATCATTGTGATTCAGGATGACATTCAAGGCAAAATAGTTCAATGGCTTG
This sequence comes from Ascarosepion bandense, assembly GCA_037127315.1. NCBI lineage: Eukaryota > Metazoa > Mollusca > Cephalopoda > Sepiida > Sepiidae > Ascarosepion > Ascarosepion bandense. The sequence continues at coordinate 1,283,998 of JBBBDQ010001247.1, read as the reverse complement.
ACTGTTTCTTTTGCACCGGGGATGTTGAGGTTACTTTGTCCTTTCTCTTAGAAGTTAACAAGAGAATGCCTAGAAAGCAACAGGTGGTTTGAATTCAGACTGTTCCTTCTCCTAGATTTGTTGTCAACCAAACCCTCTCTGCCCCACTATTAACCCAAAAGAGAAAAGATTCATACTTATCCCAAATGAATATATTGAGTTCGACTAGGATTCGAACTCGCTCCTTTGATTTCTAAATCTGAGCCGCTATTTATTTCTATACCGTGTCTTACTTTATTATGCTAGCAAATTAGACACGCAAAAATTATTTAAAAATACACAGAAACTCAGTTGACGAACACAATATCTAAACTTATTTATAAATAGAACTTTGTCTGCATATGTGTGTCCGTTACCTATAGACTCCGAAACGGCTGAACCGATTTTCTTGAGAATTTACACAGTTGTACTATAAGCGTCTGCGAGTGTTTTTAGCTAGGTTTGTGTCAAGGTACCCTCGATAAATATTGATAATCGAAAAATCGGGTTATAGAAGGAGTATCCGATTTTAATCAAATTTGATACTCAGACAAAGACATAAAAAACGATAGTCAGAAATTTCAAGGTTGCAGTTCTTACAATAGTGCAGACAATCGATAATATATATATATAAAAGGCAAGATGTTTGTGTGTGTCTGTTTATCTGCCTGTATGTCTGTATTTTTTCAGCCCTTTTATTTTAGTTTTTGATTCGGGTTTGGTTCTAAGTAGGTATAATTGTAGTTCTTAGTCTCAGCCATGATACCATTTACTCAGAGGACTTATTTGCCTTCAAAATTCAGTTTACGACGAAAAAACCGATTCGATATCGAAACCAGGAAGTCAAAATTTGAGTTGCATCCATTCATTTTTCTTTCAGTCTACGGTTTCGCTTTAACTGGAAACAACTATTGCTTTTTAGTCTTTCGTGCGAACGTCCAAAGAATTTGAGCTCCAAGACCATGGATTATTTTTAAAGCTTTCATTACACCCGAGCAACGCCGGGCTATACTGCTAGTCTGATATTTTCTTTTTATTTATATCAGCAATATATCCCGTAAATTTCAGATTATAACCTGATAATTTATTCATCTAGCGGATCTTTCGATGCTGTAATCTCCATTCATCATCTCATCATTGTGGTTAATGACTGTATTCAACGTAAATAGTGCAATGGCTGCTGCTTCCTTTTGCACCAAGGATGTTGAAATTAACTCTCCTCTCAGAAATGGTATGAATTTATCGTTTGACTTCTCCTAGACTAGTTGCTAACCAAACTATATAGACCAGACTGTCCTTATATTTATATTTCGGGGAGAAAAGATGGATTAGTACCTTTCCTAAGTGTATTAGTTACTAATAGTAACTAGTAAGAAAACTTCTCAGTAATTATAGACATTTCTTAACTTCTTTACTCTTTTCTAATTTTTCAGGTGATTGTTTTTTTCTCACGGCCGTGAACAGCCTCATGGCTAACGACAAGCGGATGTTTGATAAGATTGTTCCAAAAGACCAGGGATTCGATACCAAATATGCAGGTGGGTTTATTCCTTTCTTTCATCATTGAAAAGTTTAAGTACATAATATGGTCAAGAAATGATTATTTTCTTTTTTATTTTATGGCATATCAACCTCGGCGGGTCATTTATTGCCAACTAAATTTTATTTATTTATTGCTGGTAATACCTTTTTCTTTCAACAATTTATTGTTGTTTTTATATAAGCTTTGTGCATTAAATGAATTTATAAATTATTACCTATATTGCGGTTTCATCAAAGAATGAAGAAAAATTTAGGGCGATTCGGACGAGTTCATCTTGTAAATTTTGTAATAATAACAAAAGAACCATTCTATTTTCATTTAAAATTATCTACTTGGCAGGAAATATTAAAATGGTATGAAATCATTTCGTTTAAAAAAACTGGGATAGCCTAATTATTATGGTTGGTAGTGTGTGTGTGTGTGTGTATATATATATATATATATATATATATATATATATAATCGACGTTCAAGTAAAACAATAACGCCATGATGTCATATAAAAATGTTAATTGGTTGGTTTGTTTTTATGGCATATCAACCTCGGTGGGTCATTTATTGCCAACTAAATTTTATTTATTTATTGCTGGTAATACCTTTTTCGTTTAACAATTGTTTTTATATAAGTTTTGTTTAACAATACATTTTTCTGTTCGAGTATCAAGATTCATTGGGATTTGTTTTTAAGGGCAGGGTCCCCAAGTCCTACCCTTGTTATTTAACCCATAACTGGAGGGAAGGGACGGATTAATACTATTCCCAAGTGTACCAGCGCTTAAGTGAATGCAGGGTATTCAACTGGAATTCGAACTCGGCTCACCAATTTCTCTTTCTGAGCCGATATCCACTACACCACAACGCACATTCGTCACTAAAAGCTTACAGCACCTGGTATTACCAACCAGTCACCCATCTAAGTACTGACCAGGCTCGACGTTGCTTAACTTCGGTGATCGAGCGAGAACCGGTGTATTCAACGTGATATGGCTGTAAGCCCTCAAGAAATGAAAGGAAAGTCTAAAGACTTCTTAGAAATACTTAGACTGGTTTACACATGCCAAAGTAGTGAATCTGTTTTCGTTAGATATTAAATTAAAACTCATTAGGCTTTCTCTGTTTGTCAGAATATTTTTTTTTAATATTCAAAACAAAAGTTCTTTTTATAATATACATACAATGAAAAATCGATCACAAAAGTAAATTTTCGTTTTAGGTGCCGAAGCCTTTTCCCCCTTCAAATTTATCCAAAATAGCATTATCTTTATGCAAATGTATATGCTGAACTCAAATCAACAATCAGTTATTGAAGAAACCTACCTCTTTTTATTTGAAAGTTCATAAAAAACACAAACTATATCTCGCACTTTTTCTCTCTCGTAACTCTCACGAAGTAATGTGATTAACTGCAGAATAACGTACTGCGTAGGACAACAACTTTCGGTTGATTTTTGGGCGATTTTCTTCCTTTACTGAATCTTCCGGCGATTTACTTCCTGTAATGAAAGTAATGAGCTTAGAAATACAATAGCGCATTACTTTCATTACAGGAAGTAAATCGCCGGAAGTTGCAGTAAAGGAAGAAAATCGACCGAAAATCTACCGAAATTTGTCCTACGCCGAAAGACATTCAGCAGTTAATTACATGACTGCGTTAGAGTTACGGGAGAGAAAAAGTGCGAGATATAGTTCGTTTTGTTTTGTTTTTCTTTTTGTTTTTTTGTTTTTTTTTCTGGACTTTCAAATAAAAAAAGGTAACTTTCGTCAATAACTAATTGTTGATTTGTGTTCATCATATACATTTGCACAGAAATAATGCTATTTTGGATAAGTTTGAAGGGGAAGAAAAGCCGTCGGCACCTAAAACGAGCATTTACCATCACAAATTTACGGTGTTACATTAAAATCTGTATTTTGTTATAATTTATTTTTTTCCTTTTTACTTCCTTTAAAACATTTATGGAAGAAGAATCTCGAAGCACATATAAAAACATTGGGTGATAATTATTACTGTTAAAAGAATAATTTTACATCCACTTTTAGTAATTTATATTATTTTTTGTCTTTGAATTTAAAAAATGTATATATCCGTTGCTTTTCTAATAAAATGAACTGTTCTTGTAATTTTTTTTTTTTTTGACGCAGAATAATTAAGTTCAGATAACTCTGTAAAAAGACAGGTATTAATTTTACAAGGTACTGAGATTAGGAATTCGCCTTTTAAAATGATGGAAAATGAATGTTTTATTCTAAAACATTTCTAGTTATAATAAATGTCTAATGATTGCTAATCGACAAAACTTATTTCAGAAAGTATTTTTTTAAATTTTTTCCGAGTGAACTAATTTACATAATTGGTTGAGATTTTGTAACCTAATAATAGAAGATACAACAAAATTATAATATTCAGCAATAAGTCTTAGGCTTATTTCGTAATTTTACTGACGTAATAACTAAAATTGCAATCAGAAATTGTCAACCATTTATATTATGAAGTAAAACCAAACGCTGTAAAATTTTAGCTGATAGACATAAGGCTATAGTGTGATAAAAGCTTGTAATAATTATTATAATTATTACGTTTAGAATAATTAAGCCGATATAATGCAGTTATATCCAATAACATAAGCTTAACGCGATATTATGATAACTGAGTTATTATATCGGAAACACTGAAAAATATCCTGTTTGGTAATGTTACTAAAATCGAAAATTCTTTCTGCATCCCCACCGAAATTAAAGAAATTGTTACATCGTCCATGACCTGTTCTTCCGTAAAGAAAGAAAATTAGGCAGTTGTGGATTAACGTACAAAAAAAACTGAATCAGCCATGCATAATAAATTAATCAATTAAACCCTTAACCCTCTAGGGCCATTCGTATCATATTAGTGGGGGATCTGTTTATTACTTCATATCAATATAGAACTGATCCCCCACTTCATATCAATATAGAACTGATCCCCCACTTTATGACAAGTAGAAGCCTTAATCATATCATATTATTAACCCTCTAGGGCCATTCGTAACATATTTGATACAGTATGAAAACAAGCCTTGAAAGAAATATTTTCCTGAAAATTTTTTTTTTGTTATTTGGGTTTTTTTCTCACCTTTCTTTACTGTCTTGTATTTCCTGCAGCATTCTTTTTGCGTCTGTCATCAACATGGTGTCATCTACGGCTCTTCTTGTGTAAAGATTGTGCCCACCAGTAGTAAATCCTGATAGGTTTTCATTATAGTCCTCTTCACTAAAATCGGAATTAACCCTCTAGGGCCATTCGTATCATATTTGATACAGTATGAAAACAAGCCTTGAAAGAAATATTTTTTAAGAGAAATATTTTATAAATTTCAAATGAAAGCAGTACTGACTGCTCAGTCAATGAATACCAAATGTTTCCTTATAGGGAAATACCAAATGTTTCCTTATAGGGAAATACCAAATGTTTCCTTATAGGGAAATACTGTATCAAATATGATACGAATGGCCCTAGAGGGTTAATACCAACAACTCGCGAATGTTCAGGAATCTGAACAGTTCATGTCCAAAAATTTCATTATCCTCCGGTCTTTTATTTGTCTATATTTCTAAGATTTACATTGTTAGAACTGTTCTCATTTTTATTGCCATGTTTACGAAGTTTCGGAGGTTGTACTCTCTGGCCTTTTTCAGATGCTAGAAATTTCAAACAGAACCCTTTATTTTGATCACTGACGTAAATTATTTTCATTCCATGTGCTATGTCACTTCTGGTAGCCATGTAGTTATCTCCCTTTAACTCAATTCTCAAAGTTATTGCAACTGCTGTTACCTGATATTGAACTCACAACCCTTTGGTTTTAGTCATTGGAACTATGCCTACATATCTACTGGGTCATGTCTTTGAGTGTATAAATTTCTGGGACTTATAAACCTAATGTCTCATTAACCATTTTACCAGAGCTCATACTGGAATTTTCATATCAGGCTACAGCAGCAGTAAACAAATAACTTAGTGTTAAGTTAAAGTGAGATAACTACATGGCTCCCGGAAGTGACATGGAATGAGAATGATATACCCCAGTGATCAAAATAAAGTGGTCCGATGAGACGATGAAGAAGGTCGGAGCGTACAACGGCCAAAACGTTGTAAACCTTGTAATACAACTGAGGACAACAGTCCCAACAATTTATATAGTGTGATGACTTTTATCTTCTGTATATTTTGACTATTATTTTTAAAGCTGGTATTTTCTTGATTTCAGATGTAAATTTGGAAATGTTTCAGTTCAATGTTCTCTTTCAAAGATTGTAGTTTTGTAATTAGAGTATAAATATATGGGGGAAAACATCTGTCTAATCAGACGTTATGATGGTATGATTACTTTAAATCGGTTGATTTACATCTTGATATGATACAATATATTACAGGCTTATGCCATTTACCATTCTAATTTAATAGTATACAAAGCTATACTATTTTAAATAGGATATTTCGCACCTTGCAACAGAAGAATAACGCAACTTACAAAACTAAATAAAAATCATTTACGCAATACTGAAATAGTTTAGTTGGAACTTATAAAAACTGTTAGCGAGAGTAGCTAGCTTACTACAAGTCAGCAAAAGGAGTTACTATTTTTAACTAACATTATCTTGTCAGGTATTAGTTAACAACTGTCAGTTATACATTGAGGATTGAGCACACTAGTAATGCGGTTCAGCTGGTATTTTTATACATAATGTGGCACGCGATTAAAATCGGGGACATCAGTGAGACGAGAACTTAGTGACTACAGCCAGTGAAAGGTGATATTGCCACACAGAACAGTTGCAAGGTGCTCAGCGGGAATCACTCATCGACCGTGGTTGACAAAAGATTCACTGTTGCTTCCATGGCGCCTGTGTTTTGATATATCCAATTTCAGACGAACACGCAAGCGTAGAAAGCCACACGTGTGTCTGGATCTGCAGACCTTCAAATACAACATACATGGGACTAGTACAGAAATAAATGCGATATTGTATCCGCTAATGAAAAAAAAAGCCATATGACATCAAACTTTTAACAGAAGCTGAAGCTCGAAAAATTTAAAAGCTTCTGTTAATCTCAAACAAGAAAAGCAGCCGCGGTACTCACTAACAGGCAAGTTAAGCCTCCAAGTGTTCTAGCTTCTTGGGTATGAAGATAAACTAGATTCAGGTCCCGCGTTTGATTGTAAACTGCATCCGGCAGTAAGACCTCTAAATATGAAGTTTTGTGGAGAATGAGGCAACCTTTTAATTGGCGTGATTCCCAGGTCCACCTTGACCTGGTGTGGTAGCACATGTTGGGGTCCTACCTATGGGAAAATTAACCTCCAAAGTAGCGTCAAAGCACTATGAAAGTATAAAAATAGGTTTTTATAGTGAACATTTCAGCAATACTTTTTTGGAATAAAAATATTACCAGCGTTACCTTTTATGAAGAAAAATATTACCAACAATACATTTTTAAAAATATATTTACAGCAGTATATTTTTGAAGAAAAAAAAAAAAAAAAAATATATATATATATATATATATACACACACACACACACCACTAATGTACCTGACTCTTGACAAACTATTTATACAAAAATACATCGCTGAAACCTGATGTACAGATTTCTTACAAAGAATATATATTCTATTCATACGAATCAATTATGAAAATCTTCTCGGCATTAAATGACCCATTATGGTTATGTCGTAACCCAATATGAACCAAACCGAACAAGGTTTTCCACAAAATAATCTAGCAAATTAAAACGTTCCTCCATTGAATTAGTAACATAGTAATTGTGAAACTAAGCCATGGGTCTGGTAGTGTGTACTTAGAATCAATGGGCACAGGGCGAGCAATATCAAGTAGTAAGCATTCCTTTGAGTGATTGTCAGTCCTTTAGTGGTGAGACTGAAATGATTTCTCCACGGTACACAGGCCTACGCGATCATTATGGGTGCTGTCCGCTGCCCAGTCTATATGATCCCCTCGAACTTACAGATAAGACCCAAAGAAATACAGGTCATTATATTTGGGGCCAATTTGGTTGCAACAGTTAACTGAATGTTGTCAGTGTTGACTGTCAAACGCCTTCGGGTCTCCTCTCCTAGTTTTCCGGATGGATTTACATGCATTTGTGTTTTGATATAGGTTCAATGCGGCGGAGGTTTAAAATCACGATTTACTTCCTCTAGATGGGCTATCTTCCTGGACTATAGAGAACTATCTACCGAAAGCAGCTGGCTAAAAGTGCCAATTGTAAGCTTTTGCCTATTTTCCAGTAAGGGGCTGGGCTTTGATGTTTGAGGAGCATGGCATAGAAACATTTTTAGACAGTGAAAACCTGTCTCCACTATCGTTCTTGGCTATGAAAACATTTGGAACTTATAAAAATATGAATTATATACAGTACGTGTTTCAGAGGCTTCTTAGTATAAAACCTTAGTTAAAGAAATATAATACTTTAGCAGAAGCTAAGCAGCGTTGAAACAAGTAGACGAGATATGCTTAAATAGAAACCGTAGAATGCTAACACATTACCATCGTAGACATAATAAAAGGTTCAATTTAAAATACCCTGTATGTTACGCAAATCGCCATACTCCTAATGAAGCCCGAAGCACGCAAAGCCAAAATTTAGATACCAAAAATGAAGAGTTCATTCTGTATTTGAATAAATATATATTAGGTTTATTTTAATGCATACAAGTTTTTATACTTTTTATCTAAAATCAATGAAATAATGCCTACCGGCCATTATTCATGTGTTAGATAGAAGAGTACAAGTAATGACAAGCCCACCCAACCCCACCCCACCAGCAGCAATAAAGGATGAAGTATTTCCTTATTGACAAGACGATTGTATTCATAGACAAGACCGGTACCTTCCAAGATGGCTTAGTGGACAGAGCTTGGATCCGATGAATACAAATCCAATAATTAATATAAGACTTAACCGATTTCTGATTCTATCTCAATATAGTACCTGCTTTGTTTAATCAACCATTAAGTTTTATCAAATTTAGATTGATTCAAGAAATAACAAAGATCTTTTCAAATCATTGTTTATTCTATTGACAATAAAATAATACAAGATTATAAAAATAAGGTAGAACAAAAAAAGAATCAATTGCGAGATTTTTGATGTCATTAACTTTATAATAAACTTATTTTCCTGCCTTCAAGTTTTTTTTCCTAAAAGTCTCCAATGTAATGATGCAAACAATCACCACAAAGAGTTGAATGGTCAAAAAAGATAAATACCCCTACAAATACCGGACATTATTCATGTGTTAGCCATCTGTTTATCTAGCGCCACGTTGGTCACAATTTAAATACCGGCCATTATTCATGTGTTAGCCATCTGTTTATCTAGCGCCACGTTTGGTCACAATTTAAATACCGGCCATTATTCATGTGTTAGCCATCTGTTTATCTAGCGCCACGTTTGGTCACAATTTAAATACCGGCCATTATTCATGTGTTAGCCATCTGTTTATCTAGCGCCACGTTGGTCACAATTTAAATACCGGCCATTATTCATGTGTTAGCCATCTGTTTATCTAGCGCCACGTTTGGTCACAATTTAAATACCGGTCATTATTCATGTGTTAGCCATCTGTTTATCTAGCGCCACGTTTGGTCACAATTTAAATACCGGCCATTATTCATGTGTTAGCCATCTGTTTATCTAGCGCCACGTTGGTCACAATTTAAATACCGGCCATTATTCATGTGTTAGCCATCTGTTTATCTAGCGCCACGTTTGGTCACAATTTAAATACCGGCCATTATTCATGTGTTAGTCATCTGTTTATCTAGTGCCACGTTTGGTCACAATTTAAATACCGGCCATTATTCATGTGTTAGCCATCTGTTTATCTAGCGCCACGTTGGTCACAATTTAAATACCGGCCATTATTCATGTGTTAGCCATCTGTTTATCTAGCGCCACGTTGGTCACAATTTAAATACCGGCCATTATTCATGTGTTAGCCATCTGTTTATCTAGCGCCACGTTTGGTCACAATTTAAATACCGGCCATTATTCATGTGTTAGCCATCTGTTTATCTAGCGCCACGTTGGTCACAATTTAAATACCGGCCATTATTCATGTGTTAGCCATCTGTTTTTCTAGTGCCACGTTTGGTCACAATTTAAATACCGGCCATTATTCATGTGTTAGCCATCTGTTTATCTAGCGCCACGTTTGGTCACAATTTAAATACCGGCCATTATTCATGTGTTAGCCATCTGTTTATCTAGCGCCACGTTTGGTCACAATTTAAATACCGGCCATTATTCATGTGTTAGCCATCTGTTTATCTAGCGCCACGTTTGGTCACAATTCATTTTCAGACGAATTACCCTTCAGTGACCTCCTTTCGTATTTTCAATTCATTCACTTGGGACTGAGGACTACGTTTTTCCTCCACATACCGGATCAGCTATGTCTGATTTCATTGCATCTCTCCTCATTTGTCACTTTTCGATGTTTCTTCAGAAAGAAGGTATTAACAACAAATATGATTAAATTACTTAAAATAAGATCTTCCCAGAAAGTAAAAAGGTGAGAATTTTGAAAAGAATTAAAATTAAATCTTTACTTATTTTACAAGACAAAGATTACTTAATGTAAATAATTGTAGTATTCTATTAATATTGCTTATACTTTTCTATATTGAATAATGTTTGCTTTTTTTTCTCTTTTTCGTGCTCTTTGGTCAGGTATTTTCCGATTTAACTTTTGGCAGTATGGTGACTGGAAAGAGATTATTATCGATGATCGCCTTCCAGTAAAAGAAGGCAAACTTCTCTACAGTAGAAATGTGGATGAACCCGATGAATTTTGGATCTGCCTCTTGGAGAAAGCCTATGCCAAGTAAGGAAAAAATATTACATGCTGTTCAAAACTTAAAAACATTTTCATTCTTATCATCTTACGTATTCTTCCTAAATTGAAAGAATAACAAACTCTTACTATAAACAGTCAAAGTCAAATTACAAGTTAAAAAAAACTTGGATCTTACGAGATCTGGAAAATCCAAAACGTACAAAAACAAATCGGTGATACTTAGTTTTAAATACTGCTTAAGTTATTACATCCTCGAGAACTAAGGTTAAGCTCTTTATATCTCGGGTTGATAAAGTTTCTTGACTTTTCGAAGGCTACTGGCCCAGATAACATCATTGTATTTGACCAAGGTTCTTGAGAACAAGAACTATCCTCAGGCTTAGTGAAGCTGGTTATCCCCTGCTTTAAAATCCCATTGAATGTAACTAGTGATCAACCTGAGTACAAGACTGCAAGTGAACCGCAATTTTCATCACAATATCGCACCATCTTCCTCTTTAGTGTCACTAACAAAAACTTTTTAAGTTGTCATTAACAAGGATTGTTGACCAGTTAAATAGAAACACATTGAGCGATAACAGTATGATTTTCGTATCTTTAGACCTACTGTTGACGTTTTAACTATCGTCACTGATACAATCATTGTTAATAAATACATTTCAAGGAGCGATCACCTTCGATATCTGGAAGGTCTTACCCAATGTGTAGCATAAGGTATTACTACACAAACTCGTCAGCTATGAAATACCTACGTCATGAAGGCCTCCGGAAAATAGACAAAAAATTTCCACGCGGGCAATCAGAATAATTTGTCGCCGTGAACGTTTTTTTCTCTCTGGAATCTCTTACATAGCAATAAGTTCGGCTTCAGTCACTGGTGGTTCGGATTTAGTTACTTACCCACTTTCATAAGGTTGCCCCTCACTGCTTTTTTAAATAAAATTTACAGTTGAGCTGGCTAGATGTAACCGTAAGTTCTATACTTAGTTTCTTTTCTCGTACTTCTCACTTGTAGAACTCTCTTCCAGCTCGATGCTTTTCAACCAACTCTAATCTGCCAAAAATTAACCGCAATATCAGTGGCTATCTACTGTTCTCCTGATTACTCTTTTCTCTTTCTGCCAACTTAAAAAATCTATTCTTAATTTTTTCACACGCTCTTACCCCTTGCATCTAAATGGCTTTACTACTTTGTCTGGGGGTGATAAAAAAAATAAGGGTAGATGTTTGTTTTCTTAAGAGATTACACGGCCTTTCTTTCTTACATTATTAACCAAAGAACTAAACGTTGCTAGCCTCTCATTATTATATCTACATTATAATGGAAAATATTACAAAGAGTTAAATTTATAAGTTTTAACAGCTCAGACCTTCGCACTTAATACAGGTAATACAGGTCATGCCATGTTCACGGTGAAAAATCATTCCTTATTACCTGCGTGGGAATTATTTTTCTAAGTTCCGCAAGCTTTTCCTATCTCGTTTGTTCATAGCGGTGTTAATTCACTTTACTAAGGTTCCTGGAAGGTGTTATAACAGAAGACGAAAAGTGTGACACGAAGATCCGAATGCGAATTGACATGGCAAAGGAATCATTCCAGAAGTTGAGTAAAGTATTAAGAAACAGGACAATTTCGCTCGAAACAAGGAAGAAAGTACTGGATTGTTATGTGTTGTCAGTTCTTCAATATGACAGTGAATGCTTGACAATATTATCAAAGATAAAGGAAAAACTTGAAGCAACTGAAATGTGGTTCTACAGAAGGATGCTGCGAATATCATGGATCGAGCATGTGAGCAATGATGAGGTTCTAGAAATGCAAACGAAAAGGAAATTAATACTGAGCATCATGAAGAGATAGCTAATGTTCCTGGGACATGAAGTGAGGAAACAGGGCTTGGAGAATCTGATACTAAAATGCCAAATACAAGGAAGGAGAGACAGAGGAAAGCTACGGGTAACGTATTTGAAAAATCTAATCAGGTGGCTGATGGAACGAGGCTTGCATGATGTAACAGAAGGTGTGCTAAGAGCCACCAGGGATAGGGAGACGTGGAAGGCCATGATCGCCTACGTTCTGAAAGGACATGACACATAGAAGAATATATATGCCGACTGTTTTTGAAAAATTGTGGTTATAATGTGGGGGATCAAATCTATATTATAATCAATATATAAACTGATCGCTCATTTTGTGGCCATGCTAATTTCTATACATTTACATTCTAGGTTTATGGGCTTGAGCAGGTGGCTGTTGGAACGGGGGTTGCATGATGTAACAAGAGAAGGTGTGCTAAGAGCCACCAGGGATAGGGAGACGTGGAAGGCCATGATAAAAGTATGTTCCCAACCCTGTTCCCTCATCTATTCACAAACCAGAGTATGTGGTTTGTGCTTATGCATCTCTTAGTCTCATTATCTCCATATCAGGGTAAGTTTTCCAAGCTCTTTTCTTCATTATATCTCCAACGATTTTAATATCTTTTCAGGAAAAGTGTTCTTTCTGTTGCACTTTTTTATAACTTGCTTTTTGCTTACTGGCAACGTTGATGGAATTATCTGTATCCTTTGGTAGAACTTAATTAGTATTTCTGATCTGTATCCTTTGCTAGAACAACTTGATTAGTATTTTTCATCTTTATCCTTTGCTAGAACAACTTGATTAGCATTTTTGATCTGTATCCTTTGCTAGAACAACTTGATTAGCATTTTTGATCTGTATCCTTTGCTAGAACAACTTGATTAGCATTTTTTGATCTGTATCCTTTGCTAGAACAATTTGATTAGCATTTTTGATCTGTATCCTTTGCTAGAACAACTTGATTAGCATTTTTGATCTGTATCCTTTGCTAGAACAACTTGATTAGCATTTTTGATCTGTATCCTTTGCTAGAACAACTTGATTAGCATTTTTGATCTGTATCCTTTGCTAGAACAACTTGATTAGCATTTTTGATCTGTATCCTTTCCTTGAACAACTTGATTAGCATTTTTTACTTTGAACCTAAAAAACATTGTTAATGTTTTTTAACAATATGTTATGGTGAAACACACTTATTTCTCAGATAATGAACTCTCCCTTGTATGTTAAAGAGTCACCTTCCTGTTAACTCAATTTTTTGGAAGCTTAGTTTTTGCATATATTTTTATTCATTGTATAAAAATCATTGGGGTTAACAATTTTAAGTTATTCCCCACTCCCCAACAGACAAATTGTACATATAGCTTTTGTTAGATTTTCACAGTGTGTATTGAGGCATTATGGCGTTTGTAGCGAGAATGGTACATAAGAATGTGATGTTTTGGTGCAAGGGATATTGTATTGTCTGCTTGGGTCAGTGAGTGAGGCTATCTAAGTTAATGTGAAACAGAAGACCAGCCATTCCCCAACCCCCTTTGCCCTTGTGCTGCATTTTTGTATCCTCAAAAATAAATATTAGTTCCTTAGGGTTCTTTAGAGTTCCAGTTTGGACATAGTTGGACTAAGGCAGTTTATATATGTCAGCAGTTACCCGAAGACAAAGGAGTCATCTTACAGTGGAAGATTACCAAGTTCCTAACATTTTGGGTGCGTTAAGTGGATTAGCAACCTACCTAGCATGATTATTTACCTTCAGTGCGAAAACTACTCTACAACACAATAATTACCCAATACATGTCCCAAGAGCCACTCAAGGTATAGAAATGACAAAAAAGCGATGTTCTTGGGGACTCTGCAGAAAAGCTAATGGCTAAGCACAGACTTGGAAAGGTCCAGATTGTTGTAGAAAACATAAGCTAATTGACAGAATTTAGAAGGAACTGAAAAGCCAATCTTAAACAGAAGAAATGCATGGACCTCTAATCTTGTTAAAAGAAAATAATAATCGAATATAAACCAGTTTCTTTCATTGATGAAATATTCACTTGCTGGGAACTGTTCAGTTGTTCAGAAATTTTCTCTTGATTGAATATATTTACTCAAACATATTGCTTAAATGAGTGTAATCCATGGAAGATTCATTCTTCTATGTGCCCTATCCTTTCAGGACGTAGGCGATCATGGCTTTCCTCGTCTCCCTATCCCTGATGTTTCTTAATATTTTTCTCCTGTTACTCTACGCAACCCCCATTCCATCATCCACCTGCTCAGGTCCTTCAAATATGTTATCTGCTACCTTCCTGTCTCTTTTTCCTTCTACCTGGCCTGTCAGTATCGGGTTCTCCAAGCCCTCCTTCCTCATTGCATGTCTCAGGAACTTCAGTTGTCTCTTCCTGATGCTCACTATTAGTTTTCTTTTCAATGCATTTTTTTTCAAAACCTCATCATTGCTCACATGTTTGGTCCATGATATCCACAGCATCCTTCTGTAAAACCACATTTCCGCTGCTTCAAGTTTATCCTCATCTTCGATGATAGAGGACAGAATAATAAGTTTAAGATTTGAATAAACAAAGAATGTATCTGATAACATTCTTATATACCTAATAGAATACACAATTTGGCCAGCTTCCCTGTGCCTCTTCTACAAGTCCTTTCATGGCTTCTGCTCCGATGAGCTTAGATCACTGGTGCCGCCTAAGCACGAATTTACATGAGATACTAGATTAGCAACTAGGTCCCACCCTTTTACAGTTAAACAAATAAGATGTAACCGTAAATTCTACTCCAACAGCTTCTTTTCTCGCGCTTCCCGCCTGTGGAACTCCCTTCCACAAGTCTGCTTTCCCGACAGTTACAATCTCCAGGTGTTTAAATGTAGGGTCAATAGACACCTCCTATCACACTAACTCCCAAATATTCTCACAACACTCTCATCTACCCAACCCTCATTCTCGGTATCCTCACCCGCCTATCACCCACACTCTG
This sequence comes from Ascarosepion bandense, assembly GCA_037127315.1. NCBI lineage: Eukaryota > Metazoa > Mollusca > Cephalopoda > Sepiida > Sepiidae > Ascarosepion > Ascarosepion bandense. The sequence goes on along the minus strand of JBBBDQ010001247.1, from coordinate 1,268,725 downwards.
TTATTTCCTATATTTAATCAGCCTTTCTCCTCTCTACGTAGCCCCCTGCACAGTAGTGGCAGTGACATGCCTTGCTCGGGGTGAAACGCTTATAAAAAAAAAAAAAGGTTAACTTAACTCTCTGTCTGTGTGACCCTGTATCACATTCTGTGATACAAGGTCGGAATTTCCATGTGAACATTATTCTATTTTCATCGGCAGTTAAGTTTTACATAATTTCCCCAACTCATCTTGAAAGATTTCATAAAGAAGAAATTTAAGAGAATATTGTGTCTGAATGATGCTGTAATGAATTTATCGAGGTAAAAAAATTATCTAAACAATGCTGGAATGTTTTGCATCAACTTAATACATCATTTATTTTATAAATTAACTATTTATAATTCGATCATTTCTTTTTTTGTTCATTATTTTTTGACAATTTCTAGACTGCGAGGTAATTACAAAAATTTAGACGGTGGCTTTTCTGAGGAGGTTCTTGTCGATTTGAGTGGAGGTATCTCCGAAACAGTTGAGTTCAAAGATATGGAATACGATGCAGAATACCTGTTTTCACTTCTGTACAAGATGTGGAAAATGCGTTCTTTGATTTCACTGGCAATTTACGTAAGTATTATGGTCATTTAATGCCGATATCTACATAATTTGTACTCAATTTTATTTTATCCTTTTTTTTTCTTAGCCAATGTTTTTAATGGAGGCTGTATTAAAAATTAACACGTAACTGTGTGAGAAGTGATGATTCCATATTTTTCACAACGCTAGTCAATATAACAAATCCAACTAAAATTGAAGTTCTCCCTCCTATTAACAAATTATAATCTATTATAACACCGCCGCACAAAAGTATATAAAACCTAGTATACTTAAGTGATCAGACATCTTGATACTAACAAGTCTCGATGATGTTTACCTTTGATTATACCAGAATCTGTGTTTCAATGTAGTGTGGCCGTAAAAAAAAATCTAGATTTCAAAGGAGGTTTAAAAATTGAATGCTAGGCGTAATTTTCAGAACAATTGCTTACTCTTGATCACAAAGATTTTCTCTTCAAGAGTTTTAACATATATTCAAGTCAAAGACACATTCTCTTCCTGGGGTGATATATATCATCTTCAGGCAAGAAGTACTTTCTCTTTTGGAGTTGTGTATTTAAAATCTTAAGGTCAGAGTAATTTTCTCTTCTTGGGGAATTTATAATTATTCTTAAAGCCAGATGGAATTTCTCTTCCTGGAGAGCTTGAAGTTGTCTCAGGTCAGTTGGACTTTCTCTTACTAAAGAGTTTTATTTTATATCTTCAAGCAATACAGGATTTCTTTTTCTGTGTTCTTTTTATCTTATATATTCAGGTCAAAAGGAAATTCTATTGCTGGAGAATCTTATTTTAAAACTTCAGGCTAGAAGGTGTTTCTCTAGATGGGTTTCTGATATTTTCAGGTAAGAGTAATGTTCTTTCTGGAGAATTTTATATATTTTCAGGCCAGAAGGAATTTCTTTTCCTGGAGGTTTTTGTTTCATATCGGGCCAGGTCAGAGGGACTTTCTCTCTGGGGAGTTTTATCTTACATCTTCAGGTTAGAAAGACTTTCTCATTCTAGAGTGTCATTTTCTATCTTCAAGCAATAAGGGATTTCCCTACTGTAGGTTTCTATCTTATATCTTCAGGTCAGAAGGACTTTCTCATTCTGGAAAATTTTATCCTAAATCTTCAGGCCAAAAAGATTTTCTCTTTCTGCTGAGTTTTATATTATATCTAAACGTAAAAAAAATATGTTGTATCTTTAAGCAATAGAGGATCTCTTCTTGCCGAAGAGCTTTATTTTGCCTCGTTAAGCAATAGAGGATCTCTTCTTGCCGAAGAGCTTTATTTTGCCTCGTTAAGCAATAGAGGATCTCTTCTTGCCGAAGAGCTTTATTTTGCCTCGTTAAGCAATAGAGGATCTCTTCTTGCCGAAGAGCTTTATTTTGCCTCGTTAAGCAATAGAGGATCTCTTCTTGCCGAAGAGCTTTATTTTGCCTCGTTAAGCAATAGAGGATCTCTTCTTGCCGAAGAGCTTTATTTTGCCTCGTTAAGCAATAGAGGATCTCTTCTTGCCGAAGAGCTTTATTTTGCCTCGTTAAGCAATAGAGGATCTCTTCTTGCCGAAGAGCTTTATTTTGCCTCGTTAAGCAATAGAGGATCTCTTCTTGCCGAAGAGCTTTATTTTGCCTCGTTAAGCAATAGAGGATCTCTTCTTGCCGAAGAGCTTTATCTTTCTTAACGTCAGAAGAATTTTTTCTTCCTGGAGAGTTTTATCTTAAGGTCAGAAGAATTTTCTCTTCCTGGATAGTTTTATCTTAAGGTCAGAAGAATTTTCTCTTCCTGGATAGTTTTATCTTAAGGTCAGAAGAATTTTCTCTTCCTGGATAGTTTTATCTTAAGGTCAGAAGAATTTTCTCTTCCTGGATAGTTTTATCTTAAGGTCAGAAGAATTTTCTCTTCCTGGAGAGTTTTATCTTAAGGTCAGAAGAATTTTCTCTTCCTGGAGAGTTTTATCTTAAGGTCAGAAGAATTTTCTCTTCCTGGAGAGTTTTATCTTAAGGTCAGAAGAATTTTCTCTTCCTGGAGAGTTTTATCTTAAGGTCAGAAGAATTTTCTCTTCCTGGAGAGTTTTATCTTAAGGTCAGAAGAATTTTCTCTTCCTGGAGAGTTTTATCTTAAGGTCAGAAGAATTTTCTCTTCCTGGAGAGTTTTATATTATATCTAATATATAAAAAATATTTCTCTTTTTGAATGATTTTATCTTAGTTTCAGTCCAGAATGACTTTCCCAATCTAGAGAGTTATATTTTATATCTTAAGTGATAGAATATTTCTCTTTTAGGTTTTGATACATCTTTAAATACGAGGGTATTTCTCTTCCTGAAAGATTTCATTTTAGATCTTCAAGCCAGAAGTAATTTTTCTTTCTTTAAATTTTTAACATAAAACTTCATACCAGAATTACTTTTTTTTTTTAATAGATTTATTTCATATATTCAAACAATAGAGGATTTCTTTTACTGTAGGTCTTATCATATATTCAGGTCAGCAGGAATTTCTCTTACTGGAAGATTTTATCTTCAATAATCTAGCCCTACTTTCCGTTACCCTATTCAACATAAAAATCAACGACATTGTTAAATGTTTAAACCCTTGTATAGACGGTTCACTATACGTGAATGATTTTCTGATTTGTTACAGATCTAAACATATTTACACAATAGAGCGCCAACTACAACTATGCCTAAATAAAATAAGTGGACCATGGAAAATGGCTTCAAATTATCCAAACAGAAAACTAAATGCCTACACTTCTGCCAAATCGACAAAATGCATAACGACCCTGTCTTAAAACTCAATGGTACTGAAATACCAGCTGTCAAACAACACATTTCTTGGCGTTATTTTTATTCTACATATCAAATACTTGAGAGCCAAATGCAATAAAACCATTCAACTTCTAAGAGTAGTAGCTCACACCGAATTGGGTGCAGATAAAAAAACACTTGTTAAATTATACCAAACCTTAATCCATTCCAAACTTGATTATGCATGCTTCATATATGAATCATCCAGAAAATCATACCTTAAAAAACTGGAGACCATCCATCATCAAGGTCTGAGACTTGTCAGGTACTTTCACCACTTCCTCGGTGGAAAGCCTATATATTGAGGCAAATGAACCTCCACTAAAATTAAAACAAAAACTCGGAATGCAATACTACATAAGACTAGCCTCTAATCCATCAAATCCTGCCCACAAAATAGTCTTTCAACCACAACTTAAACCCCTTTTCCATTAAAAAGTAAAAAATCATTAAACCTTTCAGCCTCCGCATGGAGGAACTTATTACTGAAACACAAATAGACAAAAATCACATACACAAGGTCATCATTCCAGAAACACCCCCATGGTTGCCGGAACAACCTACAATTCTGATGGACCTAACCAGATACTCTAAAGCAAAAACAAATCCAGCCACCTTTCAAGAAGAAACTCACTCTATTATAGATAACTTCCCTGATGATGTCCGCATATATACTGATGGATCTAAAAAGGAAGACAGAGGATGTGCTGCCATCTTCAATAACACGGAATTACTAGAATGAATTCCAAATAAAGCCTCGATTTTATAGTGCTGAAATCTTAGCCATCAACTTAGCCCTTGACATTATCTCAACAAACCAACTCGAGAAGTTTAACATCTTCACAGATTCTAAATCTTCTCTTATTTCTTTAAGAAACAAGGAATCAACCAACACACTTATCAAACTTCTATATAGATTTAACCAGCTCTCCAAAAACAAAATCATTAAGCTCTGCTGGATACCAAGTCATATTGGCATCCATGGCAATGAGAGGGCTGATTCAGCAGCAAAGAAATAATTACATCAAAATATATCTGATGTCAAGATCCCCTACTAAGACTTCAAACCAACAATCCACAAATTTATCAGAACTAAATGGCAAGAAACATGGAATAATAGCCCAAACAATAAGCTCCAAAATATCCAACCTACCGTCAGCGAATGGTATCCAGGCTACCGCAAGATAAGAAAGGAGGAAGTTACACTAACTAGATTAAGAATAGGACATACCCAGATTACCCATTCATACCTACTGAAAAACAAAGAACCCCCGATATGCACTGCATGCCAGGAACCCTTCACAGTGAAACACTTTTTGATTAGCTGCTATGACTTCAACTCCATTCAATCAAAATCTTACAGATCAAACAATTTAAAAGATCTATTTAACAATGTCGACCCAAGCAAAATATTCCAATTTCTAAAAGAAATTAGACTATATACGAAAATGTAAATTCCTTCCATACAAAACAAACCCCAAAACACTAACTATTCACCACTGCTCATTACCCTCTTTAAAAAGAATTTCTTATTTCTTAAAAATTTGAAGATAACCAACTCTGAAAGGTTGAAAACAACCAACTTTGAAAATAATTGAAAGCTTGAAGACAAACAACTCTGAAAGCAAAAACAGCTTTTGGCCTTAAATGGCCCTTTAGAGGTTGATAGGCCGTTAAACACAATCAATCAATCAATGATCTAGCTAGAAATATCTTTTCTTTCTAGAGTTTTTAATCTTATATTTTAAGATTAGTGAGCCAATCTTTTCCTAGAGTGTTTTTAAATTTTCAGGCCAGAAATGCTTTTTCTTTAATATCTCTAGGCAACAGGTCATTTCTTTTTTTCTGTAGGTGTTTATATTAAATCTTCAGGTCAGAAAGATGTTCACACTCTGGAAATTTTATTTTAAATATTTAGGCCAGAAGGATTTTCTCTTTATAGAGAGTTATATCTTCTGTTTGAAAAATCTTTTTCTTTGAGGGGTTTATCTTAAATTTTAAGGTCAGAAAGACTTTTCCTTTCTGGAGTTTTATTTTATATCTTTAAGTAATAGATTTCTTTTCCTGTAGGTTGGTATATTATATCTTCAGATCAGACTGTTCGTCTTTTTTGGAAAGGTTTTGTCTTGAATCTTCAGACCAGAAAAACTTTCTATTCTTGGAGGATTTCATTTTATTTTTTTCAGGGAAAAGGAACTTTCTTTTTCTAGAGGGTATTAACTAAAGTTTTCAGACCAGAAAACTTTATTAGTTTCAAGAGTTTTATTTCATATCTTCAAACAATAAGATTTCTCTTACTGTAGGTCTTATCTTATCGTTAGGTCAGCAGAACTTTCTCTTCCTGGAAGATCTTATCTTAAATCATCAAGCAAGAAAAACTTTATATTCCTGGAGGATTTTATTTAACATGTCCAGTACGAAGGTTATTTTTTCCTGTAGGGATCTTAAATTTTCAGGTCGGAAAGACGTAGGTTTTAAGCCAATTTGTTCCTATTTAGAGTTTTATATTTTGTCTTAAGGTCAAACAATCTTTTATTTTTAGAAGATTTTATGTTCAGACAGACTGTCTTTTTCTGGAGAGTTTTATTTTATAAATTTAAACAATAAAATATTTCTCTTCCTAAGTTTCTGTGTTATATCTGCAGGTTAGAGGAAATCTTTGTTTTCCGAAATGTTTTAACTTATATCTTCAGGCCAGAGAGAATTTCTCTTCATGGACAGTTTAACTTAAATTTCAAGGTCAGAACAACTTTTTTTTATTATGGAGTTTTATTTTACATCTTCAAACACAGATTTTCAAACTAAAAAAACTTTTTTTTTCTGAAAGTTTTATTTTATATCCTCAAGCAATAAAAGATTTCTCTCACGGTTGTTTTTTTCTATCTTCATGATGGTAGGACTTTCATTTCCTGGAAGATTTTACATCAAGCCAGAAAGTAATTCTATTCTTGGAGTATTTTATTTTATATTTCAGGTCAGAGGTTCATTTTTTCCTTGACGGTTTTATCTTAAACTAGCAGTCTAGCCCAACATTGCTCGGGTGTAATGAAAGCTTTAAAACTAATCCATGATTCTAGAGCTCAGATTCTTTGGACGTTGGCACCAAAGACTAAAAAGCAATAGTTGTTTCCAGTCAAAATGAAACAGTAAAAAACATCCTCCAGAAAGAGTAAATCTCTGCCCTGAAGATAAAAAATAAAACCCAAGTAGAGAAAGTCCTTTGGGCCTGTAGAGTAACCATAAAATCTTTTAGGAAGAGAAAGTTTGTCTGACCTGAAGATATAAGATATGAAAATACAAAAATAAAAATTCTCTATTGCTTGAAGATATAAACTAAAACCCTTTAGGAAATAGTCTTTCTGGCCTGAAGATTTAAGATAAGAATGTCAAGAAAGAGAAAGTCTGCAAACCTGAAATACAAAAAAAAAAAAATATCTCCAGGAAGAGAAGATCCTTCTGGCCAGAGGATTCTCTCTCTCTCTCTCTCTCTCTCTCTCTATATATATATATATATATATATATATATATAGGCAAGATGTTTGTGTATGTCTCTTTGTCCTTTATAAAAAATCCACAATTTAATTCAATTCTGACCTAACTTCACACAAATATTCTTTACGCTTTCGGTCAGGTCATGGGCTACCTACTTTTTCTGATTTCCCTTAGATATCAGAAATCAATACCCCGGATATTCTATGGAATCTGATCAAAACTGATATTCAGCTATCAATATTACTCATTTTCTCAATCATAAAAGAAAAATGAATGGATGTAAGTCAAATTTTAATTTCAGGTACCGATGTCAAATAAGTCTAATGTCTCAAACTGAATTTTAAAGGCTAAATAAGTCCTCTAAGTAAATGGTAACATGGCTGAGACTAAGAACTACAACTATACTTACTTGGAGTAAAACCCAAGGCAAAACCAAAATAAAAGGCCTGAAAACATGATTTTGATCAGACCTAATGGGATATCAAGGTATTGATTTCCAATACTGGAGACAAATTAGTCATCCAAGGATAAACTTAGATAAGTACATGAAAACTTATCTTACTCATCATGGGTATCGATCTCTGATATTGGAGGGAAATCAGAAAAAGTAGGTAGCCCATGACCTGACCGAAAGTGTAAAGAATATTTGTGTGAAGTTAGGTCAGAATTGAATTAAAATTGTGGATTTTTATAAAGGACACACACACACAAACATCTTCCCTTATATATATATATATATATATATATATATATATATATATATAATCTCCTCTGGCCAGAAGGGCTTCCACTGGAGATTTTTTTTTTTTACTTCAGGTTCACAGGCTTTCTGTTTCTTGACATTTTTATCTTAAATCTTCAGGCCAGAAAGACTACTTCCTAAAGGGTTTTAGTTTATATTTTCAAGCAATAGAGAATTTTTGTATTTTTATATCTTCAGGTAAGAAACTTTCTCTTCCTGGAAAATTTTGTTTAATCTATAGGCCCAAAGGACTTTCTCTACTTGGTGGGATTTTTTTTTATCTTCAGGACACAGAGATTTATCCTTTCTTGAGGATTTTTTAATTTTCTAACCTAGAATTTTTTTTTTTTTACTGGAAAGTTTTATTTTATATCTTCATACAATAGGGAATTTCTCTTCCTGTAGGTTTTTATATCATCAGGTCAGTTGGACTTTCTCTTCGTGGAAGATTTTATCTTAAATATTTAGGCCAGAGGAACTTTCTTTTCAAGGTGTTTTTTTTTTTAAATATCTTAAGAACAGTGATTTTTCACCTTCTGGAGGGTTTCATCTTAAATTATCAAGACTGTATGACTTTCATGCTTGGGAAGTTTTATTTTCTATTTTCAAGCAATACTTTCAGGTCTGAGGGACCTTATTTTTTTGGAAATGTTTATTTTAACTCTTCAGGCCAAACATTCTCTTCCTGGAGATTTTTATTTTATATTTTCAGGTTAGGGAGACACTCTCTTTCTGTGGGTTTTTATCTTAAATGTTCAGGACAGAAAGATTTTCTCTTTCTGGTGGTTTTTATTATCTTCAGGTCAGAGAAACTTACTTTTCTGCAGAATTTAATCCACTAATTTTTTAAGCTATAATGATTTTCTCTTCCTGGGGAGATTTATTTAATATATTCATGCAATAGTACACTTCTCTTCATGTCTCATCTTATATTTATAGGCCAGAGAGACTTCTTTTCTTTTGTAGAGTTCTATTCTATATTATTAAGCAATATGGGTTTTTTTATCCTGTAGGATTTTATTTTATAACTTCAGGTCAGTGGGACTTTCTTCCTGGAATATTTTATCTTAAATTCACAAACTAGAAAGACTTTCTTTTCCTGGAGAGTTTTATCGTATATCTTCAGGTTAGACAAACATTCTCTTTCTGGAATATTTTATCTTAAATTCTCAAACTAGATTTTCTTTTCCTGGAAGATTTTATCATGTCTTCACGTCACTGGGACTTTCACTTCCTAGAAGCTTTTTTACTTGATCTCCAGGCAAGAAAGTATTTCTGTTTCTGAGTGTTTTATTTTATATCTTCAAGCAGTAGGGGATTTCTTCTTTTAGGTTTTTATCTCGTATCTTTAGGTCAAATCCTTCCAGTAAGAGAAATTCTATCTTAAATCTTCAGGCCTGATCAACTTTCTTTTCCAGTTATATTTTTTACATCTTCAGGTCAGAGAAACTGTCTCTTTTGGGGGGTTTTATCTTAAATCATCAAACCAGAAACTTTTTATTTTCAAGCAACAGGGAATTTCTCTCAGAGGTTTATTTTTATTCCTTCAGGTCTGAGGAAACTTATTTTATATCTTCAGGTCAGAGGAACTTTTTTTCCTGGAGGTTTTTTCTTAAATCTTCAGACCAGAAACTCTAGAGAGTTTTATTTTATATCTTAAAAAATTAGGGTATTTATGTTTCTATAGGTTTTTATCTTATATCTTCAGGTCAGAGGAACTTTCTCTTTCTGGAAGATTTTTATATCTTTAAGCCAGAAGGATTTTCTTTTCCTGGGGGGAAGTGGTATCTTAAATTATCAGGACAGAGGAAATTTTCTTTCTGAATGGTTTTTCATGTATACAATAATTACGATGATGATGATTAAGAATTTCAAGGAAACATCAAAAATACAACATCATGAAAATGTACTGAATGACATAAAAAATTCTAGTTTTTATGGACCCTGTTTTCCATTGAAAAAGTTTCTAATAATGACATATAAATTGAACTGTCAACCTGTGACTGAATAATGTGTATAAAATTTTTTTCCCAAAAACAAATTATACCCTATGAATGATTTTATGGTAAGAAACTGTATTTGATGTTTTATTTTTTAAGTAAATGTACCAGAGAATGTGCGTTGTAGTGCATTGGATATTGGCTCGGAAAGAGAAATTGGGAAGACGAGTTCGAAATCCAGCCGAATTCATTGCATTCACTTATGCGCAAATACCCTTGGGAAAGGTATTAATCTGTCTATTCCTTCCAGTTATGGGTTAAATAACAGGACAGATTGGGTTTTATAGCCTTGGTCGGCAACCAGTCTACCGCAGAAAGCAATGGTAACCTACAGCGGGATAATCTTCTGCCCATTCAGTCATGTTTCTTTCAAGACATGATCGCCTAAGCGTGTTTCACGTATGGCACTTAACTGACTGACAAGAGAATATATCATGGTGACATTTCCAATCATAGCTGTCTACTTGGAGCTCGGAAGAAAGGAGCATACTATATATGTCAAAGGATATAAAAAGGAAAATAATTTCCCATAACCATCATTGGTGATATAGTGAAGGTTACAAGCTGAAAACAAAAGTGCACAGGATCAATATTTCCTAACAAGAAATTTATCAAGAACACATACAGAAAAATTCTGTGATAATTATTCATTAACAATTGACCATCTTCTATGATGTTTCATGGTACTAGCATCCACCGAATACAAAACCTGCCAAAACAAGGTGGTTAAATACCTGTACTGTAAACCTGCAACTTTTACGGAAAGATATTGGTATTCGCACCAACCAGACCCGGTTACATACATAGTCTCCTTAACAATGTTATGGGACTTATAATGTACTGCATTCCCTTACGTGCAAATACCCTTGGGAAAGGTATTAATCCGTCTCTTCCTTCCGGTTATGGGTTAAATAACAGGACAGATTGGGTTCTATAGCCTTGGCTAGCAACCAGTCTACCACAGATAGCAATGGCAACCTACTGTGGGATAATCCTCTGCCCAGTCAGTCATGTCTCTTTCGAGACATGATCGCCTAAGCGTGTTTCACGTATGGCACTTAACTGACTGAATGTACACAGGCAGAATAATCAAAGCTAATCACCTAGACCTTGTGACCACAAAAATAAAATATAAAGACCTATCACATTGAATATACCAGTTCCTACTCGATAACCAAAGTTAAGCAACGTTGAGCCTAGTCAGTGCTTAGATGGGTGACTGCTTGTGAATACCAGGGTCTGTAAGAGTATAGTGACGGATGTGCGTTGTGGTGCAGTGGATATCAGCACGGAAAGAGAATTTGGTGAGTCAAATTCGGATTCCAGTTGAATACCTTGCATTCACTTAAGCACTGGTACCCTTGGGAAAGGTATTAATCCGTCCCTTCCCTCCAGTTATGGGTTAAATAACAGAGTAGGACTTGGGGACCTTGCCCTTAAAAACAAATCCCAATGAATCTTGATACTCGAAAAGAAACATAATTTGTATAAAAAACAATAAATTGTTGAAAGAAAAAGGTATTACCAGCAATAAATGGCCTGCCGATGTTGATTTGCCATAAAAACAAAACCAACTAACATTCTTATTCACATGGTCGTCTCTTCAGACCGTAATGTATTTGTTCTGGACTTTTGTTGTGGAGCTGTGGCGAAACTTCGCCGCAAAGTTGTAGTGACCGGTTTGTGTCGGAAGCCAAGGAACAAGAAGGTAGGTTCCAAACAGTAAAACAAGAAACGAGATTCAAAGGAAATGTTAATAAGCAACTAGAAATCAGTAAGTACAAAGGTATTATTATGCTGCTTATTGACTAGTAGCTGTCATCAACTGCCGTTAACGTTCTTTGTTAACTGCTTTTTGGAAGTCATGCAGATAACTATATATAAGAGGAAGAGGCCACCATATCATTATCCTTCAGGATATTCTAAACATGATCAAAATACAAGGACATTGAAATCAAAATCTCAAAAATGTGGTGCTTAAAGACGTGAATAATTCCATTTGTAGTAAGAACCCTCAATTTTATTAAAAATGTTTCGATCGACTCATTTGATGGGATACCAGATAGCCCAAACCATAAAGAAATACAAAAAAAGTGTACGCTCACACATTACAAATACATTTTATCTATGTAAATTGTATGTGCTCTTAAGACGTTTTTTTTTTTTTGTCCAAATATTTTCATTGGAAAATGCCATGCCATGTCATTTATATTTACGGTTGGGACCCTGAAAGAAATTTGTATACAACAGAAATCAAAGAACAAATAAAAAACCAACAACAGCAATAATAATAATAATTTCCATTACTGCATTAAATATTAACATTTTACTACTTTTTACGTAATCTGCTTTGCTGGCTAACGGTAAATTTGGTGTTGGATGATTTGACATTTTAAGTAACCTCCTTGCTAAAAATTATATACTATGCACCGATGGTTTAGAGAGTTTGAAACTCCTAGCATACTAAGAATTGAATAAATCAAAGACAGTGTGAAAATCATTAATTATTAAATCCAGTGGGATTTTATAAATGTTGTTGGCTTATATAAATTCACTTGGATTATATAAACACACTTTACATTTTAATTGGTTATTCTACTGTAAGTATGAAACTGACAGTCGAGGCATAAGCCGAATGCATGTACAATCTCTTGATAATGATTTATGCAGTATTTTAACTAATTCTTGGTTTTGCTTTAACTCAAATGGCTTCATCCAGTTTTTAATGTTACTTCAGTCAGTTAAGTGCAATACATGATACACACGTCGGTGATCATGTCTTGAATGAGACATGACTGACTGGGTAGAAGATTATCCCATTACTTTCTGCAGTAGTGGTTGGCAGCCAAGGCTATAGAAACCAATCTTTCCTGTTATTTAACATATCACTGGAGGGAAGAATTAGATTATTACCTTTCCCAAGGGTATTTGAGTGTAAGTGACAGCAAGGAATTGGAATTTATTCTCAGCTCCCTGATTTCATGTCCCGAGCCGATATCCAGTCCACCACAACACACATAATGTTACTCAAATAGCTTAATACAGTTCTAACATTAACGAAATAGTTCAATCCTGATCTAACGTTGCTGAAATAGCTAAATGCTGTACTAACGTTGCTGAAATAGCTAAATGCTGTTCTGACGTCAGTGAAACATGTTAATACTGTTCTGACGTCAGTGAAACATGTTAATACTGTTCTGACGTCAGTGAAACATGTTAATACTGTTCTGACGTCAGTGAAACATGTTAATACTGTTCTGACGTCAGTGAAACATGTTAATACTATTCTGACGTCAGTGAAACATGTTAATACTGTTCTGACGTCAGTGAAACATGTTAATACTGTTCTGACGTCAGTGAAACATGTTAATACTGTTCTGACGTCAGTGAAACATGTTAATACTGTTCTGACGTCAGTGAAACATGTTAATACTGTTCTGACGTCAGTGAAACATGTTAATACTGTTCTGATGTCAGTGAAACATGTTAATACTGTTCTGAGCGTTAGTCAGCTAGCTAACTCCTGTCCGAGCGTTAGTCTAAAAGCTTAATACTCTTGTCCTATAATGTACTTTGGTTTTGCATCATATGAAAAATCCATTGCCTAAAATTATTAGCGCAAACCTTCAAAGTGATAAATGAAACCTAAAAGGATGCATATGTTTGCTTAGAAAATATTAAAATATTTTTTAATGTCATCTCAGATCAGTATATAGGGGATCAACAGACTTCATTTGTTTATTTGCTGTGACTCTCTCACATTCTTAGGAAATGTAGTGAAGTAGTTTCCCGTTGAATATGCATTGTATTTTAGTGGCTATTGGCTCGGAATGAGAAATCTTTGAGTAAGTTTGACTTCAACTTGGATTCGTTGCATTGACTTATGCACAAATACACTTGGGAAAGGTATTACTCCACCTCTTTCCTCGCGTTATGGGGTACATAATGGATTGGGTTCTATAGCCTTAGTTGGCACCCAGTCTACCACAGGAAGTAATGGCAATCTATCGAGGGAAAATCTTTTGTTCAGTCAGTCATGGATAAAAAAGACATGATCACCAAAGTGTTTCACGTATAGCTGACTCTTTCCCATTGACTTATCTGATTTTCCTTTTCTTAGTTTGGTTGTCATCTAAGAAGAGTCTTATGATCTCTATGTAACCCATAAATTGGTGAAGAAGAAATGGATTCATATTGTTTCAGGAGTAATAAAAAAATGACAATTTACCAGTGCAGAATTTGAACTCGAATCGCCATTCTAGGGGTGACAGCGTTTTAACTCATTGAACACTCTGAAAATCTATCATGTATTTTAAACTGTTAACTTATATTTCTTTTCTTTTTCAGGCATCACGAGATAAAGAACGTGAACACAAGAGAAAAAATGGTTTAGTAGAAGGTCATGCCTACTCCGTCACGAGATTAGTTCAGGTAAGTGAACATTTGTCATAAAAAAGTAAGAACTAAAATGGCAAGTCTAGAAACAATATTCAACTTAGCCAAGGTTGAAAGTCTTCCAAATAAGACTTACTCTTTCTGAATAATTATTGTCCTCGCGTCGGAATAAAGACTATGCAAACATTTAATTCCAGCGATCATGTTGCTTGCTACATCCTACACCAACGCAATACCTTTCTTCATGTGCCGGGTCCCTTAAAGACGTAAGCGATCATGACTAACCACTATATCCTGTCCTTCTAAGACTTCGTTAAATTTTGCGTTGTTGTTATTTCTCCTAAACATTGTTTACCAATCCATTTACTTCCGTTCACCAAGGATTCGTCGTCTCTGTTGCTTGTGAGGTTCAGATTTTCCAAGCCATCTTTCCTCACTAATTGACTTAAAAATTTCAACTGTCTCTTCCTAATGTTGACTATGATTTTATATGTGGTTTTTAATTTTGTTTCCATTTTTTCCAAATCATCTTCCTGGTTCACAAATTCGATCAATAGTATTCTCATCATCCTTTTGTAGAACCACATTTCTGTTGCTTCTGTAGAACCACACTTCTGTTGCTTCTGTAGAACCACACTTCTGTTGCTTCTGTAGAACCACACTTTTGCAGAACCACACTTTTGCAGAACCACACTTTTGCAGAACCACACTTTTGCAGAACCACACTTTTGCAGAACCACACTTCTGTTGCTTCTGTAGAATCACACTTCATAAACATCTCTAAGATTTCTCACTATTCATAAGAGGACAGATACCACGTGACAGTTCAATACAATTTTCTTTATTTCTATATATTTCTATTTATTGATACTCTGCATAGTTTTTACCTCAATGTGCTTTCCAGTTGTAATGGTGCACTTTCCATTCTCTTTAGAAACACTTCCTAGATACTTAATTATTTTACGCTTGTTTGATTTTGGTTGCGGACAATGCATTCTATTTTCTTGCAGTTGAATTTAATTCTTTTTCGTTTCCTTCACTACTTTTCTTTCCGTGTCGGCTATCAATACTGTTACATCTGCGCATCATATGTTGGTAAACTGTAGCCACCAATAATAAATCCTGGTATGATTTCTAATTCTTTCAGATTCCCCACAATGTTTAATTTACAGGTCCGGTGAGACGACACAGTATTGTCACACAGTATTTTATTTTGTATATCTGCCGAATTCGTATTTCTTTCTGAGATGAGTAATTTTCAATAATCTTGGAATTACTTCGAGCTTGGTTCATCAGGTGTTATAATAGATACAACGTTTTGACCAAGTACACTCTGGTCATCATCAGGTGTCCAGAGATTGACTGATGTGGATTATCTCGTTGATTATTGCGAAATATTCTGTGAAATCAATTGTTCTTTTATGTTGGAATTTGGTTCGTCACTACCAAGTCCAAGGATATTTCTCCACATCAACCAATCTGTGGACACCAGATGATGACCAGAGGGTACTTGGTCGAAATGTTGGTCTATTATAACACCTGTATCAACCAAGTTCAAAATAACTCTGCGGAATTCATTCTCTATCCATTTCTATCAGGTAGTTTTCTACCACTATCTGTTCTTGATTATTCTAATATCTTTACCAACTAAGTCAGCAGGTATTTGCGACGCCCTTTGTCGAAAGTATTTGCATAAATTATAAAACACCATGTCCTTCTGCATTTCTGCTGCTTCTGATATCATTCTGAGCTTAGGTATCGCCTTCAGTCAGTCAGTTACGCTTGGGCGATCATGTCTCGAAAGAGACATGACTGGCTGGGCAGGAGATTATCCCGCAGTAGTTTACCATTGCTTTCTGTGGAAGACTGGTTGCCGACCAAGACTATAGAGCCCAATCTGTCCTTTCATTTGACTCATAGCTAGAGAGGGAAGAGATGTATATTATTATTACATAGTAATTACTGGGGGATCAGTTTATTACTTCATAACAATAGAAAACCGATCCCCCATTTTATGACCAGTAGAAGCTTTAATCATGATTCCAACTATTATGTTCAGTCAGTTAAGTGCCATACGTGATACACGCTTTGGGCGATCATGTCTTGAAGAAGACATGACTGACTGGGCAGTAGGTTGCCATTGCTTTCTATGGTAGATTGGTTGCTAACCAAGGCTATAGATCCCAATCTGTCCTTTTATTCGACCCACAGCTGTAGGAAAAATAGGTGTATTATATTAAGTAGTAATTAGTGGGGGATCAGTTTATTATTTCAAAACAATATACAACTCAAACGACTGACTGGGCAGAAGAATATCCCGCAGTAGGTTGCCATTACTTTCTACGGTAGACTGGTTGCCAGCCAAGGCTATAGAAACCAATTTGCCCTGTTGTTTAACCCATAACTGGACGGAATAGACAGATTAATACCTTTCCCAAAGGTATATACGCGTAAGTGAATGCAATGAATTTAACTGGAATTTGAACTCCCCGAAAAAGAAATTCGTTCACTTCGCAATTTTTTAGTTGTCCAAGTTTAGAAAAAGTCTTTTTTCTAGACGTAGATGTCGTACCCAAATCTTGTCAATTTTCTTTTGTCATACCAATTCATGAGGTCGGTGGTTATAACTCTCCGCAACTTCCGATCGTTCATAGTTCAAACTGATACCTCTTCTATCATTCATTCTTCCGCCATATTAACAGTGTTTTTCCTTGTTTTTTGTTTTTTTCCTTGTTTTTTTTTTTCCTTGTTTTTTTTTTTTCCTTGTTTTTTTTTTTTTTCCTTGTTGTTGTTTTTTTTTTCCTTGTTGTTTTTTTTTTTCCTTGTTGGTGTTTTTTGTTTGTCCTCCTTTTTTGTTTGTCCTTGTTTGTTTTTTTTCCTTGTTGTTTTTTCTTTTTTCTTTTTTTTCTGTCCCGAATAAACACCATTGTTTTTGTACAGTGGATATATTTACGCGCAAATACCCTTGGAAAAAGGTATGAACCCATATATATTCTCTCCAGTTATGGATTCAGCAACAGAATAAATTGGTTCTCCAGTTTTGGTTGGCAACCAGTCTACCGTAGAAAGAAATGGCAGCCTACTGTGCGAAAATTTTCCAATTAGTCATGTCTCTTTCGAGACATGATCGCCAAAACATGTATCACTGACTGATACAAACTTGAACAAAAGGAAGAACATTTAGTCAATTCTACTAAAACCCAGTCGGTGTACCTATAACAATAGACTGTGTTCAACCGCCCCCCCCCATCTGACAAAGTCCACAGTATTTACTTCGGATGTTGATTTTGAAATTTATCAAGCAAATAAAGTCTAGCGATACATTCAGGAACGTTTTTTAATCTGAAGTAATCTTAGTATCATGTCTAACTTCTTACTGTCTAACTTTCTAACCAGAGAGCCATGTTGGAGACTTACTGGCGTTGTTTAACCAAGACAGATGCGAGGATACCGATGGCTTGTTCCATAGACCTTTATACCCCACTTCATTATTTTATGGAGCTGTCTTGACACAGATTTTCGATATCTGTCGTAGACGTTAGTTTTATACTTCTATGGAAGTATATATGGGTGCATTAAAACTGGGGCACTTCTAGAACACACACCAGGTCTGGACGACAAAGTGAACCTCGCTGCCGTACTTGAAAGGGACCTCCAATCCGTAGTGACCTGGAGCAGGAAATGGTTGGTAAATTTCAATGCCTCCAAAACAAAGCTGTTATCAACTAATCACCATAGACAATCGCATCTACCTCCCATTAGCATGGGACAGGCTAGTCTCCCAGAGAGTAAAATACTACGCCTCCTTGGCCTTACACTCTCGGCGGACCTCAAATGGAATGACTATATTGAATCCATTGCCAAATCTGCTGCTATGAAAGTCGGCTCCCTGTGCAGGGCCCGGAAATTTTTCCCACCTGAATCTATTCTGCACATATACAAATCTACCATCCGCCCGTGTATTGAATATTGCTGCCATATCTGGTCGGGTGCCCCTGCTGCTCTCCTTGGGCTTCTTGACAAAATACAAAGGAGGATCTGTAACGTGGTTGATACTGACTTGGCAGACCGGCTGCAGCCGCTCTCTCACCGGCGTGATGTGGCCTCCCTGTGCCTCTTCTACAAGTACTTTCATGGCTTCTGCTCCGATGCGCTTAGATCACTGGTGCCGCCTAAGCACGAATTTACACGAGATACTAGATTAGCAACTAGGTCCCACCCTTTTACAGTTAAACAAATAACATGTAACCGTAAATTCTACTCCAACAGCTTCTTTCTCGCGCTTCCCGCCTGTGGAACTCCCTTCCACAAGTCTGCTTTCCCGACAGTTACAATCTCCAGGTGTTTAAATGTAGGGTCAATAGACACCTCCTATCACACTAACTCCCAACTATTCTCACAACACTCTCATCTACCCAACCCTCATTCTCGGTATCCTTACCCGCTTATCACCCACCCTCAGTCATTTCCTATATTTAATCAGCCGTTCTCCTCTCTACGTAGCCCCCTGCACAGTAGTGGCAGTGACATGCCTTGCTCGGGGTGAAACGCTTATAAAAAAAAAAAAAAAACTACTTCAAAATTTTATATCTTTCCTCTCCATTGATAACCAGAGTTGAAATAATTTGAAGGAATAGTTTGCGTCCCCCTCTATAGGCAATATTTTTGTGTTAGGATTGACGTTAACAACCGTTAGCATTCTGAGTTAGATATTCTAGGGCCATTTATATTTTATTCCTTCTACATTATTGAAGTTTTGGAGGATTCTTATATCCCTCAGGCTTTGTGTCTGCAAATCCTTTTTCTTTTCCAGATCTGATAATGCCACTTTCATTTAGACCTCTAGCGTGGAAGCTCATCTTCCCAACTACCTTTGTTTAATCGTGGTGAGGCTGGTAGGAGGGGATGCGACACTGAACGGGGGAGAGGGAGGAGTCGGATTGTTTTGCTGCGATTATGGGGTGAAAAATATTAGTGATTCATTGATTTCTTTTCTACGACATACAAAATATTTCTATTTTTAAAGCTAAAAGATGTTTTTATATTGGAAGAATTTTGTGGTGGATATAATATAATAATGGCTTAGTAGTGTAAGTCGGGGAGCCAAGTTCGAAGTCCAGTTGAATTCATTGCATTAGCTTACGCGCAAATACCATTGGGAAAGGTATTAATCCGTATCTTCTCTCCAGTTATGGGTTAAATAATAGGATAGATTGGGTTCTATAGCCTTGGCTGGCAACCAGTCTACCGCAGAAAGCAATGGAAATCTACTGCGGGATAATCTTCTGCCCAGTCAGTCATGTCTCTTTCGAGACATGATTGCACAAAGCGTTTATCACGTATGGCACTTAACAGACTGACTGAATATAATAGTTGGAAACATGATTAAAACTTCTACTGAGCATAAAGTGGGGGATCAGTTTTCTATTGTTATGAAGTAATAAACTGATCCCCCACTAATTAGTACATAATAATATAATACATATCTTCCCCCCTCTAGCTATGAGTCAAATAACAGGACAGATAGGGTTCTATAGCCTTGGCTGGCTGCCAGTCTACCGCGGAAAGCGGTGGCAACCTACTGCGGGATAATCTTCTGCCCAGTTTCGAGACATGATCGCCCAAGTGTGTTTCACATATGGCACTTAACTGACTGACAATTAGTCTTACTAAATATCCACTATCTTGGGAAGCGAAGAGGTGTATACATATCTTTTCTAATGATATTTGTCCGTATGGTGTGGTAGCATCTGTTACTCCCAGCTTTGAGCAAAAAGTGAACCCTAATAAAAAGTAAAACACTATGAAATTTAAAAAATACGTTTTATAGCAAAACTTAGCATTGCTAACAATAAATGTTATATAAAAATAACCAAGACTGTATTTTAGCTGTAGTTGAAAAAACACAACGTTCAAAATGTATTTAATTGAATGCATAAAACTGTGATCGAAATATTTAGATTTCGGCATTAAATAACCAATTGAAATTGATAAGCCGTTAATCCAAATCAACCACCCAGGAATAATACGCTTAAGTAAATAGAAAGAATTCAACTGGAAATTGAACTATGGTCTCCGATTAACAGTCCTGAGACATTATCCATTACATCATTTACAATTGCAAGCTCATAGCACTTGGTATTCCCAAGAGGTCACCCATTTAGTTCTTAACCAGGTTTGATTTAACTTTGGTTGATCCTACTGGTACCAATGTTTTATTGTAAGGTCAGAAAATTAGAAGATGACGCTGGTGTTTATTTTTTTCTTTATGTTGACATGCGTTTATTTGGTGAGGAATCAGCAATATCTATAAAGCCATTTTTATTTTACTTTTAGGAGATATATTGCTGGTAGAGGTTTCTTCCTCTACTGGCTCATCCTTTAGCTCTTCTCTTTTTCAACATCAGTTTTTTTTTATTACTTTTCAGGGATGTCTTTCTTTAGTTTGTCTGTGAATTTTTTTGCTGGTCTTTCCGATATCGTCCTGTTTAGGGCAACGAAGGTGTAGACATGTCTAACTATATCTTGCAATGATTTTTACATCACTTGACGAAATTTCCAGTTGATCTCTTGACTTAATCTTGTGCTCATTATGCGTTTCCTATTTTTGTATATCTCGTCTTGGTTACCTATCCCGTTATCGCTAGTCCTCTTTCTACTCTGAGTCTACAAAAGATTCAACTCGCAATGATGGCATCAAACATGGCAACAAAAATCCACATTTTATTAAGCGCTATAAATAAAAAGAAATTGTGGCGAGCCATGAGCGCCTACGTTATGAAGACATACGGCACATAGAAAGAAAAATGTCTTCAGGACGTAGGCGCTTATGGCTCTCCACAACTTCTTTTCATTTGTAGCGCTTAATAACATGTAGACTTTTGTCATCTCTCCTAAACCCTTGTCAGCCATCTGTTTATTAATTTTTTCGAGCCCACTTTCGGCATTTCGGATTCTATTTTCTGTAAAACGCCATCGTTCCTCACATGCTCAGCATCCTTCTGTAGAACAAAACTTCTGTTGCTTCAAATCCATTTTTCATCATTGTGGAGATTGACCGTTATTCACTGGGCTTACGACCTATCACGTTGAATACCCCGGTTCTCGCTCGATCACTGAAGTTAAGCAACGTTGAGCCTGGTCAGTACTTAGATGGGTGACCGTTTGGGAATAAAGCGTTTAGTGACGGATATGCGTTGTGGTGCAGTGGATATCTGCTCGGAAAGAGAAATTGGTGAGCCGAGTTCGAATTCCAGTTGAATACCCTGCAATCACTTCAGCACTGGTACCATTGGGAAAGGTATTAATCCGTCCCTTCCCTCTAGGTATGGGTTAAATAACAAGGGTAGGAGTTGGGTATTCTGCTCTTAAAAACAAATTCCAATGAATCTTGATATTCGAAAAGAAAAATGTGTTACTAGACACAAAAACTTATATAAGCAGCAATGAATTATTGAGGGAAAAAGGTATTACCAGCAATAAATGTGTAGTTCAGTTGGCAATAAATGACCCACCGAGGTTGATTTGCCATAAAAACAAAACCAACCAACCAACCATTATTCACTGCTCTTTATGATGGCTGATGATACATAACAGTTCAATATGCCTTTCTTTTGTTTTTAACAAGATGACGACAACAGACAGCGTGTAGATAGTGTAAAAATATTTTTTCTTATTTTTTCAGGTTACTTTTGAGAACAAGATAGAGAAACTGATTCGCATGAGAAACCCCTGGGGAGTGCAGGAATGGAACGGAGCTTGGAGTGACAAGTACGGAATACTGACTAAAAAATCTAAGATTTCTTTGTTTTTCTATGAACACTAATCATAATATTTTACGATATGCTTCTCTTCATATCTAAACTTATTTAGAAATGGAACTTTGTGTATCCGTTACCTTTAGACTCCGAAATGGCTGAACCGATTTTCTTGAAAATTTACACACTTGTACTATAAGCATCTGCAAGCGTTCTTAGCTAGGTTTTGTGTCGAGGTACCACAGATAAATATAGAAAATCGATAATCGAAAAAATCGGATTATAGAAGGAGTGGTCCGATTTGAATCAAATTTGATACATTCATAGACAGACATAAGAAACGATATTCAGATGTTTCAAGATTGCAGTTCTTATAATAGTGCAGAAAATCGATAATATATATATATATATATATAAAAGGCAAGATGTTTGTGTGTGTGTCTGTTTATCTGTCTGTATGTCCTTTATACAAATTCACAATTTTTATCCGATTCTCACCAAACTTCACACAAATATTCTTTAGGCTGAGTCTGAGCTCCAGGAATATGGATTAGGTTTAAAGCATTCATTACACCCGAGCAACGCCGGGCTATAGAACTAGTTTTAAACTAAAATTAAATTGCGTTATTTCAAAACGTAAAACGTCAGCTACAAACAGAATTTTTAATTTGTTTACCACCTGAGTATGCTATGTAATTTAGTACCGGTAATACTTTTATTGTCAGCCATGCTAATTACAGAAGGTAAAAGTTCTTGTCTAATCTGCCAGCCTAGAGACTAGGACAGCGTTATTTTAATTAGTATTTTGATAGTTGGTTATTTCCATAATTCATATATGGGGATAAAAAGGGAAAGAAAATTAGAAAATGAATTATAGTTACTATATTTTAATTAAATTCCACGTGAACCATAACAAAAAAATTATGTTTACATGAAAGATAATTACCAATATATATTTGGTAATTTAAATAAAAGGCAAAATATACTCTTAAAAAGTTGTGTGTGTGTGTTTATATATATATATATATATATATATATATATATATATATATATATATATATATATATATATATATATATATATATATATATATATATATATATATATATATATATATATATATATATATATATATATATATATATATATATATATATATATATATATATATATATATATATATATATATATATATATATATATATATATATATATATATATATATATATATATATATATATATATATATATATATATATATATATATATATATATATATATATAAATATATATATATATATATATATATATATATATATATATATATATATATATATATATATATATATATATATATATATATATATATATATATATATATATATATATATATATATATATATATATATATATATAT
This sequence comes from Ascarosepion bandense, assembly GCA_037127315.1. Taxonomy (NCBI): domain Eukaryota; kingdom Metazoa; phylum Mollusca; class Cephalopoda; order Sepiida; family Sepiidae; genus Ascarosepion; species Ascarosepion bandense. Next base: position 1,245,531 of record JBBBDQ010001247.1, on the reverse strand, counting down.
ATATATATATATATATATATATATATATATATATATATATATATATATATATATATATATATATATATATATATATATATATATATATATATATATATATATATATATATATATATATATATATATATATATATATATATAAATATATAAATATATATATATATATATATAATATAATTAATATATTAATATAGACAAGCTTTAAAACAATACGGTTATGAACACACACTTCTCAGAAAGACGCTCATTGAAAACACATGTATACTTAGACAAGAAAATAATAAACGGAAACTCAAAATCCTGGAAGCTATCTACATCAAACAACTTAACCCTGGCTTGAATACGATAAATTTTGATATCTCAACTAACATACAGAACCACACCACCACCATTTTGTCACTGTCTGCATCCATCCGCCACGGTAAAAATGGACTTGTCGCTTTGATTTAATTCTCTTTATTTAATTCCACTTTGTTAATAGCTTAAATGTTCTATATTCAATATATGTTAATCTTTATTCTTTGATAATGGCTTATGTAAGCCGAAAGCTTAGACCTGATAAAAAATAAAATAAACAATTACTGTGATTTCTTGTTTCAACGATAGCACCATCAAGTTTATCAGACGATACGAACGGATCTTACACAAAATAAACAAAACTTGTCTATATAATTCAACGAAATCTGTATTAATGAAAAAATGCTGCCAAAATACACACAATTTATATATATAAAGTAAAATGTTGTTACTTAAAAATCGAAAACAAAAATGTAAAAGAAATAAACTACGAACGTGCATATAAACACGGATAAACATAATAATAAAAATCAACAATTAATGAATCAATAAAAAATGAGTAAAAAATTAAGACAACTCTATAAAGTAGACACAAAACTGTATTCGGATCCACAATCATTTTCACTCAATATCTTGTCGAATAATTTGAAAATATGCGTCACAGTCCATCCAATAACTATTAAAATAATACAAGAAACCTACCCATAATTCACCACTGACTAGCAAAGATAAATAGCCGAGGGAAAACACAACAAATATTGCCTGACGATTGTGTTTAGGCATGAAACACAGACGTCTCTGGGTGCTGAGCATAATATTCACTTAAATTTATTTATATATATATATTTTCTGCGTGAAGTCAAAATTGCAGACAATGCAATACTGATAGAAAGGCATTTATAATAAGGGACTTTGTAATAAAGTGCTTGATACAGAATTGATAACATTAATTTAGTAAAACATTATCACTTAATTCATTGATATTAACTTCAGCATCCCCACCCTGGATTTTGTGTGTGTGTAGTCCATGTTTCTTGCTGCTGACCTTTGGAAATAGTCCATATGTTATTTTTTTAATCATTTTTTTTATTTGTTCTTATTTGCACTAGTTGTAAATTTCATTATCTTTACGCATATATACACACACACACATATATATATATATATATATATTTAGTGTATCGAGGCAGCAAATAATTTTCTAAACATATGCTGATAAATATAATTGGATAATTATTAATTTGCTTCTAAGCTTTAGGCTCACATGAGCCATCTTCAGAGAGGTTATTTAGACTGTAATACTATAACATCCACCATCACCGACGATTTAATTTTGTGTTGACATAAAACTCCGCTTGGCAACGGCAATAGTTACCAAAAATAATAAACGCAGTTCTCAAATTTGCAATACGGTTTTATGACGTCACACCGCAAGATAGCGCGAAATGACAATAAAAACATGTAGTCAAATGCAATGTAATGATTAAGCATAAGACATTCATTGTCTCTTATATTTAACAGCATATGTTTATAATATATATATATTATCGATTTTCTGCACTATTTTGAGAACTGCAACCTGGCTCGGGTGTAATGAAAGCTCTTATATATATATATATTAGCGATTTTCTGCACTATTGTGAGAACTGCAACCTTGAAACTTCTGAATATTGTTTCTTATGTCTTTGTCTATGATTATCAAATTTGATTAAAATCGGACCACACCTATAACACGATTTTTTCAATTTTTGATATTTATCTGGGGTACCTCGAGACAAACCTAGCTAAGAACACTCGCAGATGCTTATAGTACAACTGTGTAAATTTTCAAGAAAATCGGTTTAGCTGTTTTGGTGTCTATAGGTAACGAACACACACACAAAGTTCCATTTATAAATAAGTTTAGATTTATATATATGTATGCTTTATCTCTGATATTAAGCACTTCACCCTATAAATACAGCAAACATTAAAATTATATTTTATCGTGTGTGTGCATATATATATATATATATATATATATATATATATATATAGTTTCTGTTTTGTGTAACATTTTCTGTAAACATATACATTCTTTTTCGCAGTTCCAAGGAATGGAAGAGTTTCTCAGAAGATGATCGAAAGAAAGTGGGACTGACTATTGATGAGGAAGGAGAATTTTGGTAAGATTCATAATTATATTTTTGTACGCACACTTAAATTATGTAATATATTATCTTGAACGGCTGAAGTAATTGAGAGGTACATCCGGCCGTAGATAAAGACAACCAAATGACAACCAGCTTGAAATGCGATGACCCGGCAAGTATATAGTTGACATATACATTCAGCCGTAGATAAAATCAACAAAAGACAAGATTGGTTGACACATATATTTTTCGGGTCGTAGATGATGTCAAGCATCACGTAAGAGTTTTAAGACGATATAAAAGTCTAGAATGTTTGGCTGAAGATGCTGAGACTGACTAATGTCTCCCGACGGCTCCTTCGTACGTGCGATTTCTCCCCGGCTGACCTTCTCTACACAAGCGTCACCGACGAAAATTAAAAATATAAAATTGTATTTTTATATATAGGTGTTCCTCTTTATTTCCATTGGTCAGAAAATTAATTTAGCATCTACTCGCGAAATCCTTTTTCATTAAGTACATGATCAATCCTTTTTCTATTTGGCAAAACCAGGATTTCACACGTCATTGTGAAGTTTTGTAAAAGCGAAGAAGAAATTTGCTTTTAATTCTCAAATTGTTATCCACCACAGACACAGTTGCACTGGGAAATCTGGGTTTAAGTATTCGAATAAGTTTGCGTCACTGTTGAACTTGTGTACTACTAACTCTGATTTCTTTTTTTTTTTATTTCAGGATGCGACTAGAAGATATTATGACCGAGTTTAGTGCCATTAACTTGTGCCATAAAGATGAATCGGCCATGGCAGAAATTATACCGGACGTTGACGTAAGTTTGTATTTTTTTTTAATATTGATTAAAAATTGAGTTTGTGAAAAATACGTTTCGCATGGATTTGAAAAGTAAGATTTGCTGATCGTAAATCATATTATATTTGTCTATATTTATGAAATATTTAAATTCACACTCCATCCACGTTTATTGAACAGGTTAAGAGGCTCATCCCTTGTTCCTTGTTTAGGATGTGGTTTCCGGCTTTCTCTTTACCAATCTTCTCACTTTTTTCCTTCAATTGTAGTAGATAGATCTATCTATCGCCCGGTTTACACTCTACCCTCGTCTATTGAACAGGTTAAGAGGATCATCCCTTGTTCCCTGTTTAGGATGTGATTTCCGGCTTTCTCTTTTCCAATCTTCTCACTTTGTTTTTTTTGTTTTTGTTTCGTTTTTTTCTCAATTGGAGTAGATAGATCTATCTATCGCCCGGTTCACACTCCACCCACGTCTATTGAACAGGGGTGATACGATTAAAAAAAATTCGGACATTGGTCTTCATCTTTGTCTGTTTATCAGCTTCAGCTTTCAAGGAATCTGACATTTTCAGTCGAGATACGAAAGAAATATCGACATCATCTTTCATGCTTAAGTACGGAATTCTCCATAATAAGAATCCATAATATCATGGCAAAGAAAAGTACTGGACTGCTATGTAACATCTGTTCTTCTGTATGGCAATGAATGTTAGACGATCTCTTCAAGAATAAAGGAGAAGCTCGCGGCAGCAGAAATATGGTTCTACAGAAGGATGCTGAGGATACCGAGCACGTGAGCAACGACGAGGTGTTGGAAAGCATACAAATGAGAAGAAAACTCGTACTTAACATCAGGAAGAGGCAGTTAAGGTTACTGGGACAGATGAGGAAAGACGATCCAGAGAATCAAATACTCACAGGACGGATAGAAAAAAGACAGAGGAAAATAATGCAATAAATATTTGATAGGCTTAAGCAAATGGATGGTGAAGCGGGATTTGGAAGAGATACTAAGTGGAAAAATATTATGAACGACAAGAGACGTGGAAGTACATGATCGCCTACGTCCTGACAGGAAACGGCATGTATAAAAGATCTCCACTATTTATTTTCAGATTATTGTCCTTGTTGTTGTAGTGATCAAAACAAATCTTAGATTTAAAAATTAAAACGCTAAGCATTGACTCTACAAATTTTGCTTAACACACACAAAACTCGTGAAATTTCACACCTCGATTGGAAATGTTTGTCAGCCAATGAAAAGGCCATAATCACACCCGGGAAAGAATTTCCAAAAGAAACAAAAGACGAGCAAGCTCGGCAGTCGTCAGAGAGAGAGAGAAATATGTGCATACTTAACACGTCTCTCGACAAACGTCAAGTGATCGTTATTATTACCCCTCTCTTTCTCTCTCACCTCCTTCTTTATCGTTCACCTCTCACGTCTTCACAGACACTTCAATTTAAAAATAACGCTCACACATACGTACACACTTACGTTCCTGCCTACGTACACAAACTCATTCTTGAAAAAACTACTACCAACATTTCAACGGACTCTGGATACCGTTAACTCCTTACTTGTTTAGCATTTAATATTAACTTCTACGAATTCATGTTATACTTTGCATTAATAAATTTCTACTTAAACATACAAAATGTCTACTTTTATTCCTTCACACATTCCAATATCTAATCTTCTGATAATTACGAATAAATCCTTAGTTGTAGGGAGTTCGGCCATGTATGACACATGGCCAATTTAATAAGCATTAACCATCTCTCTATAGCTTCACTAGTGAACCCCGACGTCTGAAAAGAGCACGCAATGGAAGAATCTCTTTATTTTCATTACCATGTTTTGCTGTTTTTCCTCCAACCTTGTTCGCGTGAAGATTGATCTGGAAAACCTACAGCTAATACTGAACTGAGCATGTTATTTGAGAGGTTAGACTGTATAGTGGGTTTTCCGTTCTAGTGAAGCGTAGTTGTGTGTTGAAACAGATTAACTGAATTTGGCCTCGTTAGTAGATAGTTCACTATAAGGGGGGTATAAACAAGAAAATCAAATTGAGTATAGAAACATTTATATATACAGATATCAATTAAGGTTTTTACAAATAAAAGTAATGACTTTAGGATGGGTTCAAAGGACGTTAAAATGTTTATAGCAGTAAATGCAAAAAAGAGTTTGTGCGTATGCGTGTGTGAGCGTTTGTCAGTTACGAATGTCTTTGATGTCTCCACTCCGTTGGTCGGGTATGTAGCTCAGGGGACAGCGATGAAGATGAGAAAAGGAAGCGAGCATAGTGGATCTCTTGACTAGTTATGCTCGTAATTTCTCAACTGGCGATGCGTCCTGTGTTGGCTTTTTATTTCGTCTTTGTGGGTCCCAATAAGTCATTTCGGAATACACATTTCATTCTGGGTTTTCCATTGGACGGTAAATAAAATTCGCATCGGCTTGCGAAAAGGAATTTGATATTTATTAATTTTTGGTTTTCTGTCGGAACATTTTGGTCATTTGCTTTCTGGATCTCTGAGGGCAAATATCCGGTCCCTCGCTTTGCTCGGTATCACCACGACTGTTCTCGTTTCACTGCCCATGTCTAGGGATGACGTCAATATTCAAAATATAAACGGTTTAAGGTCTCCTTCTGGTGTATATTAATATTCTTATCATCATCATGTTCTGCCGTTTTTTCCTTCAGGCTTTCTCGGGTGTATATTGATCTGGAAAACCTACAAAGAATTGTGAACTGAAATTTTATTTAATCCACGGGAGTAGTCGTTCCACTGCCCATGCCATGAGGATAATAGTCCAAATATAAAAAGTGTAAGGACATCTTCCGGTGTATATCAATCTGGATGTTGTAAAGGGAATTCTGGATTGAACATGCTATTTAATCTATGAGCGTAGACTGCTCTTGTTCTGCCCATATTTACGGATATCTCGTCTAGTTCTTGTTTTATTATTTTTTTCTTTTTAATCGTATCACCCCGAGCAAGGCGGTAATGCCACTGATGTGCAGGGGGCTACATAAGAGTAAAAAATTAAGTAGAAGATATTGAAGAGGAAAACGAACCAGTTAGAAAGGAGCAAGAGAAGGATGGGGATACAGGTGCTATGACAGTTGCAAAGGTGGAGAGAAAGGAAAGGGTATACGGGGTGGTGAAAAAATTAGTCAAGTGGTTAACAGATGATTATTGACATTGCATTTAAATTCCTGGAGGTTGTAGCCGTCAGGAAAGCAAGAATATGGAAGCGAGTTCCACAGGCGGGAAGTGCGACAGAAGCCGAAGGAGTAGAATTGTCGTTTGCATTTGGTTAATCTAACTGGGAATGGGTGGGACCCAGTTGCCAGTCTGGTTGCACGAGTAAACACCTGTTGCAGAGGCACCAGTGACTTAAGTTCGTTGGAGCAGAAGCCATGAAAGTATTTATAGAACAAAGGGAGGCCACATCCCGTCGGTGGGGAAATAGCTGTAGACGAGTCGGTAACTATCACATCACATTACTGATTCTAGTCGGTACCTATCACATTACTGATTCTATTATTATTATTATTTAGTACTGCTCAATTATTGCTTACCAGTTTCCATTGAGGGTAAATAAACACTGCCCAGTAGAGGGTTTGAACTTACCATCACTAAGTCACCAAATTCACAAACGTACACCTTAATACACGAGGCTCTAATTTCAAAACAACAAATTGTCCTGAGGAACAATGCACTAGTAGATTGACTAAAAGATTTAGTTCTGAAATCCGTATAATTTACTCAGATCAATATAGACCTGAGGAAGGCTAGATATATCAACACAAACGCTGTGATAACAAATATGAATACGCGCATTGTGATGCAGTGGATATCGGCTCGGAGCATGAAAGCTGGGAACCGAGTTCGAATTCCAGTTAAATTCAGTGCATTCACTTACGCGCAAATACCATTAGGATGATATTAATTCGTTGTTTCTTTCCAGTTATAGGTTAAATAACAGGACAGATTGGATTCTATAGCCTTGGCTAGCAACCAGTCTACTGCATAAAATAAAGGCCACCTACTGCGAGATAATCTTCTGCCCAGTTAGTCATGTCACTTTTGAGACATGATCGCCTAAGCGTGTATCACGTATGGCACTTAACTGACTGACTGAATGTAATAGTTGGAGTCATGATTAAGGCTTCTACTGGTCATCATGTGGGGGATCAGTTTTATATTGTTGTGAAGTAATAAACTGATCCCCCACAAATTACTACCCAATAATAGAATACATTTCTTCCCTTGTACCTATGAGTCAAATAACAGGACAGATTGGGTTCTATAGCCTTGGCTAGCAATCAATTTACTCCAGAAAGTAATGGCAACCTACTGCAGGATAATCTTCTGCCCAGTCAGTAATGACTCTTTCGAGACATGATCGCCCAAGCGTGTATCACGTATGACACTTAACTGAATACTAATATAATACACTCAATAATGAGGCTCTTCATCCAAGAATATCAGAAAAAATAGTGTTCCTATTGGATTGAATATATACATGAAAACCTCCATTTTTAAAGCAAAGAAGGTCATGTATATAACATAGCACTTCATAGATATCGTTTGTCTGTTGTATGGATTACTTTGACCTTTTCTATTTCTTCTAAACTGATAGCTATTGAAGATTAAAGAAGCCATTCTTGATAGCTATTTAACAAATTGATATTTAGATATTTAGAATTTTAATATTAAAGATTTGTGATATGAACGAGACATGCTAAACATACCATAGGTCACAATCTAATTTAATGTTCATCAGAAAAAAATAGCCTAAGAAGCGATGACCAATGGTCACCTTCTCATATACCGTGCTCAGCCTAAGATATCAAAGTAAGCTTTGTACAAAACAAAACATTTACAAACCCCGAGGTATAATTTAGAAGATAAGCATAATGTTACTAATTTTATAATCAGTCCTCAATTATATAAATGTCCTACTAAAACAAAAAACGGGGCCAGAGTGGTGAATCTGTGGAAAACGGAGCCAGAGTGGTGAATCCGTGGAAAACGGGGCCAGAGTGGTGAATCCGTGGAAAACGGGGCCAGAGTGGTGAATCCGTGGAAAACGGGGCCAGAGTGGTGAATCCGTGGAAAACGGGGCCAGAGTGGTGAATCCGTGGAAAACGGGGCCACCAAAATCGAACGTTCGAAGAAAAAACAAATTTTACCCTCGATGTAATTTGACAAAGTTTAGTCATTTATTAAAAATCTTTTACGTATGCAAATTTTTGTCTCATTCACTAATCATTCCAGATTTTTTTCTTCAAAATTAAATGGATTATTAGTGCTTAAATTTCTCAATCTAATCCCAGTATCATAATTTATAAAATATGATCTTGCCTAAAACCTTTCAACGTTCATCTAATAACAATTCTCAAAATACTATGTTTACTGAACTTATCGTCTGCTTTCTGTTTAGGCTCAAAGTGCTAAGTGGTCAATCCACACTTTTAAAGACCACTGGGTGAAGTACGTGTCTTCCGGAGGAGGAGATGTTGAATCAGGTATATTCTCATTGTTTTCTGTTAAGCATCTTAATGCATAGCAACTATATAAAAAAATATATGTAGCTAAAGATTAGTTTATATTTTGCAGAGAAAGCTCTAAGAAATTTATCCAAGATACTGATGATGCCCTATTGAAACATAATAGACGATAGCTATTTTCCTGTTGGACTTGGTGTTCAAAAATAATTTAATTCTCATTGTTATAAAAGGAATCCTATCTATTATAATAAATACCGTTGAACATTCATTATGGATATTTCCCCCTGTCACGCTCAGAGAGAGAGAGATCAATCAATCAAATCATTCTCTTTAATACCAATTAAACTATACTACTAGTTATGAAAGCTCTTGCCACGTATTATTTTTTATCATTTGACAATTATGTCGTCAGGTAATGAAGGAAAAAAATATCTATTATAATAAAAACCATTGGACTTTTATTTTAAATCCAAAGGAAAAGCATATAGGTAAAAATCCCCAAAACCAGATTCTATTAATATTTATTAATATTAAAAATATATAAAGGGCTCGATGTAAATAATATTATCTATTTACAAACCCAAATATATATATTATATAAAAAATTCCTAATACTACATACGTTGTGTATCTACTTCGGCGAGAAGAATCTCGCTTCTTTGGCAAAGATCAAAAACAATTTTTATTTCACATATGGTACAAAAAATTCATATACCGGAAAGAACCCAAAAACATTCATACACAGGAAGATAAAAAAAAATCAAAGGGTGGAAAAAGATTCAGGACTTGATATTAGAAGACGTCTTTTAGATTACGTCTGTATTATAGAATCAAAAATCAAAATTTAACCGTTTCACAGGACAAGGCACATAGAAGATTACCATTTCTTAATATAAGACGGCGGTATAGGCCCAAAGGACTCGGTAGTAACCAAGACAATAATGACCTATACGTCCCATAATCTGGCAATTAATATTTATCCAATATGTGCAATTAGAACGTCAAGCAAAAAAAGAGCTACCTCTAGCCTTAATTGTTGCAATAAATAGCAATGCACTTCATATTTATCAACCTGTGTTTCGAATATTGGGTTAGTAAGAGACAAATGAAGTTCCTAGGACACGCAATGAGGAAGGAGAGCCTGGAGAACCTGATATTGACTGGCCAGATAGAAGGAAAGAGAGACAGAGGAAGGCAGCGGATAACATCTTTGCAGGGCCTGATCAGGTGGATGACGGAACGGGGGTTGACAGGAGTAACGGGAGCAAACATGCTAGGAGCCACAAGGAATTGGGAGACGTGGAGAACCATGATCGCCTACGTCCTGAAAGGGTGTAGGCGATCATGGTTCTCCACGTATAAGATCCTCACATACGGTCACATGAACCAAGATAAATAACCTGTGGAAACTGCAGGTGGTCTAAATCGTCACATGAAGATCCAACAGGCTGCGGTCGTCAAGCGGTTATTTATAACTAGTGATGGCCCTACGGTTGCTAGCAGCCCGGACAAGCTGAACTTCGGCGTGATATCAAGTATATTTTTTAATTCGCAATTAAAAAAAATTGAAAATGTAGAATAACGAGTTTCTTAAAAAATACAAAAATAGACATACAGGCAGATAAACAGACTCACACACATCTTGCCTTATATATATATATATATATATATATATATATATAATAGATTTTCTACACTACTGTAAGAACTGCAACCTTAACACTTCTGAATATCGTTTCTTATATCTTTGAGTGTATTAAATTTGATTCAAATCTGACCACTCCTTCTATAATCCGATTTTTTCGATTATCGATTTTCGATATTTATCGGGGGTACCTCGACACAAAACCTAGTTAAGAACACTCGCAGACGCTTATAATACAACTGTGTAAATTTTCAAGAAAATCGGTTCAGCCATTTCGGAGTCTATAGGTAACGGACACACACAGTTCCATTTATAAATAAGTTTAGATCATAAGATTCGAACCCAGTTTGGAACGCTAATATCCTAACCCAACACAGAAATACTGAAAAGGGGAAAGTTGCTGATTTATTTTTTTTTAGACGCTCAAAAACACGTTAGAGATATCTTTTTGCATTCCTCACTGTGTATAATGTCCATATATATATATATATATATATATATATATATATATATATATATATATATATTTCTAATTTTCATAATCGTTTTGCCCGAAGCAAGATAGGACCACCCCTGTTGAAGTAAAACTGTTGCATTTGACTATTTTGATGGAAAAAGGGTGGAACCTAGATGCACTCCACCCACGTCTATTGAACAGGTGAATAGGCTCATCCCTTGTTTCCTGTTTAGGATGTGGTTTCCTGCTTTCTCTAATCTAATCTAATCTAATCTTTTCATTTTTTTTTTTTGTCAATTGGAATAGATAGACTAAACTATCTCCCGGTTCACACTCCACCCACGTCTATTGAACAGGTGAAGAGGCTCATCCCTTGTTCCCTGTTCAGGATGTGGTTTCCGGCTTTCTCTTTTCTAATCTTTTCACTCTTACGTAGCCCCCTGCACATCAGTGGCGTTACCGCCTTGCTTGGGGTGATATGATTAAAAAAAAAACATTCATGTGGTCGGGGCACCAAGAATAGATACTCCTCAGATCAGAAGCCGTGAAAATATTTGAGAAGAGAGAGAGGGAAGCTACATCCCGTCGGTGAGAAAGTGACTGAAGTTGAAGTGCTAAATCGAAATCTATTTTGCAGATTATCCTTTGGATTTTGTCAAGAACCCCAAGATGAATAGCAGGAACAGCCGACCAGATAAGGCAATGATATTTAATGCACAGACGAATGGTAGATTTATAAATGTGCAAGATGGATTCTGATGAGAAAAACTTCCTAGCCCAACACAGTGACCCAAACGTTGTAGCTGTAAATCTAGCTATTGATTCGTTGTAGTCATTCGGGTGGAGGTCGACTGCGGCCAAGAAGGCGAATATGTTGCCTTCTGGGAGATTTGCCTCATTTACACTGATGGAAGATAGTTTCTCTATGGTGGTTTAAGGAGAACAACTTAGTTTTGGAAGCATTCAAATTTACCCCAGTTCGACCACAGATTCGAGGTCATTTTTAAGAGCCACAGCTAGGTTTACTTTGTCAGACATCTTAAGACGAGAAAAAATGGTGGTGTCTTCTGCATAGAATTTATATGGATTGTTGTTGATATCTATTTATGTGAATTGCTTTTTCTATTGTTTTAAAGATATCTACTGGAGAAATCCCCAATATATAATTGATCTTGACCATTGTACCGACAACACGTGGACAGTCGTTTCTCTGATGGAGGTTATGACTAGGAAAACAGAACAGGCGGATGTCTATATTGGATTCGATATTTACAAGGTAGGACCACTTCTGTAATTTTTCACTTTATGTGCCTAATTTCTTTTCGGGTTTTCAGTAACTAGTTGGTTAGATTTATGGTGCATAACAGAAAAAGATGTTATAAAACACTGATACCAAAGATCTTTCTACAAGTTAATTGATTAATTATAATTTCTTAAGATTTTCACGCTGCGTTAAATTTTCGTAATTTCTCAGTCGGTGACCATTTTGAAAAAATGAAAATTATCTTCTAAAAGAAATATTACTAATTATAGAATATTTTAGAAATTCATGCATATTGTTCATTATTCCAAGAATTCTTCTGCTTATTGATTTTATTTTGTAATAAAGTGGTTTGCCTATTGACTCATTTTTACTTTTTCCCAGTATTTTAGGCAAAAGCTTTTTTGTTTCCTATTTGGATTTCAGGGTCTTGCTAAAGTCTGCTTCCACACTATGCTTCTAACATGCATAATCAATCAAACTCTGAAATGTTATTCACTAATTAAATGTTGACCACTTCAAGGTTAGTTTGCCGTTAGAATCTGAGAAAGAAAAAATGAAAACCCTCTTAAAGCCAGTGAACAATGAAACAAGTATTAAAAAGACAGAAGATAACGATTGACATTAAATTTAAATTTTTAACGATCAAAGTTTGGCTGGAAAGCCAGTGAAAACTTCCAAAAGTGAGACTGAAGGAACTATTTACATAGAACTTACGTTTACATCTGGTAAATATATATCTACTGCGCTTAAATTCAGAAAATCTTGGTACCATTGGTTCGTCAGCATAATTCCGACGAAAGTATTTTTAGAAGATGCACAAGTTGTCGTGCAGTGGGTATCGACTCGGAACGACAAATCGGGGTGCCGATTTCGAATTCCGGTTGAATTCCTTGCATTCACTGACGCACAAATACCCTTTGGAACGGTATTAATCCGTCTCTTCTCTCCAGTTATGGATTAAATAGGACAGATTGGGTTCTATATCCTTGGCTGGCAACTTACTGCAGGATAATGTTCTGCCCAGTCAGTCATGTCTCTTTCGAGACATGATCACCCAAGCGTGTATCACGTGTGACACTTCAATGACTGACTGACTGACTGACTGACTGACTGACTGACTGACAGGGAAACTACATTATAGCAGTTTGAAAGTGACTGAAGCTGAGATGCGATGTCAACACTAATAACATTGCAGGTTCTTTTGATTTAAAAAGAATCACAAAATATATAGCAGGATCACCGGATCAGACATGGCAGCAATATTCAATATATGAACGAATGGTAGATTTATGTGTGAGAAACTGCCTCAAGCACGACGCATTGAACCAAATTTGTTATCAGCAGAAGTAGAAATTGATTCAATATATTTCCACGTTATGTTTTTTTAATCATTTCACCCCAAGCAAGGCATTCCACTGCCACTATTGCGCATGGGGTTATATAGGGGAAAGTGATGAGAAAGAGTGGTTAGATATAGAAAATGTCAAAAGGAGGGTGATAAATGGGTAAGGATACCGAGGCTGAGGGTTGGGTAGATGGGAAGAGTGTTTGAAAGAATGGATACGAGTTAGTGTGTTAGGTGTCTATTGACCTTACATTTAAACGCCTGGAGATTGTAGCTGTCGGGGAAGCAATCATGTGGAAGGGAATTCCACAGTCGGGAAGTGCGAGAAAAGAAATTGTTGGAGTAGAAATTTGCGGTTACATTTTATCGGTTTCGGGAAATGTTAGTCCGCGAAGGCGCAGTGAGTAACTCTCTTAGAGGTTAGCATCAGTAATTCAGAAGGAGGGCACAAGGGGTTTCTCAGATGGAGCTATCTAAGAAAACATTAGAGATTAATCTTTAATGTAAATGTCTGAGATTTCAGTTGTTCGCACTAATTCAATGCACGTATTTAAATAAATGGCTCTTTATCCGTAATCATAATTATCCAGGTTCAGTAGGCAATGAAAGGAGTTTTTGTTTGCGTTACGTGTTATGACATTGTTACGTGATATATTTTAACAGTGCTAGGTCTGACGATAAACTACATCCGACAGCAAGGTCTATGAGCGGGATATTTGTGGTTTTCAGGAGGGAGGAACCACCTCTTAATTATTGTTTCCAGATCCCCACCACTACATATAGGGTGTAGTAGCACCTATTAGGGTCCTAGCTATGGGCTAATATAGTACCTTCAAACCAAAAAATGATATAAGTGTAGAAATACATTTTTATAATAACTGCAATAAGGTTTTATATAAAAAATATACTAACAATATATTTTATAGCAGAATTACCAGTAATACAATTTGAAAGCAACATTGCAAGCAGTACAGTTTGTATGTTGACTTAAAACTGTGTTCAAGATATTTTAATTCCTCTATTAAATAACACATAGAGGTTGATATGCTGTTAAACAAAATCAGCCAAGTTAGCAACGTATGATAAATTAACTGACGATGAAGGCAACATAAATTCTGATTTCGCTATATTCTTTCGCTGTTGGTTTGGTTGAAACTTTACGGCATATCAATTTTGGAAGGTTGTGGCGCAGTGGATATCGGCTCTGAACGAGAAATCGGGTAGCCGAGTTCGAATTCCAGCTCAATTCATTGCTTTACTTACGCGCAAATACCCTTGGGAAAGGTATTAATCCGTCTATTCCTTCCAGGTATGGGTTAAATAACAGGACAGATTGGGTTATATAGCCTTGGTCGGCAACCAGTCTACCGCAGAAAGCAATGGCAACCTACTGCGGGATAATCTTCTGCCCAGTCAGTCATGTCTCTTTCGAGACATGATCGCCCAAGCGTGTATCACGTATGGCACTTAACTGACTGTCTAAATACCGACAACGCTTTACTGGTTAGAAAGCAAGTCCAATTAACATCTCTGTAAAGAAGCTCTCACACAACTTTGTAAAGTTTTTCTCGAAAAGATTGTTCAAGTTATCCGACTTAAATAATTTGTTTCGGATTTATCTTAGATTGCGACTATTAAAAGTGCTCAGTTGTAAATTATTTCAGGCGTAGGATACATTTTGGAGCTTCCTTAAAAGAGTGAAGTTGTAAGGTGTTTTTTAAATGTTTGGTTACAGTGAAATGATTGATTTAGTCAGATTTTGATAATATATTTTAATTTAAAAAAAAACTGAAGATGCCTTCTAGTTTAGTATTCAATTATGGCAATTTTTATTTCTTCAAATAAGATGTTATTGTAATATTTTTTTTTATTTAAAAATGTATTTGTTATATTTTTCCTTCAAAAATGTATATTTTTAATAAAAGTTTTTTTAATTATTTCTTTAAAAGTCAATTTTTATTTCATAATGTTTAGAACCAAGTTTAGGGGATAACTATCTACCCATAGCTGGGACCCTAACAGGTGGTACCACTCCGGGTTAGGGTGGAGCTGGGAACAACAGCAATTTGGTTTCATTCTCTTCACAATCTCCCAATCAGCGGCCTTGCTGCTGGATACAGTTTACCGTCATAACCAGAACCTCTTTCGCTGTTGAATAAAGGTGTATGCGTGTGTTAAATAATATTTTTTAATTTAAGTTTTATCATATAAGGTAAATACTTTTGGTACAGATTTCTCAGATTTGAAACAATTAAAATGTATTTGTAGACAAGTAAAAGGATAAACAGGGCAACAAGGAGAAATGAAGGCGAATATGCATGGCAAAGGATGCATTCCAGAAGCTAAGTAGAGTATTAAGAGACAGGAAAATTTCCCTAGAAACAAAGAGTATTGGATTGTTATGCTATGTCTGTTCTTCTATATGTCAGTGAATGCTAGACAATCTTCTCAAATATGAAGAAAAAAAATTGAAGCAACTGAAATGTGGTTCTACAGAAGGATGCTGAGGATAACGTGGACCAAACATGTGAGCAACGAGGAGGTTTCGAAGAGTATTGAAATGAAAAGGAAACTATCACTTAAAATAAAAGACAGATTTCTTGGATATGTAGCAAGAAAGAAAAGTTTAGAGAATGTAATACCAACAGGTCAGGTAGAGAGAGATAGACATGGGAAAGAAACTCGTAACATGGACTTGAGCAAATGGATGGCAGAGCGGGGTGACAGGAGAAAGCGTTTTAAGAGCTACTAGGGATAGGAAGATGTAGAAGGTCATGATAGCATATGTCCCGAAGGGACACGGCACATAAAAGATGAGATGAAATTTTGGAAAAAAAGAGATGAAATTAAGATAGTGAATGAGAAGAGCTCCAAAAGAGTCTGATTGGCTGTTTATTCAAATATAAGAATATTGGGCCGGGATATTAGCGTACCAAGATAATAAAATATGTCGAGAAAATTGCTAAAAAAATTCGTTCGAAAACAATAATTCAAAAATATTTATTCGACTTCTAAATTGTTTGAATGAAAATTTATCGAAAGGACAATTGTACTAAACGATAATTATTTGAAATACTTCCCATGTTTTGAATCTGCCACATCTGCTCCGGAGCCCCTGCTATTCACCTCGGGGTTCTTAACAAATTTCAACGAAGTAATCGTAATGTCATCGATACCGACTTGGCAGCTCGGCTGCAGTAGCTCTCTCACCGGTGTTACGTCGCTTCCCTGTGCCTATTCTAAAAATACTTTCACGGTTTCTGCTTAAGTCACTGGTGCCTCCTATATATGAATTTACACAAGCTACTCGACTAGCAACTAGGTCCCACTCTTTTACAGTGAAACCGATAAAATGTAACCGCAATTTCTACTCTAACAGCTTCATTTCTCGCACTTCCCGCCTGTGGAATTCCCTTCCATATACATTCTTCTTCGACAGCTACAGTCTCCAGGAATTTAAATGTAAGATCGATAAACATCTCTTATCTCACTAACTCGATTTCATTCTCTCAAGTTTTTTTCTCAATTCACTCCACCCCCATTACACCGGGTATTCTTAACCGTCTATTATCCTCCTCCTGATATTTCCTATAATTAATTATCTTTCTCATTACTTTCCCCTATGTGACCCCCTGTGCAACAGTGGCAGTAAAATACCTTGCATACGGTGAAATGATTAAAAAAAAATGTGTGTTGCCTTGCTAATAACGTTCTTGAAGAATGACATAAGTTATTGCAGCACGTATCATTCCAGAATGTGGAAATTCTCAGACGCTCTTAAAACTGAACAGGTTTTTCAATAAAATCATAATGCAAAAACTAAGAGCAGTTTGCCAAAATATTAAGCGCGCCAAACATACTGCGATGAAAATGAGAAACTTCACTAAAATAGTGGCATCCTTTATCGAGTACTCCTCAGTTGTGGACTATTTGCGTACCGTATCATATAACTAATAAGAATTTTTTTCTAATTGAATTGATTTATTAATGATATTTGTATTTCGGATAATTATACTTTCCTCTTTTATTTGTAGATTTTTATTGCAATAAAGAATTTTGCATTCCGAATAAATATTTAATATAATTGTCCTTTCGATTAATTTTTATTCAAACAATTATGTCATTTATTCCTTTCACCCCGAGCAAGGCGGAAACGCCACTGATGTGTAGGGGGTTACATAAATGTAAAAATATTAATTAGAAAAGAGTGAGGAGTACAAACTAGTTAGAAAGGAACAATAGAAAGCAGGTGCGATGACAGATACATAGGTGGAGAGAAAGGGAAGGTTATACAGGGGTGGGGAGAGAACTAGAGTCCAAATCTGAAAATTGGTACGAGTTACTTTGGTCAGGTTTCTCAAAGCCGCCATTTTAAAAAAGAAGCCATTTGAATGGAAATTTTTCTTTAGTAATTGAATACAAAAAGGAATGGGGATAGATAGTCCAAGTGTACGAAGCATGATGGGTTTGAGATGTGAAGGTCTGAACAAGGTAAGTCGTCGAAATATTTTCCAATAAAATAGTTATGTATTGGGGATAGGATTGCATTGTTTCGTTTGTAGAGTGAGTGGAAAAATAATTCATCGCCCACACGGAGAGAAGAATGCATCTGAACTCTGTCAATAGTATGAAGTGAGATGTAAGGTAAATAGTTTTAGCGTATTCTTTATTAAATTAACGGTAGGAGAGAGAGCATTTTTTTAATCATCTCACCCCAAGCAAAGCATTCTACTGCCACTGTTGCGCAGGGGGTTACATAGGGGAATGTGATGAGAAAGAGTAACAAGATATAGGGGGTGTCATGAAATGGGTTAAAGATAACTGTGGTCATAAAATGAAGGATCAGTTTATATACTGATTGTAATGTAGAATTAATCCCCCACTTTATATCCACATAATAGTGTAGAAATATTTTTTTAATCATCTCACCCCAGACAAGGCATTCTACTGCCACTGTTGCGCAGGAGGGTCACATAGGAGAAAGTGATGAGAAAGAGTGACACGTTATAGGGGATGTCAGGAAGTGCGTAAGAGAAGGATGACTATAGCCATAAAGTGAGGGATCAGTTTATATACTGATTGTTGTGTATAATTGATCCCCCATTTTATATGCACATAATAGTAAAAACATTTTTTTTTTTTAAATCATCTCACCCCAAGCAAGGCATTCTACTGCCACTGTTACGCAGTGGGTTACATAGGGGAAAGTGACAAGAAAGGGAGTTAGTTATAGGAAATGTGAGGAAGAGGGATGAGAATACCGAGAATGGGGGTGGAGTAGATGGAGAAAAGAGCTTGAGAGAATGGATGCGAGTTATTGAGATAGAAGATGTCTATTGAGCTTACATTTAAATTCCTGGAGATTGTAGCTGTCAGGGAAGCAAGTATGTGGAAGGGAATTTCACAGGTGGGAAGTGCAAGAAAAGAAGCTGTTAGAGTAGAAATTGCGGTTACACTTTATCGGTTTCACAGTAAAAAGGTGGAACCTAGTTGTTAATATAGTAGCTCGTGTAAATTCATACATAGGGGACACCAGGGATCTAAGTTCAGCGGAGCAGAAACCGTGAAAGTGTTTATAGAAGAGGCACAGGGAAGCCACGTCATGCCGGTGAGAGAGCGATTGCAGCCGCGCTGCTAAGTCCTTATCGATCAAAGATGGTCACAAGCGTTTTAATAATAAAAAAAAAGCTGAAATAAGATATATTTAGTAATGAACTCATATGAATTAACATTATATATATATATATATATATATATATATATATATATATATATATATAATCAATACGGTGATCCATACTCATACACACAGTAAGAGGAACCTTCAGATATTGGAGGCCATGTACATCAAATCAAAACAACCAACACTCAATAAAATCAACTTTAAAACAGGAAAGAACATATTACATTGCATTTGACTACATGGTTTTGTTGTCATTTCGCGCTATCCCGCGGTGTGACGTTATAAAACCGGATCGCAAATTTAAGAACTGCGTTTATTATTTTTGGTAACTATTGCCGTTGCCAAGCGGAGTTTTGTCAACACAAAATAAAATCGTCGGTGATGGCGGTTGTTACTGTATTACAGTCTAAATAACACCTCTCTGAAGATGGCTCATGTGAGCCGAAAGCTTAGAAGCAAATTAATAAAAAATTATCCAAATGTTGGAGAATTTCTTTTATTTTCAACTGAAATTAAAGCTAAAATACGACGTTTAGAACGGCTCATGATTAAACATAAGACATTCATTGTCTCTTATATTTAATAGCATATTTCTAGAAAATTATTTGCTGCCTCGATACACTAAATATATATATATATATATATATATATATTTTTTTTTTTTTTTTTTTTTTTTTTTTTTTTTTTTTTTTTTTTATTTTTTTTTTTTTTTTGAAAGTTGAAACCAGGAGTGAAGATGCCACCATCTTACAGATTCGACAAAGATTCGGTCAAATTGGCATCTGTAGGAATTACAACTCCACGAAGAGAAAAAAGCCGTTGTATTAATCTTCCACCAGGAATTTTTGTGGTTGTTGTATACAACAGAGAAATGGTGACATGTGACTTCTTGTTGAGGGTCTTTTGTGAATGCGTTACCACTGTAAAGTAAGTGACTTTATCTTGAATTCTTAAAACAATTTCAAACTCAGTATCTGTCTATATTTCTGAGATCAGTTAGTATTTACACTATTTACATTATTCGGACTATTGTCCTTATCTTTGTTTCCATTTGTGCGATGTTTCAGACAATAGTCCGAATAACGTAAATAGTTTTTAAACTCGCCGCTATTAAATTTGGTTAAGTCGATTCACGGACAGCTTTTTATTGTATTTGCTCATTGGCCATTTGACCAGAAAATTGTCCCTCGGCTTTGCTAATATTTTTATCCCTAATAAGACCTCAGTTGAAAAATCAAGTGAATGAATAGCCCTATACTATGCGACTCACCCCAGATCATATGATCATAGATTTTGCGCGCAGTGTTCTTAAAGGAAACCAGGAAAAGGTTTGAGTTGAGATGTCTTCCAAGCTGCCAGTGGCACTCATACGATTACCAAAGATACTCCTGGGACGTAAGAGACGTACTGATAGATATATATCCACCAAGAGAACATGATCACAGTGAAGAGATGATTTCTTTCAAAGTATTTATTTCTACGGTTATCGCAACTTGCGCCACTATGGTCATCATTCCCCTGTTGCAATTGTGGTTCATGGCGACATTCAAGACAACGTAGTGCAATGGCTTGCCTGTTTCTTTTGCCCCGGACTCGTTTCATACATTGAGCACTTGAGAAGTTGAATCCATTCCAGTTAAATCCATTGTATTCACTTGCGCGCAAATACCCTTGGGAAAGGTATTAATCCGTCTCTTCCTTCCAGTTATGGGTTAAATAGCAGGACAGATTGGGTTCTATAGCCTTGGTCGGCAACCAGTCTACCGCAGAAAGCAATGGCAACCTACTGCGGGATAATCTTCTGCCCAGTTAGTCATGTCTCTTTCGAGACATGATCGCCCAAGCGTGTATCACGTATGGCACTTGACTGACTGACGTCACTATAAATACACACACACACACACACACACACACATATATATATATATATCTCCATAAATAACAAGCGCATTTTCTCTTATATTCAAATGCCTGATGACGAGATACAAATCTCGAAACAGATTTTTCCTTGACGCAATGTAAAACATTAATTTTTAATAAAAAAAACATATATAATATGTGTGTGTCACATCACTTTTTGCTAAAACACTATCAATCTACCTTTTTTTTTCATTCTATTCTTAGATATTAACAAAATGATATACATTTGTAGTCTAATGTAGTCTAGTCTAATGTAGTCTAGTCTAATACTACTGTTATCTTTGTCACGATAGTTTTCAAAACTGCCTTTGTGGCATTGTGGATGATTTTTTCCCATCCCAAAAAACTCCTTCCTATAAACGCAAGCCTCTAGCTACTCTGTATGCTATTTCCATGGCAAATATTTGAAGGAGCTACATCCCTTAGTTCTATACGTCCTGGTTTTCCCTGCTAAAACCGGCCATGTAACGTACGGAGGAGTTCATTATGTTCTTCCCAAAATCTTTTGCATTGCAAAACAAATCCCCGGCAGGATGTTTTCCTAATCGCTACAGTATTAACATCAAATCTAGCGTTAACTGCTATCTTTCCGACATAACTCTTTAAAAAGCGCTTACTGGCTGTTCTTGCAATAACCTTTTAACTACAAAGGCTGATGGGTCGGTTTTTGGTAAACATTAATTAAATATACTTCTTCATGAATCAATATTTGTTGAAAGAACAGTTCTAGTATCAGCATCAAACTCTTCTCTTTAACTTTTCGTGTATTATAATTTTTATAATAATTTTAACATTCATATCTAAACGATTGTCTCAGGTAAAACCCCCACTGCATTTAATTGTATAGATAACTAAAACATGAGCAATGACTGTGAAGGTATCTCGGAAATGATAAAATTGTGAAGAATATTTTTACCTAAGCACTGACATTTTTAATAAGTCTGTCTGCAAATTTGTTTAATCGTTAGCTCACACTCACTGTGTTCTGTAATACCAAAGAAACAAAGAGGTTGTTTATTGTTGTATCATCTATAAACAATATGGCACTAATATGAAGTATTGCATTGGTTAGTCTTCATTATCATATATTTTAAACTGAGCTCGTCACAATGATTGTTTTTTTCCAATCATTAAAACATCATATTTATCCCTGTTCTTCCCGTCCAGACGCCATGCCATTTTTTTTATTTAAGTCTTAATTAATCCCATGTGTACAATTTGTTCAGTGTTAGAAATTATTCATAATCCTAATCGTTCTGGAAATAAGTTAACAAGGCGGAAATTCAAATAAGTTTGCTCGTCATTTATATATTATCTTTTAACATACCTAAACACCATCAAAGAGATAAGAGAACTGGCCAGACAAAAACGCTGCTCCTCAATAGAATGTACAAAATACAAGAATGGAACGATCATATTAAAAAAAAAGAAATACTCCACCGATGGGAAGATTATATGAAAGATCTTTTCCACGACAGGAGAGAACAACCGATAATATACAAAGATGAGGACGCACTTTAAATATTAAGGTCCGAATTGGAAGCTGCAATGGCCAAACCGAATAGAAACAAAGCTGCTGGACCAGACGACATTGTAATAGAACTGCTGATAGCCCTGCAAGAATTCGGCCTAAAGAAAATTACAGAAATATTAAATGAAATTTATAAACGTGGAGTAATACCAGACGACCTAAGTCGATTTTCATATCACTGCCTAAGAAGCCAGGTGCAAATCAGTGCGAACTCCAACGAATAATCAGTTTAATGAGCCACAAAACTGATCGTCCGAATCCTGATGAATAGAACGACAAGCAGAATCAGGCCACAGATAGGGCAAGAAAAATGCGGGTTTGTTAAATACACCGGGACAAGGAATAACATATTTATGATTAGGAATATCTCCGAAAAGGCAATGTAAATGAAGAACTTGTACAAATGTTTTTTTCGATTATGCGAAGGCGTTTGACAAAATACGCCACAAATAATTGGAGATGCTCAGCAGCTTCGATATATTTGGGAAAGATATAAGAATAATCAAGAATTTCTACCGGCAGCAGACCGCCTGCATACGGACAGGTAACGGATTCAGTAGATATACAAAGATAGAAAGGGGCGTAAGACAAGGACGTGTTTTTCACCGGATCTATTCAACTTGTACAGGGGGCGAGGCTATTCTGAGGACCTTAGATGTTATGCCAAGATTTGTAATCGGAGGCCAAAATTTGAACACAATAAGGTACGCAGATGATACAGTGCTGATAGCATACACGGAAAAGAAAACTAGAACACCTCCTACAGAAGGTAGCTGGAGAGAGTGACAATAAAGGTTTACAAATAAACTGCAAGAAAACCGAATGCGTAAATGCAAAAAGGGCAGCCCAAAATGCTAAATACAGCTGGGGAATTCTAAAACATTTAACTACTTGGGAAGTGTTCTAACGAAAGACAAGTTCGACAAAGAGAACCGAAGGGCGAAGGTGAAGGGCGCATTCAAGAAGCTGAGTAGTGTATTAAGAGACAGGGGATTTTGCTTGAAACAAAGAAGAGATTACTGGATTGCTATATGTGAGTTCTTCAATATGGCAGTGAATGCTGGACAATACCATCAAAGATGGAGGTAAAGCTTGAAGCAACTGAAATGTGGATCTACAGAAGGATGATGCAGATATCATAGATCGAGCACGTGAGCAATGATGATGTTTTGGAAAGGATGAAAACGAGAAGGAAATACTGAGAATCAGGAAAAGACAACTAAAGTTCCTTGGATATGCAATAAGGAAGGAGGGCTTAGAGAATCTGATACTAACAGGCCAGATAGAGGGAAAGTATGACAGGAAAACAGCATGTAATATACATGATGGACCTGAGTAGGTGGATGGCAGAACGGCCCTAAGACTGCAGTACAACAGACTCTATAATGAGCAGAACATGTAGGAAATGTATACAGAGAGCTTAAAAACGATATACGAAATACAAATTCAAATGGAAGTTCACAATGAGACGAACTAAGAGCGGCTCTAAAGACATTTTTCCAAAGGAAAAAAGCACACCGGAAGAAAAACGAGTGGATCACTGTTGACTTGATGCAAAATAGACAGGAAACGACACCAAAATATGGCAGGGAATACAAAAGACTGCACAAGGAAATACGGAGCGTGGTGTAACAGGAGAAAGCGTGATTAAAGCCACCAGGGATAGGGAGACGTCGAAGGGTCATGAAAAGACTAGGGGTATAGAAGAAACACAATAACTAACCCAGTCGCAATTTCTTCTTGCACAAAACAATTCATTAAGCACTCATTGTGAATTTAAGTTCAGAAATTATAAAATTAACATTTCCTCTAAAATGAAACATCTTTTTTCTCCACTTATATTTTCAGAGCTGCAGATGATGTCACTGAACCATTTACGGTGGGTATGATGATTTTTCATTAAACAATAATTTCGCCTAATCACTATCATGCTTGGTAATGCTGTGTTTTAAATGAGTTTAATCATTAGTTTACACTCACTGCTGTTTTGTAACACCGATGAATAAAAGTAGTATTTATTGCTGTATCAGTCGGTTAAGTGCCATACGTTATACAAGCTTGGGCGATCATGTCTCGAAAGAAGCATAACTGACTGAGCAGATGATTTTCCCGCAGCTAGTCGGGATTACTTTCTGCGGTAGACAGGTTGCCAAACCAAGGCTATAAAACCCAATCTGTCCTGTTATTTAACCCATAGCTAGAGGGAGAAGAGACAGATTATATTATTGAATTAATGAGTAGTAATTAGTGGGGGATCAGTTCATTACAATATAAAACAGATCCCGCACTTTAGGTCTAACGGAAGTTGCATTTTTATTTGTTTCCGATTATATTATTTTGCTTTTTTTTTTCAATTGGAGTAGATAGACTGAACTATCTCCCGGTCCACTATTGCCGATATATATATATATATATATATATATACATAGATTGTTTTTTTGTAGAGAATTTAGTTTAGTTTTCTCTACAAAAACCAATGTAGTGTACCAATTTACATGCCAATTCAGAAATTGCATCTCTGATACTAATCAAAAACCTAGTACATATATTGGTTTTACTACAACCACGCTCTCCCGTAGACTTACATATCATCTTTCTAATCAGAGTACTATTAAACAACATTTCTCTGAAAAAACATAAACATGTAGGTAATATCAGACAAATTTTGGTCAACAATACGGTGATCCTTACTCATACACACAGTAAGAGGAACCTGCAGATATTGGAGGCCATGTACATCAAATCAAAACAACCAAAACTCAATAAAATCAACTTTAAAACAAGAAATAACATATTACATTGCATTTGACTACATGGTTTTGTTGTCATTTTGCGCTATCCCGCGGTGTGACGTCATAAAACCGCATCGCAAACTTAAGAACTGCGTTTATTATTTTTGGTAACTATTGCCGTTGCCAAGCGGAGTTTTGTCAACACAAAATAAAATCGTCGGTGATAGTGGATTTTATAATATTTCAGTTTAAACAACCTCTCTGAAGATGGCTCATGTGAGCCGAAAGCTTAGAAGAAAACCAATAAATAATTATCCAAATGTTGGAGAATTTTTGTCTTTATTTTCAACTGAAATACGAACAAAATACGACGTTTAGAACGGCTCATGATTAAACATAAGACATTCATTGTCTCTTCTATTTAATAGCATATGTTTAGAAAATATCTATCTATATATCTGTACCTATATATATATATATATATATATATATATATATATTGTTTCAGCGATTTTGATTCAATTCTACTCTAATTCTTTGTTTATATGTCTTTTCTGTCTTTCCTGCTTGGCTTGGCTTGGCTTTTCTGGCTTGGCTTGTCCTTCCTGCTTTGGCTTGGTTTTTCTAGCCTGGCTTGGCTTGGTTTTTCTAGCCTGGCTTGGCTTGGCTTTTCTAGCCTCTTTGGCTTTGGCTTTTCTTTTTAGCCTGCCTTTGGCTTGGTTTTTCTTAGGCCTTGGCTTTTGGCTTGGCTTTTCTGGGGCTTTTCTGGCTTGGCTTGGCTTGGCTTTTCTGGCTTGGCTTTTCTAGCCTGGCTTTTCTGGCCTGGCTTGGCTTTTCTAGCCTGGCTTGGCTTTTCTGGCTTGGCTTTTCTGGCTTGGCTTGGCTTGGCTTGGTTTTGTCTGTCTTTGTCTATGCCATTCTTTTCATATTTTTTAAGTTTCCGACATGTTTATTTGAGGGAAACTACTGGCAGTTATTTTTCTTTTAATTCTATTCAAACCAAACGTTCTTTGTTCAAATATTTATCCGTGCCTCTGAAATCAATATTCCTAGCTTAGAATTTCTTATATAATAAAGTTTTTACAAACACCTTCTTGGATAATTTCTAAATAAAGAACTACAATATATTTCTAACGGCGGGTTTTTTAATACAAATCAGATTTTCATTAATGTTCATAGTATAAATTGAACCAATTTGTAACATCATTAAAATGGTTCGGAATGTTAAATTTGCAACAATGATTCCGATTACAAGGAATTTGAGGATTGCTAGAATATGTCGTCCATACATAATTGTCATAAACTTTTTTTTTGTTTCTTAGGAAAAGGAAAAACTATCGACAGATGATCCACTAAAACTGATATTTGACTTATACTGCGACGAGAAGGAAAGAAATGTCGACGCTATTGCGTTGAGATTTATCATACAAGACATTTGGAATAAAGGTTTGTGTTCGATTTGCTTACCAACATTTAACAAATTTATTTTAGCCAGTCTTCTCTCATACACACAAACACACACACCTCTTTATAAGTTCGTTATTTTCCATGAGAACCAGTTGGTTGAGAAATACCTTAAATCTCCAACATACCTACGTTATATTTAGTTTTCAAACTTTAATTCTAACGACAGTGCTACGTTGTTTCATTTTCAGCTCAACTCCCTTCATTACAATTTCCAATAGAAGTGGAGAATAATTAGACTTTGCCTTTCTTTGACGTCTGTGTGGAGTCGTAGGAATGGTGTGTTTATAACATCTGCCTATCGCTAACCTACGTTCACTGGTTTGTACAAAATTCGTTTTCTGGACAAAATAAAAGCGCCGGACCTCTTGACTTTCTCGCCTTAGTCTATATTTATGGCTGACACCATCCAATCACGTCGTCGCCTTAGTCTATATTTATGGCTGACACCATCCAATCACGTCGTCGCCTTAGTCTATATTTATGGCTGACACCATCCAATCACGTCGTCGCCTTAGTCTATATTTATGGCTGACACCATCCAATCACGTCGTCGCCTTAGTCTATATTTATGGCTGACACCATCCAATCACGTCGTCGCCTTAGTCTATATTTATGGCTGACACCATCCAATCACGTCGTCGCCTTAGTCTATATTTATGGCTGACACCATCCAATCACGTCGTCGCCTTAGTCTATATTTATGGCTGACACCATCCAATCACATTCCAGTGAGGGGGAACCAAGGTGTACACATATTTATTACCTATTCCTTACATCAGAATAATAGTCTATTCTTTCTTTCTATTTTTCTAAAACGTTTCCATTTACCAGTTTCATTTTTCATTTTCTTTATAGAGTTTGGGACAAACATTCAATTAACACTGGAATCAAGCCGGTGTATAATGAGACTTGTTTCTGTATCCTTCGCTAAAATTAAATATCATGGAAAGTTTCTTTTTTACAGGCACAAACAGCAACATTTATAAGGAAAATAAATGAGAAAAATTAAATTTAAAGTTGTAAAATATTACAATAAAATTTAAAATATGTGAATATTCATTGTATCGAACTGGGATGTTAATGAAATATGAGATAAATAGAGGGAAACACTTTCAAGTAAAGAATTAGAGAAAATAATATTCACTCACTTATAAACGGCCAAAGAGATTTATGGAAATGTCTTTCTTAAAGACTATATGTTAGTTAGCGCCATGTGATTGTCCTAAAACTGGCTACGTTCATTTACTCTTGAATTAACGAATCAATGAAAGAAAATACAATATCTCAACATAAAATCTTTCAATGAGAATCTTCACCTTTCAATGAAGAGTTTACGTAAACATTCAACTCCTAAGATTAGGAACTTTTTCTTACGCACTCCTCCCTCCCCGTGCCTGATATGTAGTTGAAAATGTAGAAAGAACAAACTATAAACTTTGTGCTATTTTATACTACTCAAATATTCCCCAATAAAAAGACATCTAATACGATTTTTTAAGAGCAGACAGTTGAACTTTGATATATTAATCTGAAGAAAGTAATGGTATTTAATGTATCAACATAACCGACTACGGAACAAAAATAATAGTCGTTTAAACCCAATTTCAAACCACATATGATGTCCTGACTCGGTCATATATTAGTATAACATAGGAAATTTCATTGCATCTTACATTCCTTTGCCAGCAACTAGTCTTGGGAAAATTATTAATCCGTCGCTTCTTATGGGTTAAATAAGACAGATTGGATTCAATAGGCTTGGTTGGCAATCAGTCTACAGGAATTTAACCCTCCTGCGGGTAAATCTTCTGCTCAGTCAGCCATGTCTCTTTCGAAACATGATCGCCCAAGCGTTTATCACGTATGACAATTAACTGACTTATGTGTGCCACTTGCAAAACATTTCAATACGAATAACAGTAAAACAAATGACAGTCGGTTATTTTTTCCCCAGTGGTACTGAGCGAAAAGATTAGAAAATAATTTAGAGGGCATTAGGTTTCTTTTCTATACATTGAAAAAGATATTCGTTACATTTTTACAATTGTGTACAATACACATAAGTTACTAGAGGGTTAGAGAGTAAGTGACAGCACCCCAAGTGAGATCTTAAAGCAATCAAATCGTAAAGGGGCACCGAAAATGGAAGAAATGGAAAGACCTTCATCAAATAAAAAGAACAAGTTTAGAATTTTTCGAAGCTTATTCATCTTTTACTCATATCTTGTTAATCAAAGACACAAACCATGCTAATTATACAGCTACGTTAATAAGTCTACCCCTTACCCTAAAGAAACAAGATTATTTACATTGCACACCAAATATCTGTTTAAAAATGTTCTTTCGTGCTAATACGCGTGACGCTTTTTCAAAGAACACATGGTAAGTAATCGCAGTTACAATATATAATACTCCTTAACTACAAAGCCAGAACACGTCGGATTTATCGAGATTGAAGCAGTGAGAACAGCTTTACAATACTTACTATCTTGGCTGGTACGTACTTTTTAACCTTCATTTTTCTTCTTTTTCTTGGTACTACTAATATTGTCTTTACAATTGAATTTTCAGGTCACCATCTTTAATAAAGTCAGCACCTTTTCTCAAATCTGTCTAACCATGTCAAGATTAGTAATTTTTGCTTCACTTCACCGTCTCCAGTCTTTCTCGACTTACGGCCATATCACGTTGAATACACCGGTTCTCGGTCGATTCACCGAAGTTAAGCAACGTTGAGCCTGGTCAGTACTTAGATGGGTGACCGCTTGGGAATGCCAGGTGCTGTAAGCGTTTAGTGACGGATGTGCGTGCTTACGGCCATATCACGTTGAATACACCGGTTCTCGCTCGATCACCGAAGTTAAGCAACGTTGAGCCTGGTCAGTACTTAAATGGGTGACAGCTTGGAAATACCAGGTGCTGTAAACGTTTAGTGACGGATGTGCGTTTTGGTGCAGTGGATATCGACTCGAAAGGAGAAATCGGTGAGCCGAGTTCGAATTCCAGTTGAATACCCTGCATTCACTTAAGCACTGGTACCATTGGGAAAGGTATTAATCCGTCTCTTCCCTTCAGTTATGGGTTAAATAACAAGGGTAGAACTTCGGGGATCCTGCCCTTTAAAAAAATCCCAATGAATCTTGAAACAAACAAAAACAAATAAACTAAATAAAGCAAATATAAAAACGATTTCCAGCGTTAAATGACCTAATGAAGGTTGATATGCTGGTTAAATAAACCAACCAGTCTTTCTCAGATTCACGGATATTTTTCTTTACTGTTTATTTATTTTTCAAATATGTTTAACATTGTTACTATAATTCCGCCGATAGGCATCTGTACGGGGTTTGATAGTAAGCAAGCTTGCCTCACTAGATCATTTACAACTGAGTGAGTGAGTTTTGTTTAACAACATATTAATCTTTGTAGGTTATGTAATGCCAAAAGTTTGTTTTTCTTAATGTTCAGTTATAGTGAGAAGGTTGATTTCGTCAGGTTTAGATGAAAAAGTTGATTTAAATTATTTATTTTTTTTATTTTAGAAAACTGAAGATGTCTTCTAGATTAGTGTTTAAAAATGTATTGCTGGTAATGTTTTTCCTTTAAAAATGTATTATGGTAATAATTTTTCTTTCAAAAATGTATATTTTCCTATAAAAGTCTATTTTTATACTTTCTTAGTGTTTTGACCCCAGTTTCGGGGTTAACTATTTGCCCGTAGCTGGGAACCTAAAGATGCTACCATTTTGGGTCAGGGTGGACCATCGAACAACAGCAATTAAGAGTTGATTCCATGCTCCTCAAAATTTTCCAATCAGAGGCCTTGCTGCCGGATGCAGTTTACCGTCATGCCCAGGACCATTTACAACTAACTAGTGAGTTAGATTCCTCACTAGGTGCTTTTACATTAGGTCTTGTTAAGCAAGTAAGTTAAACGAAGTAAAAATTGTCCATTACTCTGCTGGTTTTCGGCACGATTTTTAGGTTTGCTCAAACGTACAGCCTTCGAATTTTTACTTACGGAGAATATTAGGTTGTCACACCTGAAATGAAGCTTTTGGTAGTTGTCTGTTGATTCGGTCGTCTAACGACGTAACCTCTTTTGTATATGAAAATAATTTTGACTTATTTCTGACGCGTTTTTATTCCAGAATCTTTGCTTCAATGTATTTTTACACAGAAGCCCAATGAAAATGATTACAATGAAATAATGTCGTGTAATCTTACTCTGAGTAGAAACTAGGGAAAAAATCTTAACCTATTCCTGGCTTTTTTTTCTAGATAAGTTCTGTTTCAATATATTGTTACTAATAAACGCAGTGAAAACGATTTTAATGAAACAATGGTGAGTAATCTTACTAAATGAGTATAAATTGGGGAAAGTATCACTTTTGCATGGAATCATTACATGCGATGAGTAATGGATACTCCTTGACAACAGTAACAGGGTTAGATGCAAGGGAATCACCAAAACAATACCCAAAACCTCCACTGCACCCTAAAAATTAATGGTTATTGTATTGTGGTTTTTAAAAGAGGTTATTCATTATTCGATCATGTGCAAAAGTAAATGCAACAGACTATCCCAGAATTTGAACTCCGTTCCCCAATTTTCAAAAACTATACGAACACTGCTCAAATATTCGCATGATATTGAACTGTATGAGCACATATTAAAATCTAAATTTTTATCTAGTTTTTCAGGACTGTCTGACATGCACGACACGTAACGATCTTTTAAAAAAAAAAAAACTTAATATAATGCTTTATTTATGGATTGTTTTTTTGGGGGGGTGTTTTTTTGGGGGGGGGGTTGTTTTCTAGGGGTTTTGTTTTCTACGGGTTTTGTTTTGTTTTCTGGGGGTGTTTTTTGTTTCTGTTTTTTGGGGGGGTTTTTTGTCTTGTTTTTTGGGGGGGTGTCTTGTTTTTTTTGTGGGGGTGTCTTGTTTTTTAGGGGGGTTGTCTTTTTTTTTTAGGGGGGAGTTGTCTTTTTTTTTTTTTTTCATAATTTATTGATGTTATCGAACACCAGAAAGGATTTTTAGCTTGCTAGAATTTTTAGGGAATGCTATGTTAGTATTAGAAATAGCTTGAATGAGAAAAGCATTGGATTCATGCCTTTCCAAAAAGTGTGCGCGCGGAAGTGAATAAAATGAACCCAACAGAAAACCGGTTCTATGATTAACAATTCGGAGTCCCAATCCGTTACACCAAAAACACATTTTTCATGTAGCTAAAGTATAATTATAAACAATAATTTGGAAAATGAATCCTTCACTGAAACATTACATTATACCAGCACATCAGTTTACACTATCCGGTACTCACAAACGGTCACCCTTGTAGGAAACTGACCAGATTCGACGTTGCTTAACTACGGTGATCTTACAGCAACTGGTGTTTCAATTCAATATAGCCAAAATCTCTGAATAGATGAGCTCTACAAACTTGATAGAAGTTTTTCTGTTCAGAATCTAATATTTTATTTCAAATACATAATGTTTGGGTAACATGTCAACTTAATTTTTTTTTAAATTCTTCTTCATCTCTAATAACATTTGTTGTTGCGTTTTTTTTTCTTTTGTTTTTTTCAGAAACTCTTCTTCCTTTTTGATAAAAACCGGTCAATGTACCTTGAGACTTCAGAACTTGAAAAACTCTTAACAACAATGGGTAAGTAAATACTGTTCAAAATAAAATGCCGTGTTACCAATTCTCTGCTGCTAGTGTCAATAATTATAGATACCTGCTTAGGCAAATGTGTTTGCTTTGTATTAAGAAAAAAATGAGTCCTGAAAAGGGTAAGAAGCTGAAAAGCTAGACTAGCAGACCATGAATATTAAGTTGGGATCTCTTTCATTAGACACTTATACTTATTGTACGCCTATTTGCAACAACAAAGTATTTTTATACATTTATGGGAGCAGACATATTAATTATAGTCACTTATGTTCCGTCGAAGTACTGAAAGTGACAAGGAGTTATTTTTGTCATCCTTTGACAAAAACAATAAGAAGCTTAGCAGTATAGCCCGACGTTGCTCGGGTGTAATGAAAGCTTTAAAACTAATCCATGGTCCTGGAGCTCAGGCTCTTTGGACGTTGGCACGAAAAACTAAAAAGCAATAGTTGTTTCCAGTTAAAACCAAACCGTAGACTGAAAGAAAAATGAATGGATGTAAGTCAAATTTTGATTTCCTGGTATCGATATCAAATAAGTTTGTTTCGTCGTAAACTGAATTTTGAAGGCTAAATAAGTCCTCTGAGTAAATTGTATCATGGCTGAGACTAAGAACTACAATTATACCTACTAAGAGCCAAACCCGAAGCAAAAAATAAAATAAGAGCTGAAAAAAATACATACATGCAGATAAACAGACACACACAAACATATATATATATATACTATAGTCATCTGCAGACAGATTTGTTTCGCTGTATCACAGCTCATCATTACGATTTAGACTCCGATCGCTTCCTAACCCAGGATTGAAACCCGACTGCATCGGCGTCAGTTGGCGATTCTACCTCTGGGCCACGAGCGTCCGGCAGAAGAAGGCAGACCTTTTAGCGTATATCATTACACACGCCCAATAGCTAGCGTGCTCTAATTCATTATTGAATGAGCGATGAGATATATATATATATATATATATATATATATATATATATATATATATATATATATATATATATATATATATATTATCGATTTAGCATCGCTGACAATAAAAGTATTACCGGTACTAAATTACATATCATACTCAGGTGGTAAACAAATTAAAAATTCTGTTTGTAGCTGACGTTTTACGTTTTGAAATGACGCAATTTAATTTTAGTTTAAAACTAGTTCTATAGCCCGACGTTGCTCGGGTGTAATGAATGCTTTAAACCTAATCCATATTCCTGGAGCTCAAACTCAGCCTAAAGAATATTTGTGTGAAGTTTGGTGAGAATCGGATAAAAATCGTGAATTTGTATAAAGGATATACAGACAGATAAACAGACAGACACACAAACATCTTGCCTTTTATATATATATATATATATATATATATATATATATATATATATATTATCAATTTTCTGTACTATTATAAGAACTGCAATCTTGAAACATCTGAATATCGTTTCTTATGTCTTTGTTGGAAAGGATGCAAACGAGAAGAAAACTCATACTAAATATCAAGAAGAGACAAATGAGATTCCTGGGACACGTAATAACGAAGGAGAACTTAATACTCACAGGTCGGATAAATGGAAGAAGAGACAGGGGAAAGCAGAGTGAGACGTACTTGCTTGGTTTGGGCAAATAAATAACGGAGCGAGGCTTAGAAGAGATACCAAAAGAAAAAAATATTGAAAATGACAAGAGACAGAGAGCTAAGTGGAAGTTCATGATCACTTACGTCCTGAAAGGACACGGTACAGGAAGAAGATAGTGAACCCGAGATACCAGTTCAGGACCGATAACATTGGCGGTTATTCTTTGGATTTTGTCAGAAAACTCTAGACACCTTGTAGGAGCATCGTCCAAGATGCGCAGCGATATTTTAGTTACGACTAGCAGTAGAGCCCGGCGTTACTCGGGTGTAATGAGAGCTTAAAACTAATCCATGTTCCTGGACTCTTTGGACGTTGGCACGAAAGACTAAAAAGCAATAGTTGTTTCTAGTCAAAACGAAACCGTAGACTGAAAGGAAAATGAATGAATGTAAGTCAAATTTTGATTTCCTGGTATCGATATCAAATAAGTTTTTTCGTCGTAAACTGAATTTTGAAGGCTAAATAAGTCCTGACTAAATTGTGTCATGGCTGAGGCAAAGAACTACAATTATACCTAAACCCGAAGCAAAAACTAAAATAAAAGGGCTTAAAAAATTCCAGATATACAGGCAGATAAACAGACACACACAAACATCTTGCCTTTTATATAAAGATGATAGATTTTCTGCACTATTGTAAGAACTGCAGCCTTGAATCTTTTGTATATCATTTTTGTCTTTGAGTGTATCAAATTTGATTATAATCGGACCACTTCTTCTGCAACCCGATTTTTCGATTTTCGATATTTATGTGGGGTACCTTGACACAAAACCTAGCTAAGAACACTCGCAGGCGCTTATAGTATAACTGTGTAAATTTTCAAGAAAATTGGTTCAGCCGTTTCGGAGTCTATAGGTAACGGACACACACACACACACACACAAAGTTCCATTTATGAATAAGTTTAGATTACATCTTTTTAGAAAGATTTACATCAAAACTTCAGAATCTCACTTCTCTGGCATTTCTTTCATAAATCACGTATCGTGATAAATATGTAATTACTTCATGACAAATCTCCTATCATGAAATAACGTGTCGTTTCAGCCTCACAAGATAGATCAATTATTTGTTTGACTGAGAAAGACAGAGACTGTAATTGATAGCCGAAACATCTGTGATATTCTTTTGTGTTGTCTCTTCAAGACGTGAACGGTCATAGCTCTTCACAGCTTCCAATCCTTTATAATAATTAATAATGTTACTCATTTTGCCAAATTTTTTTGCCATTTGTTACATTTTCTATTCACATAACATCGATATGGCTACTTATTTACGCTTTTCTTTTGTCCTCGTTATGGCTTCTGAGTGTCAAATTCTCCAAGTCCTCTTTCTTTATGTGTTATAGAACTTCCAGTTATTTTGTTTAGTTTCTGAATATAAATCACCTTAGTGATACCATTTTCTTTAAGAGTTCTTCGTTACTTGCGTACCCCGTCATAGAATTTTTATCTTTCTGCTGTTTCCAGTTTTTGTGAGTCCAGGGAATTTCAGCTGTCTCTATACGATTATGAGTGTAATTTTTCTTTTTGTGATATTTTTTAAGATGCTTAATCTGTGGAATTTTCAGCATGCTTCTACAGAATTTTCTTTGGTCTCCGGTTGTATGATTCCAACTAATTTCAGCTGCCCCATTATAATTATGTGTATAAGTGTTCTTTTGTGACAATTTTATTTTAAAGTATCATCGTTATTTAATCGGTGGAAGTCTCATCGTTCTTATGTCATCGTTCTTATGTAAAACAACTTTTCTGTCACCTCCAATTTTCTCCTAATTGTGGGGAGACTTTCCTGTATTCCCTGACTTATGTGGGGAGACGTTCCTGTATTCCCTGGCTTGGGTGGGGAGACGTTCCTGTATTCCCTGGCTTGGGTGGGGAGACGTTCCTGTATTCCCTGGCTTGGGTGGGGAGACGTTCCTGTATTCCCTGGCTTGGGTGGGGAGACGTTCCTGTATTCCCTGACTTATGTGGGGAGACTTTCCTGTATTCCCTGACTTATGTGGGGAGACTTTCCTGTATTCCCTGACTTTATGTGGGGAGACTTTCCTGTATTCCCTGACTTATGTGGGGAGACTTTCCTGTATTCCCTGACTTATGTGGGGAGACTTTCCTGTATTCCCTGACTTTCCTGTTACCCTGATTGGGGTAGACGTTCCTGTATTCCCTGGCTTGGGTGGGGAGACGTTCCTGTATTCCCTGGCTTGGGTGGGGAGACTTTCCTGTATTCCCTGACTTGGGTGGGGAGACTTTCCTGTATTCCCTGACTCATAAAAGTATGAATATAATTTAGCAATTCCTCACTCTATTTCTAAAAACATTTTCTGTTTTCTAATACTTTTTTTAGCTTTTCAGATGCATTATTCGCTAATACATTAAACGGTTAGATTTCGGAATTGTATTTTTAATCCTCTATGTAAAAAACGGGAAATTATGCGACTTAAAGTTAATGGTTCGCCTTTCTTCTAAACCTAAGATTCTTTAAAAATCTGTGTTGACATTTTCGAGATCAATCTGAGTTTTATGAAGACATTCAGCGTGGGCAAGAAAAAAGGACATCTGTGTAACGTACTAATCTGATTGATTCTTTGTACTCCATTCAGAACACACGGTACCTTGAAACCGGGTTATCTCGTTCTATGTTATGGGTTTGATAGACCCGGTTTACTCTAGCTGCCACCCATAAAAGAAGATATAAAATTCATATCCGCAATTCTTCTATCCCAGATATCTCTTCATTTTGTTCTTCTTTGCCCTGTCCCTTCGAAACGTTGGCAATTTAGCCTCTCCACAATGTTCTCCTCTTTTAATACATTTTCACTTTT
Organism: Ascarosepion bandense; assembly: GCA_037127315.1. Classification (NCBI taxonomy): domain Eukaryota; kingdom Metazoa; phylum Mollusca; class Cephalopoda; order Sepiida; family Sepiidae; genus Ascarosepion; species Ascarosepion bandense. The sequence goes on along the minus strand of JBBBDQ010001247.1, from coordinate 1,208,568 downwards.
ACTTACTCTCTTAAAATTTACTCTTCATTCCATTTTTCTCAAACTCATAAGGTAGATTATGCGTTGTTTTCCTTTGTTCTACGCGTCGTCTTTAGTCTGTTCTGTGACTCAAATATTATCTAAACTTTATAAATGGAACTTTGTGTGTCCGTTACCTATAAACTCCGAAATTGCAGAACCGATTTTCTTGAAAATTTACACAGTTGTACTAGAATCGTCTGCAAGTGTTCTTAATAGGTTTTGCGTCGAGGTACCCCCGATAAATATCGAACATCGATAATTGAAAAAATCGGGTTATAGAAGGAGTGGTCCGATTTTAATCAAATTTGATACAATCACAGACAGACATAAACGATATTCAGAAATTTCAAGCTTGCAGTTCTTACAAAAGTGCAGGAAATCGATTATATATATATTGTAACTAAGTTGTTGAACTCGTAGGTTTATTTACATTTTTGTTCATGCATTTACTTTTATAAAGAGTGCTCGATACAAATGCACAGCGTTGTACTGTAATGGTTTTTACAATGCTTTTAAATTCATAGTATCACTACACAAAAGATTTATCATGTTTCGAAGCCAGCCCATTATGTTTTGGCTTCATCCTCAGGTGATTCTTTTTAGAAATGAGTTATCTAGTTGAAAAGACCGTTTATTTGTGTTGGATTTGTTATTTGGGGGTGTTAGAGGGGTTGGTCTTTATTTTGAGTTCCGTTGACCTTTTTACTGGTCTTAGGTTAGGTGCAAGTACCAGCGCTGCTTAAATGTATTCTTAGTTGATCCGATATACACTTTATTTATAGTTGGATTTTCTATGGATGTTATGTTGCATTGATAGATTATTGAGGTTGTTTTGCATTTATTTTGTAGTGGGCAGTTGCTAGGGTTTCTACAATTACACATGTTTTCGTTGTTGGGTTTGGTTCTGTTTTGGTTGCCGGTTTTATTTTGGTTTACGTGTTGATTTAGGATATATTTGTTATGGTTAGTTATGATTTTTTCTAGGTTGTTTGTGCAGCTGTAGCTAAGTGTGAGTGTATTTTTGTTGAAGATTTTACTGAGGGGGTTATTTGTTGGGAAATGTTTTTTTAATTAAGTTCAGGAACTTCTGTCCTAGTTTGGTGTTGATCATTTGGTTGAAAGGAGGTGTGTACCAAATGATTTTTCTGTTTCTACTTTTCTTGTTGGGGCTGTTGTTTGTTATGTATTGGATGTCTTTGTTTCTGTAGCCGCTTTCTTTTAATGACTTGTTGTAGAGAGCTTTGTGTTTGTTGAATATTTCTTTGTTGGACGAGTTTTGGCTGATTCTATGTTCTATGGAAGAGGGTATATGTTTGATAATGCTATGGGGGTGGTTTGACTTTGGGTGGATGTATAGTGGGTATTCATTGGGTTTTATGTATGGTTTGTAATTGTTGTTGACTACATCTAGTGTAATATCAAGGAAGTTTGCTACTTTTAAATTTGTGTTGACTATAACTTTTAGGTTTAAAACTTTGAATTCTCTATGTATTAGTTTTCTGATTTTGTCTGTTTTAAAGTGTGTGGAGTTTTTTTACTATCAATAGTCCGTCGTCTCTATATAGCTCTATGTCCTGTGTGTTAATGTCTTGGTGAGCGGTGAGATTGTACAAAGTAAATAACCCGATGAGATCCGAGGACTCTGCAGAGTCCAGCGCACCCATTGTGATGTCGAATTGGTTTACAGCGTTGTTTTTTATCCATTGCGCTTGGTTGTGGATAAGCTTTTCAACTAGATCACTCTCATTTCTAAAAAAATCACCTGAGGTTGAAGCCAAAACATAATGGGCTGGCTTCGAAATATGAGAATTTTTTGTGTAGTGATACTATGAATTTAAAAACATTGTAACAACCATTGCAATATATATATATATATATATATATATATATAAACGGCAAGATATTTGTGTGTGTGTCTGTTTATCTGCCTGTATGTCTGTATTTTTTTTTTTTTTTTTTTTTTTTTTTAGCCCTTTTTATTTTAATTTTTGCTTCGAGTTTGGTTCTAAGTCGGTATAATTGTAGTTCTTACTCTCAGCCATGATGACATTTACACAGAGGACTTATTTAGCCTTCAGAATTTCAGTTTACCACGAAAACAAACTTATTTGATATCGATACCAGGAAATCAAAATTTGACTTACATTCATTCATTTTTTCTTTCAGTCTACAGTTTCGCTTTAACTGGAAACAACTATTGCTTTTTAGTCTTTCGTGCCACCGTTCAAAGAGTCTGAGCTCCAGGAGTGGTAGCGCCTGTTGGGGTCTCAGCTATGGGAAAATAGTTAACCCTCAAACTATGGTCAAATAGGAAAATGTAATTTTTTGAAGGAAATAATTATTACTATAACACATTGTTGAAGAAAAAAATTGCCATAATGCATTTTTAAATACAAACCTAGAAGACATCTTCATTTTTCTAAAATACATTTTTCCTCAAAATCCAACTAAATCAACCTTCTCACTATAACCAAGCATTAAAAAAACATACTTTTTGGCATTAAATAAGCCACAGAGGTTGATATGCCATTAAACAAAACTGACTCACTCACTCTAGATTCAATTTCTCATTTTGTGTCCCAGAGATTTCAATTCTCCCCTTCTGATATACGGTCTAAATATTCTTTTTTTTTTTTTTTTGTTATTGTCTCTCGAACTTCGTTGTTGCTTAGATGTTTAATCCATGGCACTCTCAGCATCCTTCCGTAGAACCACATTTCTTTTACTTCAGGTCTTTTCTTCATCTGTGAGGAGATTGCTCAGCATTTACTGCCATAGAAAAGCCTGATATGCATCACATTTCCGTAGTCTTTCTAACAATATAATTGTTTTTAATACTCTATTCAATTTTGGAAACATCATTTGCTCTCCTAATGCGCCTTCTGATGTCCGTGTCGCACTTTCTCCTTTGTTTATACGCTTCTCAGATATCTAAATTATAGACATTAAGATTACCGAGAAACATATTATAAACCAATGAAATGCATATTCATCGCATAGGTTGATGACCATGATATCCAATGACCAAAATAATTCCTTCAACACCTTTAGATTCTACTACTGTGTCAATTGTTTTCCGACTACATAAATTTAATGGTGCTAATTGATGGGCATATAAGTCAGACATTTTACCCTTGCAATAGTTAAATATAACACCAAGTTTTTCTCAAACATTCCGCCTGAATTTACATACTTCTCTAAAAGATACAATCTCAAGAAATTGCTGTTTTATTAGTTAGACCCGGGATTTATTGGGCGATGTGTTAGCTATAATCTCCAAAGATTTAAATACAACATTGTCATCTATCTATTTGAATTCCGTTCATCTTTTATCCTTTCCTCAATGCATCTGTACCTAATCATTTCTTTTAATGTAATCCCCTGTGTACTGGTGGCGTTCCCGCTTGCTTACAAGGAAACGATTAAAAAATACCAATGAAGACATAAAATACAGCAGCTAGAACCTAACAAATGCTGTTCCAAGGCAAAATGCTTCTTTTTTCTATGTGCCATAAACGATCATGGCCTTCCACAACTTCCTATCGCTTGTCACTCTTAATACCCATTCTCTTGTTATCCCCCTTTAATTCCCGTTCCTCTATCCATCCGCTAAAGTCTATCAAGTATGTCATGCGTTGCTATCTCTGGTCTCTCTTACCCCACTATCTGTCCCGTGAGCATCAGGCTCTCCAAGCCCTCCCTCCCTCATTACATGTTCCCAAAAACTGCCTTTTCCTTATGAAAAGTATCGCTTTCTGTCTTGAGTCCATCCTCTCCAAAGCCTTATCGCTGCTCACGTGTTCCGTACCTGGTATCCTCAGAATCCTTCTGCAGAACCACATTTCGGTTGCCTTAATTCTTTCTTTCATCTTTGATGAGATTTTCCAGCATTCTCTGCCACATCGAAGGACAAACCTCACCTAACAATCCAGTACTCACAGAGTTGAAGAACCTTTTTGACAAAACGACCTTTTGTTTTTGTTACAATTTCATTCGCATTTTACGAGTAGTAAACAAAAATATCTTCACGTATTTACTGTTTATTTCAGGCCTTTCGGTTGGTCGGAAAGTTGCAGAAAGTGCGGCCATTCGTTACGGAGGAAGAGATGGCCGCTTAAATTTGGACGATTTCATTCAGTTTATTTGTCGTTTCTTTGCCCTCGGCAGTAAGTATCATTTTACCATATGACTCTTGACCAATCAAAGAACATCCAGTATCAGAAAGGTGTGTTAATTAAAAAAAATAGCACTCATTTATTAAATTATTAAAGCAAGTCAGTCAGTGAAGTGTCATACGTGATACACGCTTGGGCGATCATGTATCTCGAAAGAGACATGACTGACTGGGCAGAAGATTATCCCGCAGTAGGTTGCCATTGCTTTCTGCGGTAAACTGGTTGCCAACCAAGGCTATAGAACCTAATCTGTTCTGTTATTTAACCCATAACTGGGAGGAATAGCCGGATTAATACCTTTTCCAAGGGTATTTGTGCGTAAACGAATGCAATGAATTCAGCTGGAATTCGAACTCGGCTCCCCGATTTCTCGTTCCGAGCCGATATCCAATGCAACACAACAAAATGCTGAGAACATAAGTAGAACATTTGAGTAACGTAAGATAACCCATTGCTAGAGGAAGAAGAGACGGATTGATACCTTTTCCAAAGGTATTTGCGCATAAGTGAATATTACCGGTTAAATTCGATGCATTCACTTACGCACCAATATTCTTAGGTAAGTTATTAATTGGGCTCTTCTCTTAACAGCTATGGGTTAAATATCAGGACAGATTAACTTCTATAGCCTTGTTTAACAACTAGACTACCGTAGAAAATAATGGCAACAAATCATTTGCCCAATCAGTCATGTCTTTTTCGAGATATGATCGCCCAAGCGTATATCACGTATGGCACTTCATTGATGAAGGCAAAAGGAACTAAAAAAAAAAATTAAATATTAAAAAAACTGCTGATCAAACCCAGAAACTGGCTAATTAAATTTCTGGGTTATACATATTGTGCAGAGAAAGCTTGGGAAAGCATTATTCTCACCAATAATTTGAAATCAGTGATTCATTGATCGCATATCTATTTATCCTTGAACATTTTACATTTTAGTTTTAAATAGCTATATTTGACACTGCCGTAGACATATAGGTAAATATTTTTCTAGAGTGGGTCATTATACTGCCTCCTCAACAGGTGTTTACTCGTGCAACCAGACTGGCAACTGGGTCCCACCCATTCACAGTCAGGTTAGCCAAATGCAGACGACAATTCTACTCCTGCAGCTTTTTTTCTCGCACTTCCCTCCTGTGGAACTCGCTCCCATATTCTTGCTTTCCTGACGGCTACAACCTCCAGAAATTTAAATGCAATGTCAATACTCATCTATTAACCACTGGACTCTAGCTCTCTCCCCACCCCCGTATATCTTTCCCTTTCTCTCCACCTATGTATCTGTCATCGCAGCTGCATTATCAGCTTTCTATTGCTCCTTTCTAACTAGTTTGTACTCCTTACTCTTTTCTAATTAATCTTTTTACAGTTATGTAGACCCCCGCTCATCAGTGGCGTTTCTGCCTTGCTCGGGATGAAATGATTAGAAAAGAAATACTACAACTTATCTTTCGTAGGCATAAATAAGTTTTGTCTTTCAAACATTCGTCTAATTTCTTATTTTGCCGACCTTTTACACATTAAGTTAATTCTTATTCCTCCCTGTTCTTCATTGTGTATTTTGAGTGTCAAATCTACTAATTTCTGGTCAGTTCTTTTATATTGGGATGCTTGTTTTGCTAAAGATTATATAGCTACAACGGATATGTTTAAAATAATTACAGAGCACGTTCTCTCGTGTTATTTTAAATCACCATCGCAACTTTCATCCACTGGGCCATGGTTGAAATATGCAAGTGACTTAACCTGAAGAGTAGCGAGTTCAATACCTAATCACAGCAGAGGTTAACAAACTTTGGAGAGTAGAGTTGATATAAAGAAAAATAATTGAAACTTATCCAGAAAAAGAATGGCAAGTACAACGACAAAAATCTATCCCAAAGGACAAAATAGAAGGTTCGGTTCGAAATTTCAACATGTATCACCTGAAGAATGCCGAACGAAACGTCGTGAATATGACAAAGATGAGGATAACAATCCGAATATATATATATATATATATATATATATATATATATTATTGGAGTAGATAGACTAAACTATCGCCCGGTTCACACTCCATCCACATCTATTGAACAGGTGTAGAGGCTCATTCCTTGTTCCCTGTTTAGGATGTGGTTTCCGGCTTTCTTTTTTCCAATCTTTTCACTCTTATGTAGCCCCCTGCACATCAGTGGCGTTACAGCCTTGCTTGGGGTGTTGTGATTAAAATATATATATATATATATATATATATATATATATATATATATATAATATGGGCGCGTGGTCGAGTTAAAACTTTCGTTTTCTGACTATGATGCCCGGGTCGAATCTCATCACTGTCGATTGGTCAGGAAGGTAACTTCTTGATGCTATCGCTCCGGAAGAGGCAATCCCAACGTGCGGTACATTTGGAAAGTGCCTGAAGATCATACCTTTGGTTGATCCAAGTCATGTGAGTGAAATTTGGTAGACGGGACTACTTGGGAGTCGTCAATGGTTCTGCTAACACAGTCTCAAATCATCGTGACCGAGAGTATGAGCGTCCTGGCCTTGTTCAGACTATTGTTCTCGCTAGAGAACGCGGTCTCCCCAGAAACTGTAACTAAGGTCCGCTCAGTATTGTTGCAGTATAATTACAAATGTGCCTGAGCAAGAGTCTGCAACGTAGAATTGCTAGCTGTCCTGCTAGACAGGCGTCCTTGTAAACGAGAGATATACCATTCATATATATATGGGGAGAGTGAGAGAAAGGTAGGCGAGAAAATTATTTTCTTTTTCTACGGAGTTAAAGCATTAATTCAATTAAGTGCCATACGTGATACACGCTCAGTAGATAAGATTTTGCCGCAGTACGTTTCTATTTCTTTTTACGGTAGACTGGTTGCCAACCAAGACTATAAACACTTAATCTGTCCTGAAACTTAACTCATAGCTGGAGGGAGAAACGATGGATTAATACCTTTCCCAATGGTAATTCAGCGTATATGAATGCAACGAATTCAACTGGAATTCGAAATCAGCTCTCCAATTACTCATTCCGAGCCGGTATCCACTGCACAATAATGCACGTATAAATCATTAATTCAGTCAGTTAAGTGCAATACGTGATAAACGCTTGGGCGATCATGTCTCGAAAGAGACACGACTGACTGGACAGATGATTATCCCGCAGGAGGTTGCCAATGCTTTCTGCGGTAGAATGGTTGCCGACCATGGCTAGAGAACCAAATCTGTCCTGCTATTTAACCCATAACTGGAGGGAAGAGACGAATTAATTACCTTTCCCAAGGGTATTTGCGTGTAAGTGAATGCAATGAATTCAACTGGAATTCGAACTCAGCTCTCCGATTTCTCATTCCAAGCCGATATCCACTGCACCACAACGTACTTCCTAATCATTAATTAGATAAACCAAAAACATTGGTTGTCAAATTAATTCTTAACACAAAATATTAATTTATGCCTAGAATCATGGAAAGGGGAATTATTATTTACATTATTCACATTCTGATTATTGTCCTCCTCTTTCTCATTCTTAACACAAACTTCGGCCCTTGTGCTCTCCTGTCTTCTTAAAGTGGATTTCTGTCTGTAATCTACAGGGAATTCGAAAGTGCACTCTATTAAATATACAGGAATAAACTGTTGTTGTTTCACTGTTCATCTCTCGAGATATCTCGTTTAGTTTTCATTTTTTGTTTTAATCAGTTATTGCTCGCCCGAATATAAACAGCAACGACACAAAACGATTTGATATATTTTTGGGGGTGTAACTTGGGCATAAAAAACGGGTATATTTTGGATTGTATTGGGGTAAAACATTTAGTAGTAATATGACTGACGTACGTGAAGGTGTAATGGGTCACATTGTAAAAACGCTGAACGGACTTTTACATAAAAGATGTTATTTTGCGGATATTTTTCATATCTTTTTTCATTTATTTTGTTTTCACTATGTTTCAGTTGGTCATTCGGTAGTTTTCATCATGTGTAAAAAGTAAATGACAAAAACGTGTCTATTTTCCATAAAACAGGGGTACATCGACGTAATGTGATAGTTAGCAAGCTTGTCTTGCTAGAAAATTTACAATTGATTAGTGAGCCCAATTCTCACTGAGTTCCTCTGAGGCTTGTTCCGCACTTAGAAAATCACCATTTTTCACAGAACAAGATGTCAAACATAAATTTGTAGCTGACATACTGATCAACACACGAGTTAGCAAAAACGTTCCGGTATATAATAGAAATCGTGGTAAAGAATTATTTTAGAAAATGAATTTAAGTACATTCATACTAAAATCATTAATAACAATATTTTTTGTCGGTTTTACTGGGAAATTTGAACTAGACAAATGTTCTGACTTTTAAAATCATATGACGAGGATTTGCATTATAATGCTAAAGAAATATTTTTTAAGAGACCAACGTAGGTGCAAAGATTTGCAGCAATTTTTTTTAAAAGGTTTCTGATTGTTTATTTAGTCGTGTGTTTTAAAAAGATTATTTTTACACACGTCTGTTATATTTACAACTAAACAATTCTGCTACCTATGTTTCCATATTTGATACTACTGTATTTTTGTTTCTTTTGACAGGAACCTACAAAAAGTTTGACTTCGTCAAGCTCGGAATTACACCTGGTGAAGTATGTAAATTTTACAACTTTTTTTTTTTAATAGAAATCGCAACTCTCTACAATGTGTTTTTATCATTTCTGTTTGAATATCTGTAGAGTTATCAATATTTACACTATTTATATTCAGAATATTGACCTCATCTTTGTTTTTGTCACAATGTTTCCGGTCTTATTCATACGTATATCGATCTGGGTACAAGGCTTTCCGAAGTGAACACTTTATTCAATGTATAGGGAAAATTGTTCTCGTTCCTCTGCTCGTGCCTAGATATATCGTTTAGTTCGTATTATTATTATTATTTAGTGCACTTCAGTTATTGTCGGACCGTTTCCAGTGAAGACGTGTTTTCACTATCAGGCCGACGGATTGAACACAAACATTGTCACAATATTCTACCGCCGGAACTAAATACAACAAAGATGAGAACAATAGTCTGAATATAGAGGGCTTTTATATTCAGTGTTGTTTTTAGGAATAAGAAATAGAAAAATGTAGAAACGCATAGAAAGCAAAAGACCCGAATATTTTTACCCTCTCCTCAAAACTTCTCAATTTAACTTTCATTTCTATGAATAAAAATATTTAAAATAGTTTAACTATTTAAATATGCAAACTAGCATAACGTAGATGACGTTTATTATAAGCAATCCTCTCTATCATAATAAAAACCGTTGTATGTATGTATGTACATATTAAATCAATTTTAATAATATATATATATAAATCAATTTTAATAATATATATATATATATATATAAATTCAATTTTAATAATATATATATATATATATATAAATCTAATTTTAATAATATATATATATATATAAATCAATTTTAATAATATATATATAAATCAATTTTAATAATATATATATAAATCAATTTTAATAATATATATATATATATAAATCAATTTTAATATTTATATATATATATATATATAAATCAATTTTAATATTTATATATATATATATATATAAATCAATTTTAATATTTATATATATATATATATAAATCAATTTTAATATTTATATATATATATATATAAATAAATCAATTTTAATATTTATATATATATATATATAAATCAATTTTAATATTTATATATATATATATATATAAATCAATTTTAATATTTTTTTATATATATATAAATCAATTTTAATATTTTTTTATATATAAATCAATTTTAATATTTTTTATATATATATATAAATCAATTTTAATATTTTTTTTATATATAAATCAATTTTAATATTTTTTTTATATATAAATCAATGTTAATATTTTTTTTTATATATAAATCAATTTTAATATTTTTTTTTATATATATATATAAATCAATTTAATTTACATTGCGACACAAATTTTATGTTTCGAAATGTAAAGCTTATATCTCGTCATCAGGCAATGTTCAATTACTTTTGAAAATTAACATTTGAAAGTAGAAAACAATACGTTCGTTTATTAAAGATTTAATATGGGGATGAGACAGAAAATTTAGATCATATGGGTATGTTCAATTTAATGAGAATGAAGATGGGCTTTGAAAATTTAAAATATAGATTAGATGTTTGGGAATATGGGGTATTCATACATGTCTTCGCTTTCAAATGTTTTTATTTAATCATGCCAAATTGTCTAAACATGTTTTCTTTTTTATCGAACAAGAAAATGTTAGATTCAGTATTGGATATAGACACGAATTTATTTAGATTATTCGGACTGTTTTTCTTTAACATATTCACGACGTTTCGGCTGAACTCAGAGAAATGTGGGTCAAGTCACTGTATCTCCTCGACGCTTTTATCTATTAGGACATGTGGTTAATATGGCAATAAAGACGAGGTCAACAGTCCAAACAATTTAAATAATGTAAATGCTACCTCATCTAAAATTTATAGACAAATACGAATTTATTCGTTTCCGATTTTGCCAGTAAATATAATTTGTCAAATAGCTAAAGTTTTCTTCTTCTGTCGAATGAAAGTATTTTAGACACAAAAAGATTTCCTTTCGGTTGATTCAATTAAAAAAATCTTGGGAATCTACGTTTTAAATTCTCCAAAAAAATATTTTTTTCATTTTCCTAAAATGACATTTTTTTTCTAGGAAAAATAGAATTAATGCTATTTAGGCATCGACAGATATTCACGTTAAATCCATTTTTACTAACTTCAGAATTTGTCCTATAAGCTTAAAAAAAAAATGAAGTTTAATTAAAAAAACAACTAGACAAGCAATACAAGCTGAGTTAACATCAAAAACACTTAAAAGATTTATAGAGTATTTTCTAAAAATTCGCCCTGGTAACTTCTGTTCTATTTTTATTAAAATAATTCCTTTGAACACGTAAAACGATTTTCGCATCTGTATTTACCTTGGCGCACCTTGATTCAGTCGATTTACTTTTTATGCGAATGGTCGCTACAGAGAGGAAACCGCGTAGAACTACGTTAGCCCAAGTCCTGATCTGAGAGAGAAACAAACAAACACACACACAGTGAGAATGTAGATGCCAACAGTAAAGTAAGAAGAATTTACACGTTAACAAAATTTAAGAACAAAATGCAGGTTCGAATTATTTGCGTCACACGAACACCCAGACGCTTGCGTGTCACTGTACGAAGTCGCCTTTCTGAAGAGACACCACGACGAGAAAGATTTTTAGAAAATAAAACACAAAAAACGAAATGACATCAATGAAATCTTCAAAATGCCACTCGCAGTCAAACATGACATATTCCCTGCAAAGGTCTTGTTTGAAGTCTTATTTCACTTGGAAGTTTAAATGTTGAAAATATTACTTTTTATGGAAAGTGCCATTGGATTCAGCGAGCTAAGGAAGGGAGTAACACGTCTCCCTAAATCACACGCAAGGCGGCAAGGTTAAAAGTTCGCAGCACGACTAAAAAGGGATTTAAAACATTAAAATAGAAGTTACAGTTAAATAAAAGAATTTCAAATGTAAAAAGTTGACGTCTATCAAACTATATGAACTTTTGAAGCAAATGAAAACAAAAAGAAACGTTATTTCCAATGATATGTTTTATTCGACAAGTCAATATCACCTAAACTTCTTACGTTTATCAATTTCTAGGCATTCGATTTTTTAAAAAATCACATTAAATTATCTGAATTTGCCTGTTTCATTATATTAGATAAAAAATATTTCCTTAATTTTCATGAAACTTTTATGGAGTGAGTAGCAATGACAAACGTAAAATAAACAGCAAAACTGTCCAAAAGAATTTTATAATATTTGCAATAAAACAAAGAAAAAGTGCAATAAAATATCATTTAAAAGAGCAAGCAAACGATCCAAGGCAAATTAAAAGTAATAAGGTAAAACGTTTACAAACTAAGAATTGGTGTCAGCACACAAAATCAAGTTCGGACAAGTGAATATAGCATTCTGATTTCTAGATATGACAAATCGGGACTGAGTTATATCAAACTACAAACCGGCTTATTTTGTTGCCTAAGAAAAAAAATCTCAGCATGTATTTGTGTTTTCCATATAAAATGGGACGGTGAGTGTTTTGCAGTCATTCTTACCATTGAAATAAAGACATTTTTATTGTAAATTTGCATCAGAAAGAAATAGTTGAGATTTCTAGGACGCTTGAGTGAAAAAGAATTAGAAAATTTAGCACTCACAGAGCATACTGGAGGCAAAAGGGGCAAAGAACTAAAATATTATGTAATATTGGTTTTCTTATATGACAGTTAATGCTGGACAATCTAATCACTGATATAGTAAAGGCAACAGAAATATGACTCTACTACTGAAGGATGCTGAGAATAACATGGCCTGAACCTTAGAAAAACGACGAAATTTTACAGAAAGCGAAAATAGCTACTTATATGCATCATATGGAAGGAGTTGATATTTTAACGGCATATAACGAGGAAAGAGAACTAGGAAAAGGCGAGCAGGACAGAGAAAAACCTACCTGATAAACTGGTGTAAATGCTTAAATGCACAGGGATTAGGTGAGATCGCAAAATGACCAAGCGCTACAAAGTGCAGAAAACTGTGTAAATCCAGGATCGCGCACGTCATGAAGGAGCACCTGTCAGAGAAAGAGTAAAAGAATCTAGATCGTTTGGGAATTGACCAAATAAAAAAGGCGCATTTAACATGAAAAATATAAACTGTAATCAGTCGTATATGATGACCTGGCAAATACCATCCAGCAAAAATACACAATGGGCGGTGTAACAGGAGAACGAGATGGATAATTTGGGAGTGGAATGATTTGATTGGGCAGCCATACTGAACATTCATCTGACAAGGTGTTATATTCAGTTATATTTGGTCAATGCTTGACGTGTAAACTACAATTAGGAAGAGCATTAATGAAAACAAAACAAAAATTAGTAACATATGGCGGTTTGTACAGACATTTTAACAATTAAGTTTCAAATTTGATTTGTACAAACACTCCGACCGAAGACAGAGAATAAACTTAGATTGTGTATCACACGTTGACCAAATTTACTTAAGTCTACTCAAGTGTGTAAAAGTAATAAATAGTTTAAAAAAAAAAAAAAAAGGAAACGTTTAATGAAATACAGGTTTCCTGTAAAAAATAAACTTTGAAATAATAAAAATAAGGGGGGGGGGGTGAAAAAAATTAATTCTTTAGACACATTACTTTCGTTTCGAATACGAAATTAAACATATGGCTTTCGAGAAAAATCGCAACAGATGCTTTAAACTCGAATAGAACATCGATTGCCTGCGTGACTGAGTAGCCGAGGCGGTCAAAACGCGACATATCAGCTAATGTCCATTCCGGCAATGAGTGATGTCGGCAGACAAAATAAATACGAAAAAAGGTGAAGTACTTATACAAATACAGGTATCCACGTAAAATAACATATGATGCAATAAAATATCATTTTAAAATATATATATATATATATATATATATATATATACATGGCCGTATCTGACTAACGGGCACACCGGGCACGGGTCCGGGCCCACCGGGCATGGGTCCAGGCCGATCCATGTAATCATAGTGAAAATCCGGGCAAGGAAAAATGTCTTCGTCAAACTAAACAATTCACGAAGAAAGAAAGAAAGAAAGAAAAACGAAGAAAACATCCGAATGAACGCAGTAAAAATCTGTTTATTTATTAATTTTGGGAGAAAAGACTGGTTATACTCAGAAAGTCCGAACCCGATTTCCTGCTTTCGTTCACGTTCTGTGCCTAATTTCTATCGGAATAGTAAAAAAAAAAATCCACAAAAATCATAGTTCCTGGAAACGGATGACACTGATGACGTCATCACATTGTCAACTAATAAATCCGAGCAATTTCCTGTGCCCGGTGTTTTTTTTTAGCATCAGCTACGATCCAATATATATATATATATATATATATATATATATATATATGTGTGTGTGTGTGTGTGTGTGTGTGTGAAATGATTATTATAACAAGATGAAAGATCAACAAGAACAATTGCAGAGTAAAAGATAAATCCGTTAATATTTACCCCAACTAGTCCCCACTTATAGAAGAAAGATCCTTTTTGGCTGCGGTGGTCAAGAATGCTTAATTTCTTAGGCTGACACTTGTGTAAAGATGACAAAAACGTTTTCTGTGCATACATCGCGGTTTTGACTGCTGAAATGTATACACTCCCGCCTAACTGTGCTTAAATCCACTGTTTAGTTGTTGAAAACGTGCAACAAGGGATGTTGAAAGTTAATGGATTAATTTACCCGGCTGAAAAATTCTACATCATCTCCAATTTTTTTACATAATTTTGTCAAACAAATAATATATATATATATAAGTAGACATTGAAATCAACACCCATCAGCGACAATTTGTATCATGCTCATTTCTAATCAAGCCAATACGACTGCATATAAGCATACTAGACGATTGCAGACCAGGGTGTGCGTTGTGGTGCAGTGGATATCAACTCGGAACGCGAAATCGGGAAGCCGAGTTCGAATTCCATTTGAATTCCTTGCATTCACTTACGCGCAAATACCCTTAGGAAAGGTATTAATCCGTCTCTTCCTTCCAGTTATGGGTTAAATAACAGGACAGATTGGGTTCTATAGCCATGGCGGGCAACCACTCTACCGCAGAAATCAATGGCAACCTACTGCGGGATAATCTTCTGCCCAGTCGAGAATGTTTCTCTTATAGCACTTAACTGACTGAGACGATTGTGTTTAAACATGAAACAAACAGTAGACACACGATCTTGTCTTCCATGGCCCCTTTTACATTTACATATATTCTGTTCCTTATATTGAGCACTTTAACCCATACATATAGGAAACCTTAAAGCTATATTTTATCCTATAGATAGACACGATAATAAGTCAAAAACCCATACGTTCTTTCGTAGTATTTCGTAATATTTGTAAATATTGATAATTGTTTTTACTTTGTCTGCTATATATATATATATATATATATATATATATATATATATATATATATATTGTGTATTTTGGCAGCATTTTTTTATTAGTGCAGGTTTCATTGAATAATATAGACAAGTTCTGTCTATTAATTTTGTGTAGGATACATTCATACCGTCTGATATACTTGGTGATATCGTTGAAAGACAACAAAAAATCACAATAATTGTTGATTTTTTTATCGTGTCTAAGCTTTCGGCTCACATAAGCCATTATCAAAGAGTAAATATTAATACACAGTAAACATAGAACATTTAAGCTATTAACAATAAAGAGAATTAAATTGAAAATATAAGTCCATCCCTACCGTGGCGGATGGCCGAAGACAGTGACAAAATAGTGGCGTTGTGGCCCCTGATCTGATTACAGGCATTTGAGTACGTTAATGGAAATATCAAAATTGATTGTATTCAAACCAGGTTTATTTACAACAAAAAATGAACTTCGTGAAGCCATCTTCAGAAGCTGGAGCAACATCCCCCGCACTTTAATGGAAACGCTTATTTCTAGCATGCCCGACAGAATTTTTGAAGCCATCAAAAGCAGTGGAGGTAGACTTCATTATTAAATTTGATTGTTGAATGTTTTCATACACTTTTCATACACTTTTTGTACAATTTGTAGAATTTTTGTCTCTGGTCTTATAATGTTGATCATGCGTAAATCGCCTCGTTTTATAAAAATGTAAATTTCTAAAAATGTTTGGAATATAGCTTTTTGTTTCCATAACCTTTTAGATTGTAGTATTGGTAACCTTAAGTGGGAGGAGTTTAAAATCTATCCATAAAAAAAAATTTCTTTTTAAAGATTTTTAAGTGGTCTTAAATTTTTGATCGGGAATGTATGAAGCGAAAGCTTTCAATTTATCAACAAATATACATCATTTTTCGTAATGATGGTATCACCAAGTCAAAAACCCGGTCGTTACTTCTCCATTGGCGTCTTCATGTCTCAATATATCGCAGCTGTAACATTTGGCGTCGTATTTTTGGCGTTGCTGTGTGTTGTGAATGTTGATAGATTGCTACAAAATGCTGTGTTATCAAGGACTGACTATATATGGTCACACAAAATAATGATTGTTGTGTCTGGATTTTGAACGAAAGGTGTATCATTTATGTATAAGACTGGTAAAAAATTAGACAAGTAATTGAGTTTGATGTGAACAGATTGAAATTGGTTCGACAAATGGTTAAATATCAACAGAATGCCATAGATATAGACTGACTTCTGAACTTCCTTTCTCTTTCCTTCAATATCGCCTGTAAATGGTAAATTATGTAAGCGCTCTTTTTACATCATATATCCAATGAACTTAAATTGTCTCTTTAATTCCTTATTGATTAATTCTTTTCTTTTATGGCTCGTCAACCTTTTGTTGGTTATTTAAAGTCGAAATAGATATTAGGATCCTAAGAATAACTAATTTGGTTTTGCGAGTGAATGTTGTATTAAACATCCTCTTGAGATTATAATATTTTTAATTTTCAAATGCAGCTCTTATTATATAACCTATAGATGGGGAGAGAAAGGATGGATTTAAAGCTTTCCCTGTGACATTTTCACGTTCGTGTATTTAATCAACCCACCTGAAATTCGAACTCAGCTTTGACTTTAAAATTGCAGTTTCTAGTATTCCCAAGTAGTCATTGTCTCTCTGATTCAAGTATAGCGGGTATCTCTTATTCCTTTTCTAGTTGTAGTAGGATTCCGCTTGGAGTGAAGGGTAATTGTATACCGTGCAGGTTAACGGAATTTGGCATCGTGGGAAGATAGCTCACTATAATTCATAAAATGATTATAAAAATCAAGAACGGCAATTTTGAGTATAAAATAACATTTATACATATATATACATTTCAATTAATGTTTTGCAAATAAGTAATACTTGAAATAAAAGCCCAACGGAGGTTAGAGACTTCATGACAAATAATAATGAGCTGAAAGAGATAAAAGAGAATGTTCATGGAAAATAATGAGCTAAAAGAGATTAAAGGTATAGGAATCTTTGGAAGCGTTTTGTAGTTAAAGAAGGTTCATTTAGAAGTGACTGCTTCTCAGGTCAGTAGATCAGCAAGATCGTTTGTGTGGAATGTCTTTGAAAAGGTTAGTTAGTACTTATGAGAACAGGGAGAAAGAAAGAGGACATCATAGTAGCCGCTCGACTTAAGTCAAGGGGATATTAATTACTCTTCTCCTTTCGTTTTCCTGTCTGCCTGCTGATGCTTTGTCTCCGCTTTTTATATCTGGTTTTTTGATCAAAAGCTAGTCGTTTCGAATTTCATATTTGAGTCTGGGCTTCCCATTGGCTGGTAAATAAAATTCGCGAAGGCTCGCGAAATGGTAATTTGATATTTGATTAATTTTTTTTTTTTCAATCGGAACATCTGCGCGAATTCACTTCCGCGGAAATGATTTTTATTCATTAGCTTTCTGGTCGACATAAAACCAACATCCGGTTCAGCTCGCTTTTGCTCGGTCGGTATCACCACACAAGTATTAGTTGCCTTGTTATTATTTTCCTTTTTTCTTTTCCCGTTATTCATGTATTCCATCCATGGTATTCTTAGCTGTCACCAGTTAAAGAACATGTAAAATATAGTGTTCATAAATACCTTTGACAATTCTAAGTTAATCTGTAGAATCTTCCACACGAACTTTTCACCCCTCTTAACAAATGCATTCTCCCTTAAGCAAATGTCTTAACCAATCACCACTTTCAATTTACAGATTCGACTTTTCATTAATCAAGACTAAAAAATTAAAATGGATTTCTGGAGCTGAAATCCAGAATTCAAAATGTATATAACTGGCAATATAACTCAATTCGAGTTTCCCCGAGAGATGCCAATAACCCCCACGCGTATCTAATTGATGACTCATCAAACGACCGCGCAAAAATTCACATTTACTCGTCAATCGACCACGTTGAAATTCATCCTGCAATTAACTTGAAAGAAGTGAATATTCCTTCACTTCACGAACAAATTTGTGTACACTATTCCTTTTAATCTAAGATGTAAAGGCAAATAACTCGCGACAAACTATTTCTAAGTAACAAAACTGTGGTGATACGGAGCAAAAGCGATGGACCGGATGTTTGCACCCTCACAACCAAAAGACAAATGACCAAAAGTCGTCGGTGCGCAGCTGGATTCGCGCAGATGTTCCAGTTGAAAACTAAAATTTAATTAAGCATTAAATTTCTAGTTCGCGAGCCTACGCGAATTTTATTTATCGGCCAATGGGAAGGCCCAGAATCAAATACAAGTGTGAAATCCCAAATG